>JABUIW010000044.1:502564-600387 GCA_013363375.1 Menidia beryllina | reverse complement strand
ACATATATATATATATATATTTTGTTGGTTCACAAATGTATTCAGTTAAGCCTTAAATATTGACCTAAAATACTTTTCATCTTAAGAGGTGCAAAGAAATGGTATGGAAAGAGACCAAAATAAAGACTGAATCTTTTACAAATATTCTACAAAATCAATTCTATGCACACAGTTTCACATGCATTTTTTATGTTAATATTTTCGATTCAATGTTCAGATTTGTTTTTCAATGGCAACTTGGTCAATTGATGAACTTGATCCCATGGTAGCCCTTCCCTAAAGTGGATAAATGAGCTTTTATCTGATTATGGTCAGATAAAGCCCAAGATGTTAGAAAATGTAAATATAAATGTACCTGAGCATAAATAAAAGAACTGCTTTTTAATGACTAGTGTTATATGTCTGAATTATTTTGATCATGGATTTGTAAGCACTTCAGTGTTAATGCGTGCCAGTTAGAATCCTGTTTTTTTCACATGTTTTGTAAATGAGAGAAAGTGTACAAATAAATGTTTAGTGTAAAGTCTATTAATTACATTTACTATAGATTATGCATCAATAGTTTTACTTCAGTAACCACAGATCTTGTCTGTACTGCTATAGTGGTTTTATTTTGTAGAGGAAATGATAAAAGAAGATAGGTTTTATTCATACTTTTATTTGTACAATAAATAAACTTGAAATACCTCGGGATTACATTTCACAACCACACACAGGGTATGATAAACTGTACTTTTGATATTGGGAAGCCGATGCAGATAAGGTAGAACGACCACATGTGGATTGTGTTCTGCACAGATGTTTCTGTGAAAGCGGGCTCTTTTTTTAATGAATGATTCTTTAGTCTTTACATCCCTTACTATGATTGTGCTGCACTCACAGAAAGTTTCAGGTTAAATGGCAGATGTACCAACACCCTATCAACTGCTGCTTGACTCTCACAGTCACATGCTTTTTGATGATCCTAACTGCTACATTTTCATCAGGTGAAAAAAAAAACTGAAATAAAGTTCAGAAAAAATACAACTGATCAATTTCTTTTTTTAAAGGAAAAGATTAAAGTCATGAACATTTTTTCCATTCACAAGTTTGAACTGATGCCAAAATAAGGATCTATTTTTTCAATTAATTAACCAAGTGAAAATGTGTTAAATGTATGTCCTGGGATATTTGACATCAGTGTAAAGTGAAATGACCATTACAGATAAATAGCTTTTTGGAAAATATATTTTCTTTACTAGTTTGTTTTACAATTAGAAACAAAAGGGAAAACACAGGAAAATGGTTAGTTTCACTCTGCATATAACAAAGTCTGTCTTTCAGCTCATCTAATGCTCATGTTTGCAACATCAGATATTATGAAAAGGCTTTATAAAAATAAAAAGTGTAATTTTGGGACAGAGTAAAGCTAGTTGTCGAAAGCTCAGCTAAACATCTGTTACAATGAATGACCCTGTTATGTAAACGGTTTAAATAAAATGCAATTACCAAAGGTTAACATGTTTTGGTTTAGTTGGTTTTCTGACATCCGATAACTGGGTTTTTTAACAATCTTTAGAAAGAATTTATCTCTAAACAAAAACTGAATGGAATTTTTAGACTGTAATCATTATGTGCATATAAAAATTTTAACTAAAGTGAAAAAAAGGACTGAAAAATGTATTTATCACCACTCCTGTGCAACAGCACGTGTTGCAATATTTTCACATCCTTAGTGTTCCAGTTTCTGTGATAAAAATGTGCACTTTGAACAAAGGGAAATACGGAGTACAAGAAGAGAATCCAGCAGATAAGATGGCCTAAAGTAATATTTTGGGCCTAAACAATTTGTCAAGCTGCCCAGTGACTCATATTTTTAATTAAATATGTTCTTTATTCAACCTGTTTTAGGTGGTTTCTATCCATCTAATGGGATACTGTGATTAATGTATTTTACTTGTCACACCTATTTGAAATATTCTTAAGACAGCTTCAAAGTTGGTCAACAATGAGCTGAATATTTCTCCATCAGTTTTTTCATCAAACTGTTCATGAAATATAAAAACTCCCTGAACACAAATCACCATTATGGCTTAAAAGAAAAAATAAATAAATCAGTTTTTCAAAGAGGGAGGATTTGTTGCAGATTAAGCATTCATAAATAGAGGCATGAAATATTTTAGCTCCTTGTTTAGTAAGTCTAGGAGTTATTTTAGTTTAGAGCACTTAAAACACAAAACCATTCTGGAAGCTTTCTTTCTGAGACATTTTGGAGGCGATGGGACAGTGAGCGATTGGGAGGGGGCGTATTTCAAAGCTGAGTCACTGTGTTAGAGCCAAGGAGATGTCCTTCACCAGCATCGTACCGATCAACATTTTCTCGCAGTTGACCGTCAGCTGGGCAGCGCCCTCCTCTTTGGTCGCCACAGTGACCAGCACCAAGCTGCTGCTGGTTACCGTCCTGCCGGCGAACCTGTGGACAGGGTGAGCAGGAGGAGGAACGGGAAGACTGAGGTCAAAGTAGCAAAGATCGGAAGTAAAGTTGAAGCCAAAGAATAAGAGAGCGCACATGTCGGTGAGATTAATGGAGATTCCACTTAAAAGCTACATTTTTGTCAAACGGTTTGGCTCAGTCTTCGCCATGCTTGTCCTAAGGCTAATCTAAATCCTCAGTTTAGTTTAAAGGTTGGATTTACAGTCAGGGGATTTTTTTTTAGGTGTTAAAGTTTCATGTTGAATGTGGTGATCTCTTGGTTGCTGAATTATATTTCCTATCTGTGGCTTAACTCTGCTGACATAGCTAAAAGAAAATTCTGATGATTTGAATTAAACATCTGATGGGATGTAGTACTTTTTCTACCTTTTTAAATGAGTTTTTTAGCTCCTGTGCAGAGTTTACAGAAATTCACAAAATGGTCAAACTCTGCTATTAGTGGCAAAAGTTTCATTTTCAAACACTGTGGCAACGCTAACATCTAGGCCCCAAAATATCCTGGCGTCCAACAAGAAATATTTTCCAACGCCTGGCTTATGTTCAGGAGAAGCTGAAATATGCAGTGATTATGGGGAAAGACACAACCTGTTCGTTTCTCTTAACCCCTCACCTGCACTCTTTGTCTGACCCGCAGGGCACCCTGCTGAGGTGGGCGGCCGTGGTCACCCTCTGCACGATGGCGTGCTCATTCCGGCACTTGACGTCCAGAGTTAGCTTCTCTGTGATCTCGTTCATGCCCATCAGCTGACCTGCAGAATTGCGAGAGGAGCAATGAACAATCAGGACACCACCTTAATTAAGATATCGGAAAAAAAGTAATTAAAACATTTCTTATTAAAAAGAAGAACAGACTCTTATCAGCACAGACTAAAACAGTGATTTCTATTTCAAATACATAAAAATAAAAGTTGTTATAAGGGTATCTGCCAGCTTTGTTAATATATATAGCCCACATACTATATATACAATCCAACACAGGGATTTCTACATTACCACAAGCATCTTCTACAGCTTCAGAGGGTATAAATTGGAATGCACTGATGCTTCCCACGGAGCACAGTGGTGGAATAAGTCAAGCTAATAATTTGTGCATTCAAATGTGAGATCAATGCCCCCGTAGATTTTCATTATCAGTCCGAATGAAAATATGTGTTCCTGAAGCCTTCCTCTGTACCACAGCTCTCTTGTGTGAGAGGACACGACAATTTGATTTGCTTTGCTGGTCAAAAGACGTCTGTACATCCAGGTAAGAACTTCAATTCGATTGAAATAAAGAACTTCAGCAGCAGGAACAATTATAATGAGATATGTTTGCATATTATCCCCTGCCATAGGACTATTAGAGTTTTTTTCACTGTGGTTCACACAAAAACAACAACAAAAAAAAAAAAACGTGTGTACATTATTTTGGGGTTGTAGGAAACTGCTATTTTGAACAGAAAAACTGAAAAAAAAGCTTTAAATACTTCCTCTTACTCCCTCCTTTTTAAATCTGTCCAAATTGCGCTCATTGTCACATTTCTCCAAAACACACTACTCAGGTTTTAAAAAAATACTTTTTTTTTTGTAATCAAACCAGCCACTTTGTTTTAATGGTCTCAGGAACATACATTTTTAAGATCCAGGTGCTTAACATGCCCAGCCCAAGTCATTTATGTTTTTCTGTACATTCAATATGTTACTCAAGCTGCATGTAGAGAATATATTTAGGTCGCTTAAGTTCCTTTTGAGCATGCAACGAAGCCAGAAAGCCATGCTGCCTTGAATGCTTCGAACTGCAGCAAAAAGAAGCAGGAAATCTAGGCATTGTTGTCTTATAGCATTTAACAAAATCATCACATAATCTGGTACGCTGAATAGTCTGAGTGTTGGACTGAGGACTTTGTTTTTGTTCTCTCTTGAGGCTGGATTAATATGCAGAGCAGAGAATGTTTGATGTTGTTTACAGGGGCCACATTCAAAAAGACAAAAAAACAAAAAGGGTCTAATTCTTTAAATCAGTCTCTTGGTAGCCTGGATATCAAAGCCTCTTTTGACCTGCATAACAAATCAGTGCTCGTTAAATCAGACGCACAACAGACAGCTCGTCAATTCCCAGCATGGGCAGCAGAGTGAAGCGGATGTTGTGCTGTTTGTGTTCCCGTGGTGCTCGCAGAGGAGTGGATTAGAATCAGTGGATGAGCATTTCCAGTCATTCGTGGTGGAGCAGCAAAGTGTGAGCGGCAGGTTGAGTCGCAGGTGAGTCTGTCTGCGGCTCCAGATGCAGCTAAAGGTTTCTAACCAATGCAGGGAAGGGGGGGAGGAGGAGGAAGAGGAAGAGGAGGAGGAGGACGAGGAGGAGGACGGGTGGAAGAGGAGGGGGTTGGAAGTCTGTGTGGGGTTCGCTATAAGGCAGGTGGGCACGGAGAGATAGCCGGGAGCAACAAATCTATCAAAGCCAACTTACCTAGAGTCTTTAAAAGCTTCTCTATAGGGGACAGTGTGAGGAGGCAGGAACCGAGGACACGACATGTTTTCAGAGTCACTGCGTGTTTCTCAGAGCTCAGATTGTAAATACACATTCATGGAGCTTTTTATTCTATAAAACATTTCCTTCTTAGGTTACCCTTTTTTGTAAGCAGTTATACAACTTCTGAGACTCTACTGATGCGCAGATCTAATTCATTTATGTACCGTAACAGTGTCCTGAGGTGCTGATGTTTGTGATCAAAGCTTAGAACTAACAGAGCGCGTTTACTTATTAAGTGAGAAAGACATGCTCTGGGTCAGGTGTGATAGGGGCTAAAAAATGTTCATCTGCTTCCTGTTCATTTCCAGTATTTCCAGACATGCTGTAATGTGTTGGTATTAATACATAAATGGCGCTTTAAGGGAGTGTTTCCAAACTCTGGTCCGAGGCCGGACACTGGGTTCCCTGTGCGATGTTGTGTATCATCACCAACCTTGCTCCTTTTTAAACTCGTTCTCCGTCAGGAAGACGGGCCTCATCAGCTCCCCGACCGGCGGCTGGATGGACACGAAGAATTTCTTGGTGTGCGTGCTACAAAAGCATTTAAAAAAAACAACTTCTGAGAGAGTTTTGAGGTTTTTGCCTTCCTAAACCGAACTGGTTCTTCATTTTGTTTGAATAATGTCATGCATTTCTGCCATTTGCATGTCTCTCATTTGCAGCTTTTTTTGTACAACTTGGACCTTGTTTCTGATTCAAGCATCTTGTTTTTTCTTATTTTCCTCCAGCTCTTTTAACTCTCACAGATGAGACGTTCCAGTTTAATGTCACTGATGCACCTCTTTCAGCAGGTGGCAGTAAAACTATAGTGCAAAAGGCAGTAATACACTAACAGACATTTAGGATAGACGTACAGTATGTTAAAAATCTCTCTTTATTTTCTATTTTATAGAAATAGGTTATCAGGTTATCAGGTATTCCTCTAAAGTAGAAATATTTATTATAAAATTTATTATTTATCATTATTAAACTATCAGTAATTTTTGGTCATGTTTTTTTTATTATTCCATTATCTGATTCCCTTATGACAGCCATAACTCACGAAAGACATCTCTAAATAAAAAAACTGAACGTTTCCTCAAATATTGCCGTTTTCATTGAGCTGCCTGTGTGCAAATCATGAATGAAAACCCGTCTAACAACACATCTCAGCTTTGAAGCAGAACCATAAAGCTAAATTGATCTGTAGAGGTTTAGCTAAAATCCTAACCCAACGAAATGCCTGAAAGGTCAGAAAGAGGGAAGCCGGTGCTCAAACACAAATATATTCGTCTCACCACAGCTGGAAGTTCGCCGCCTGCGTCGAGTCACAGAAATCGATGCCCATCACAGCTGTCGCTGTCTCACCTGCTGGCAGCAACTCTATCGGAAGGGGAGAGAAACAACAGCGTTGACAAATACAGGAAACAAAACCTAGATGGGAGTCTTGCTTCTTTGACCTTCAGGCAGTTGTTGCTGTAGTGTTTAAAAAGGAAATTTTAGACATTCGGTGGGGTTTTCAAGGCAGAGCTTGAAAAGCTCCAGCAAGATAATTCAATTCAATTCAATTTTATTTATATAGCGCCACATCACAACAACAGTTGTCTCACAGCGCTTTCCAAACAGAGCAGGTCAGACCCTACTCTGATGTTAATTACAGAAACCCTACAATTCCCACCATGAGCAAGCACTAGGCGACACAGGCAAGGAAAAACTTCCTTTTAACAGGCAGAAACCTCGAGTAGAACCATGGCCAGGGTGGGCGGCCATCTGCCTTGGCCGGTTGGGGGTAAGGATGCGAGTGAAATGTTGAGGCATTTCTTAGGTTTTTTAGATTTGAGATCACGCTCCAGTCCTCTGCATCCTCATTCCTGCAGCCACTGGCACCCCCTCCTCAGCCCCTCACTCACCAATCTCTGGGAACTCTTTGACCCTCATCCCCGACTGGAGCTTCACGTCCTCCATGTGGAGGGTCTTGGTGTCGGAGGAGGAGTTGTTCGTGAACTGCATCTGCACCGCCACCATGTTGCCGTCGGGGCTGAAGGGCTGCCGGCTGAAGCAGTACTCCACCGACAGGCCCTCCCCGGTGATGCGGTGCAGGAGCTCGTAGCTCTTCAGGGCGCTGGAGGGCGCGATCGTCTGAGGAAAAACAAAAAACAGGTAAAGAAATTATCAGGATTGTGATATTTTATTAATGCAGATTTCAGTTTTAATGCCTTGTTAACACTGCAAAGAGGCAAATAGCATACCGTTAATGGCTTATTATTTCGTCGTATTTGTACAAATAAGTTATGTCTTTTGAACTTATGTTAGTATGGCGTGTACTGGATTCCGTTTGCAAAGACACTTAGCAGCCAGCCAAAGCTTAGCAAGACTCACTTTTGGATTTTAACAACTTGATTGTTTTGAATTGGGATTAGTTGGCTGTTTATTTGTATTTTATCTGATACAATAGTATTTTTTTCTATGAGGGTGTTAAATGGTGATGTGTGAAGCGCTAACCGCCGGGGAGAGAACGCTGTCCGACAAAGACAGCCCCTCCAGGTCGGTCACCAGGCTGTTGGACAGG
This sequence comes from Menidia beryllina, assembly GCA_013363375.1. Taxonomy (NCBI): domain Eukaryota; kingdom Metazoa; phylum Chordata; class Actinopteri; order Atheriniformes; family Atherinopsidae; genus Menidia; species Menidia beryllina. The sequence continues at coordinate 592,857 of JABUIW010000044.1, read as the reverse complement.
AAGCTGTTGACGGGCGTGACTTGAGGAGAGGGAGACGGTTCGACTGGGTAATAGACGTAAGTCAGTTATTATGTGCACTTATTATGCAAGTTCGTGTTTAAAAAGTTCCAGTAAAGTTACAAAAAAAGACTTTCAGTCACTTTATAACAATACATCTGCGAACTCTGGGGGGAAAAGCTGGAAGAAATGGAAGAAAAATCTTACAATCGTCAAGGTCGAGCAGAGACATTTCTTTCTTCTCTTTCTTGTTCTCTTTCTTTACAGGTTTGGAAGGAGGTTTAGACTCAGCTGCCTGTGAAGAATACATATAAAACTGTTGTGGAACTGGAGCACACGGTCACAAGACAGCATTATTCTCCATAACCAATCAGTATTGTACCTAAAAAAAACGAACTGTGCATTATTTGTAAAAAGTGGACACGTACCTTCTTTTTCTTCTTGACCTCGGCCTCAGATTCGGACTCCTCTGACTCAGACTGGCTGCTTTCAGACATGCTCTCCTCGTCATCAGATTCCGACTCTGATTCACTCTTTTGCTGTTTACTTTTCCTCTCTGGCTTCCTGTTATCCTCTTCGCTGCTCTGATCACTGGGGAAAAAAATCCCATCGGGTCAAACGAACAGGACAGGAACAGCACCAGCGGTGTTGCATCAAAGCATGCAGACCCATGAAACGCAATGCAGATGTTTCCACTACCTTGCACTCTCTTGCACTGGCTTCCTAAATTCTCTCTTTTTCTTTTTCTTCTTCTCCATTTCCTTCTCCTCTTCCTCCTCCTCATCCTCGTCCTCAGACTCTGAGCCTGACCCGCTCTCTTCACTCTCCGAGGCTGACCCGCTCTCCTCACTGCCGCTCTCAGAACCGCTGCTGGAATCCGACTCTGTGCAGGTAAAGGCGGAAAATCAGAGACATTTCAAACTCAAAGCACTTTCTAACCACCAAAGATTTTCTTTGACCAGTGAGGGAGATCATAATTTATAAACCTTTGCAATAATGATGCATTTGATCAGAAGCAAAATCCCAAAATCAGTTAAAATCCACTTTCCCAGACTGTCTCTAAAATCCTCATGCTCAAACGAGTAATGGAAAAAAAAGAAAAGAAATAAAGACGAAAAAAATTATTATTAATTATTTTTAAACTTCATACACTTCTCGATAGTCAATTTTGGGAGAGCATATCTTTAACTGAAAGCTGTCATTTCCATTAAATTATTAGGAATTTTGAATATTTCTGCATACGTATGACAAGAAATGTCATGTAGTAGAAACAAATTAATACTATGACTGGATAAAAGTGCATGAAACTTTGGGATTAGCGCTTCACTTGGAGGAAATATTCAGCTGATGTTTGTCATAGGGTGACAATCGGATGGGAATAGACAGTGTTTTACAGAAAGAATGTTAACTTATTAAGTCTGGTTTGCACAACAAATTGTTGGAAAAGGTCTACAGTCAAATGCCTATACAGATCCTCCTAGGTAGAGTGGTTTAATATATATATAATTTTTAAAAAAAGTTTTCTTACTGAGGAAAAATCTAAACATATTAGAGTTCTAGCTGCGTATTTTTGGTTTTACTCCACCATCAAGAGTGGGAAAGTTTTGACACGTGTACATTTTTAAAAATAGTTAAATAGTCGTACCTGTTTCCTAATTTTACTATCCCTACCCAACCTAATTCATGTGTGCACTCTACAAAATGCATGCTCTGGCACACACAAATGCGTCTCAGGTGGACATTAGTTTTGACGGGCTTAGTCGGTCAGCGTTTCCAAAACGTTACCACTGTCTGCAGACTCTGTGGGCCCGGACTCTCCCTCTGAGTCGGAGTAGAAAGGCTTCTCCACTTTCTTCTCCTTCCTCTTCTCGCGGCTGCTGCATTTGGTCCATTCGGGCACCTGGCAGAGGAAACGGAGTTCAAGCAGTGATCAAGAAGCTCGGCCTTGGTAAAAAAAAAAGCCTCTCAGGAGGAAGCATAGACGTGGGCAGATTACGGTAGCGTGGCCATGAACGCCTCTGCCTGGGTGTGACGCAGCCAAACCAAGCCAAACATCCCTAGCTGCAGATCTGACAGTCCGAGAGCAAAATCAGCTCCGATTCTAATCATTCTATGGAGTTTTGTTGTTTTGTTTCCTCTATTTTCACACGGACAGACATCAGGACCAGGCGCAGCCTTCATGACCACTGGCAGAAATGGTTTCCTTTTAATACGGGGTAGGGGGTTAAAATCCATTAAGAGAAGTGATGCCTTTGAGGAGCACTGCCTGTCCTCCCACACAAAAGAAGCAATCTGCTCTTTCAATGACCAGACTCATTAGCAACAGCCATTTGGTAATGAGTGTGGACATCGCCCAACAACCCTTTACAAGCCAAAAAGGCTGCTAATGCATCTCGACACGTGTGGGGGGGGATGCACGTCAGACCCCGGGGATCACTTCTTTAATGGCAGAGGCCGAGGAATGGGGTGCCGGTGTTTCAAGTAGCTTTGGCTCAGCTAAGCACAGAACAGCAACTACAATAGGCAAGGGTGTTTGAACGTAAGCACTCGGGTTCTTAGCGGCTATGTGGGTTGAAGCTCGAGGATGTGTGGCTCTTCGCCGCTAACTGACTCACACTCGTTAATGTTGTGACTCTTTCAAGCAGCGCAAAAACCTGGCAGACGTGGAAAAGAAAAAAGATCGGGATGGAGATGAGGGGGGGGGGAGGGGGGAAAGGAAGGAAACGTTTTTAGAAGGAGGTCAGGAAAGCAATAGAAACAGGCACAGGAGGGTCTAAGGGTCCAAAGATAAAAACGTGTGAGATTAGCTTGGACAACAGAGACGAAACACAACCCTCAAACTCAACTTACAGTATCAGGTTAAGATGTGAGTAAAAGTAACCAAAAGAACACTTTCAATTCAAGCACTCCAATATAACTAACAGAATATACAAACTTAAAGAGGAAAAAATCAAATACTGCAGAAATCAATCAAGTTATAACATTCAGTGCCTTTTAAAACAGAAAAGATACAAAAAAGATGCATTTAGTATGAAGGTTTTTTCCAGAAACAGAGCACAGTGAGCTGTCATGGATTGAATGGTGGCAGTGGTGAGTGGCACGCACACAAAAAGGCACATCACACACAATCAAACGAGATTTGTGACACATTCACAAGCCGTGTCACAAATTTGATGAAAGGCCAGTCAGGTGCGGGGGAGGAGACGGCAACTGTCATCCAGAAAAACTCTGCATCCAACATCGTTTTGGGGGCATCCAACAGACTCTTCTTATTCACTCTATGCTGATAGAGGGCGAAGCTGTTCAGTCATTTTCTGACATGCCCACTCCCTCTCGCTGGTTGAAAAAGTTAGTAAATGGAGCATGAGTTGAGATTAGGTCTTATGCAAGAGCCTCCTGTGAACGTGATGCAAAATTAATACTTTGTTGGAAAAAAAAGGGTCGTCTCATTAATAGTTTATCTCACAAATTCTTAGGTCTTTTCGGTTGATTTTTTTTCTTAAAACCTTGAAACTGAGTTAAATCCTCTGACTCAAACACAAAGAGTGGTTCGATCCCCTAACTGCAATACTTGAAAGACTTACGTATGTTTGCAGCTTTTAATATGCCCTGTTTCAATGGGAATAAAATTAGAATTTGTCATGTAAAATGCCATGACAGTGACAAATGACATATACACAGGTTGCAAAGAATAAAGATATCTGGTAAAACCACTATTACCCCTAAAATGGCTTGACTTAGCTAAAGATAACCTTTTGTGCTTATATTCGGATTACTGATCAACTCTAATGAGCGAATGGTGTGACGTTCGGGCTCTGATTCTTCCGCCTCGCCTGAGTTCTGCCTGGTCGGCCTCAGTGCTCTGCCTGCCTGCCCGTGTCCCCGACCCAGCCTGCCTGACTCCGCGCTCCCGCCTGATCCCCTGGACTGCTTCCCCGGCCTTGACCCCCGCTCGTTCTGGACCACGTTTTGGATTACCCTCCTGATTGCTGCTGGACTGACCACACGGTGCCGACCTCGCCTGCCTGACCACGCCCACAGGATATTCCTGAGAATAAACCTGTTTGAACTGACCGTTGCCTCAGGGTGTTTTTGGGTCCAAAGAACAATCATTACAAATGGATAAGTTTGATGTGTCAAACTTAGAATGAATAGACTGTAAATTCACCAAAAATTAGGATAAAGACAAGAATACAACAAAAAAAGAAGCCCTTGCATGAGGCCAAATGTCAGTTAAAAACATGAAAATGAAGTCTCGACATTGGAGGAAAACCTACAACGGCTCTGATATGACAAAGTTTCATGTCAAGTGAATCAATATCTACTTCAGGCTAGTCAGGTAATATCATCATCTTATCAATATCATCATTCCAATTTTCATACCACAGAAGCCAGCGACTGGAAAGAGAGATTTATGAAAGAGAGAGAGAGAGCAACCATCAAAACAAACAACACCGCACTCCCGCACAGGAGGGGAGGGGGCACCTCTCTCCAGTCGCCGAGCAGGCCGATCCGCCCCTCGCTGGTGGTTATGACTTCCTCTGTCTGCGGAGGCGTGCGGTTGTACAGGAGCAGACAGGCTGTCAGAGGATTCGCCGACCCTTCCAGATTTACAGCAGCCTCAACATGAATGGATGTCATACTACGCTTGCTTTCATAATGACTCAGAAAGACTTTTCGGGCTTCTAAACGCTGCTTTGAGGACCACGCTGGTGCTTTGGCATGTATTAACTCCTCCACTATAAAGGCACCAGTATTACACATGAACGCCTACCATTTGTCAAAGTGTATAATAACACTCCTCTTTAGAGCACTTTCCCTGCCTCTATGGTAATTGGTCGTGTTAGATTTTATCAATCAAAGAATTCCTACATTTTAGCAGTGGTGGACAGAGAACTCAGTATCATTACTTGAGTAAAAGTACAGATCCTACTGGTCAAACTTTCCTCCAGTAAAAGTAAAACCAGCTCTGTCAAAATGATGACTTGAATTTAAGTATTTGCTTTAAAAAATAGCACAGTACAATACTTTCAATCTTGAGTGCAGTCCGGAACAATTGGGGCATATTTCCTGATACATTGGACAGGACAATAACTCCACATGTATGATTATAATATAACTGTAATCATGAAGCATCAGCCTTATAAAGCAGACACCCAAAATTAAATGCATTCTTCATTCACTCCTCAGTCACATTTGATGTGAAAGCATCTTTCTGCACCTACAATGGTCCATCCAGTCACACTATCCAAGTCATGCATGGGCAAGGAGGATTACGTAGCTTGCCCAGGGGCACAAAGACCATATGCAGTGGGGTAGGGATTCAAACCGTTGACCCTCTGGATGCAGGGCTAATGCCTACACAGGACAGGTGGCTTAGATAAATGAAATTTATTCAAATTAATCTATTTTGTGCAGAAGTCACAAGAAAGCTGAAACTTGAAATATTAAACCTACAGTTTACACCAGAACAACTTGAGACCAAACTAAAATAGTGGCATCACCCGTCTGAGACGCTATTCTACAGCATTTCGGTGGGACAAAATAGACACAAGCTACATTAAAAAACAACCAACAGAAGTAACAAGTAGCAAAAGCCTTCCAAGGAGTTCAGTGGGGTAAAAAGTATGATTTTTATCATCACAATGCAGTGGAGTTAAAGTAAAAGGTTTGCCAATTGAGTCAAGTAAAGTACAAATTCTCAAAAACTGTTCTTAAGTACAGAACTCAAGTAAATGTACTATGTTACTGTCCACCGCTGAATTTTAGCCACATGATTCAAATACATGGAAAAAATGTGCAGAAACATCTTTCCTTTTTTAAGTTTTACGTATCAGGACATGTTTAAAAAAGTCCCCTGGTCATCATAAGGTCTTAAAACGCACACACATACACTAATAATGCACACAAACTGACTAACCTTCTCCTTATGTTCAGTGTCTTGTCCAAGAATATTTAAGTAAAAATCTGACCATCAGAACTACAACCACACTCAGAAATTATTTTGTCGAATTACATGTTTTTTTAAACATGTCATTTGACAGCAAACTCTGTATGCCAGAGTACTCTGAAGTCAAATGCGAGGATATTCAGTCAAAATTCAACCTGTCAACTATGATGATCATGGCTGCCTTGCAAATTCAGCAAAAACAAAATGTGGTTCCACAAGCTACTGAATAATTGGGCAATTTAAGGTTTCACGGGCTGAAAACAAACCTCATTGTTATACATCATGTGTTGTTAATCTGAAGTTGCACAGACAAGAGACTTTCAGAAATGTTTTCAAACATCGTAAATCTCTTTGTGTGGGTTAATAATTAATAGAACTTTTCAAACAGCTGCTATGATTTTCTGAGGGAGAGACGTGTGCCTCGACTTTGTTTTGCTGGGTTTGAAAAAGGTCCACGTTGATGTGGGAGCTGTCAGGAAGACTTTAAGACCTATAGGTGACGTCGAAGGCTAATGCAATTTAATCTCTGCTCGCCCACATGAGGAAAAGCAGAGATGGGGTTGGCACTGCAAAGCTAGCAGCAGTAATGATGTATGTTGTCAGAAAATCAATGTGTTCAAGCTGTATTTCCACATAACATGAAGTCACTCTAAAAAAAATGTCTTAAAAAAAGAGCAGGAGCTTTTTACCATTATTTTTTTCCATTTTAAAGACATTTCCAATCTCTGTCAGGGAGGTGAGCACCTGACTTGAAATTGAAGAATTATGAGGATGAAATAGAATCCTTTGGAAAATATAATATCTGTCATTTTATATGCTGAAATGTAATAAAATCTGCCCTTTCCAACCTTTTTTTAATTGAATAGCACCAGCGGCCTCATCTTGAAATGTGAGTCACAACTTAAACGTCAAATTACAAAAAAATTCAGCTGAAACTTAAACAGCTACACATGACTAAAATGAGTATGTGACCACAAAATCAAGCCTGATTGTGACCCCTGAAACTCATTAAGTTTTCAATGAAGTTTCATGACCCACTCAGGTTTTGATTTTAGGTCTTTGTTCACAACACACTGTCGCACCGATGGCACATGGAGTGAGTGGGATGGAGAGAAATAAGAGGGATTATGGAGCTCTGTGAAGATGCTCTGTGGACACATGCCCTGTGTTCTCTGAAAAACTGGCTCCGCTTGTCTGTTTGCTGGAAATATTTGCGGATTATTTGGTAAAACATCGCAATTTGATTCACGTGTTTCATAAAGCTTGCTGCTGACTGATCACACTATCATTACTGTAGGTGGAAGCCTGCAGATCTGGGCCTGCTCCCCTGTGCATCGCATGTGCTATTGGCCCAAACAGCTGTGAGGAATGATGTGGACGTGGCGGGTGAGCTGCTGCCCCACAGGAACAAGTGCAGCAGAGGGGATGAGGTGAGCTCATCACCGGTGACTGCTTTCCCACACATAAATATAGCCTTTCATTGATAAGAAAAGAATCCTCTTTTCTCCTTGTGACTCATTCTCCCCAATGGAGGGGGCGGGGACTGGGGTGGGCTGCTGGTAAGCAGCGACCATTTGTCAGTATATGGGGGCGTGTCACAGATGAGCTGTTCATGCTAATGAGCTGAATGATGATGGTCAGTGAAATAGCAACCACTGTTATATTGGAGTTAGTTTCAGATTGGATGTGAAGCTCTGGTGACTCTGTCCAACCCCTTTGAGGCACTGCTCTAGGGAAGGAGCAACCCACGCTGCCCTCCATCTTTTTGGGCCGTTGGAAACCCAAGCGGCCCCCTGTGTCTCTGTATGTTACTGTTCCCACTGCACGCACAGACTCCTTCACCTCCACGTTGCGCACGGAGGGGTCGGGGGCTGCTTCAGGCCAGTCGGGCAACTCCTGGTAGCCCCCAGCCTTGGCATTGAGCAGGTGGGACAAAGAACCCAACTGGAAGTGGTCTCGATCTAGAAAAACAAGAGGGAATAAGAACCGGAAAAGCAAATCTACAGGTGTGTACAAAAAGGCTGTTTCCAAACTACCATTCATATATACATACGTACACACATATATTTGTGTGTAGAGGTAACAACAGTGGTAACAACAGTGGCAGTGGCCAGTGATATTTTTTAAAGAAGCTCATTTGGAGCATTTCCGACAACACACAAACACCTGCACAGTCTCACATTAGCAAATAAGATTTAACTTAAAAAGTATTTGGACGCCTCTCAATGTTTTCATTGTAATTTTTTCAATATTAGCATTTAGAATATGTGAATAAAACAGGGGGAATAGAGAGTGCAGAATTCACATGTGGTCCTTTCTATGCACGGAGGGAATTTAACCAAGTAATCAGTTTAAGAATATAAATGATTTGACTCACTATCCAGTTCTAAAAGGCTTAACTCTATGCGTAACATGATTTTTCCAAAGATGAAAGTAATTTCCATTTGCTGGCCACCTCTTGCTCTCTGTACTAAAATTATAAACACAAACTCAGCCTAAAATGTTAGCTTCTAGTGAGACACAGACATGTGCCTTTTTGGGGGGCCTTTTTTGAGCACCATTGCAAATATAATATCAGATAGTCTTCATTTATGTTAAATGAGCTGGTGGGATAGTGTGTGAAAAGTGTGTAATTAACTGATTTTCTGAAATTGAGTTTCATTAACGTACCAAGTTCAACATGTACTTTAGCCCTAGCAATAGTATTTCTTAACATGAGGGGGAAAAAAAACATCCTGAGGCATTCTGTACCTTTGAATGGAGACTCAAGGACAGGTGCGGGTTTGAGGGCGAGGAACAGCTTCTTTGCGTACTTGCTAAGGGCTCCGCTTTTCTCGGTAGGCACAATGAGCTGGCGAATGAAGCGGGCCCGATCACGGATGTCATAGTTCTGGTCATATTTGGCCAAGTTAAGAACGTACTGCGTCAAAAGTTTAGTCTGGAAGAAGAATGAAAAAGAGGATGAGGAGGGCGCAAACATGATTACTAGTAGAATATATATGTGTATGTTCTGTGCATATTTTTATTGGTTTTTTAAGGTGTTTCCTGAGGTTTCATATGTATTAATCTGACTCCTAATGAGGAAAGGATTAAAGGTATTCGCCACATTTTTCACATTTGCTGTGAGTTGGGTCATTTTAAGAGTCGCTAAGTACAAGCTACATATCAAGCCAGAAATTAAATAGCAATCCATGAACTGATAATAAACAACAACTTTACGACCAGCAAAATTTACTTGCACTTTGTGAAGCACAACAACAAATTTCCACTCATCCCTGACACCCCAGGTTAAGTTTAGCTACATTAAACAAAGCTAAGCTCAAACATTTGGTTTTAGTCCCATTAAAAGGGAACTTTCATTGCCCACAGGGCTGTTCCAGATTTATCCAGTTGAAATTACCGAATGTATATATTAAAGCAGGAGACCCAAAGGAGGTTCTAGCTGTAACTGCGTGTGTTGCCTGATTAATTATGTCTATATTTAGAGTGACCCAGTTGTCATCAGATCACTATACCTCCTATAACGAGGCTTTCAGTTTAACGGTGACATGTATTCACCTTTCTAAACATTAGATATAGAAAACTACTAGCAAAACCTGTTTGGAGTTGGTGAGATATAGCTTGGCGGCCAAGTTGATGATTTGCAGCTTGACGATGTCCTCCTCATTGGTGAACGACTTGGCCATTTTCCTCAGAACATCTGGGGCAATCTTAGGCACGTGCTCACAGTATTCTCCAATCAGCCACAAGATACTGGCCCGGGCCATCGGCACCTGCGAAACCCAAGTTATATGGAACACTTAGGAAATCGCAGTAATCAAAGCAGTGATCAAAGCAAGTTGGTGAGCCTCTCACCTGAATGTTGTCGGTCAGTTTGGCCATGTGCTTGATGATGTCACTGTGCTTCTCTGGCTGCATCTGCAGCAGCTTTTTGATGACCACCACTGACTCTGCAACAACCAGCTCTACGCAGCATTAAATGGAGACACACATTTAGCATGGGGGTCCATTTTTGATCATTTTCTGTTCTTCTTTACCTTCTTTAATCTACTTCCACTTTTCCACTGTGCAAAAGTGTATTTTATGATTTACCAATGGAATTTAATCATATTAATTGAAATAAAACATTCATCAGTATCTTATTATTCTAATCCACAGTTTATTCCTCCTACATAACATGCAAACCTTAAGTATTCCGAGTTTTATAATATGGTTAAACCATTACCATCACGATTAGACAACAGCTGCACCAGACCATTCAAACATGTATCCCTCACTTCCCCGATGTTTGTAGCACATCGACCAATTGCTTGTATTGTAGCTGCCACAAAATCTTTATCCATGCTTTTTATATATGTCTGCCAGGAAGAAAATACGATTAAAAAAAGACATTAAATGACATTAAATCATTTGCGTAACCAAATATCAATATATTATAGATATACTGAGTAACCGGCTATGTGTTTAGCAAAGTACCAAAAAGTCTTTTTCACTGTACCTGGAATTCTCTGAGAATAGTGGAAATGTTTGTTTCATTGGCTAAATTGGTGAGAACCTCCAGCTATAAGACAAGAAAAAATTAAATAATTTTCCCACTGCTCTCCAAGAAACTTCCAAAAAACCAAACCAAACAAAACAGAGAGATACCTTTAGAATTTTGATTTGGGTTGGGTCTGTGGAGCGAATGTAGAAGCTCTTAAGGTATGGTTCAAACATGCCCTGTAAAACAGACGGGTAGGCCACAAAAAAATGTCAGCATGTCACACAAACAGAAACAGTGGAGATGGAATCAATGAGGAAAGCTCACCCGTCTTTTAATTGTCATTGTTGCGACGTTCTGAAGGACAACGTACTGAACTTCACTGGACAAGGACACAGACATACGGAGAAATTTAGATTTGTGCAGCTGCATTACATTACCTGTCATTCTGAATTATAACTGAAGCCCTGTGCTGGCCATATGGGACGTCCACAGAATTGCAAAAAGCATGGAGTGAATGATAAGCTGTCAGAATTGTTTACAGCCCACAGCTCTAACCATTAACTAGCACTACCGATAACAACATACTTATGATTTAAAACAAAGTATGTCACAATTCACAACACATACTATTTCCATTATCACGAAAAAATGGGTCACTTCTGTTAGCCTCCAACAGATTTTTATCTATGATACCCTTCTGAGTTTGTAACACTTGTGTGAGTTCTATTTGTTCTCTTCCTTTTGATTTAGTTTTTTCTTTAAAAACTGAAAATCCAGATTGAACTCATATGCTTTGAAAAATTTGCCCATTTGTTATTTTGCCAGCTAAAGTTAGCTACTTAAAAATTCTATAAAGGGTAATATTAACATACTATAAAAGAAAACCCTTTCTTTAAAAACCATACCCTAATTAGGCAACATATCTAGCACTATGCCAAATATTTAATAAAATATTAATATTAGTTCAAAATAAATCAACAAAAACATTTTTATTGATGATTTCACAACCACTTGTTATGAGATGAGATGAGATAGAATAGACTCGATGCGAAAGAGTCGGATGGAAGAGAAACTTATCGTACAGTTCAGTGGTTTTCTGACAAACCCCACACAGAGAGATGGTGCAGTTTGCTTGTTGCTGACGGATGATTCCATTACTGCACACCCAGAGCCACTGGATCACTAGTTTAATAAAAGGCTGACAGTCTGCAGGACTTACAGCCTACAGGCCACCGAGGTACCGTCATTACTCCTTATGGTTTATGCTTTCATGTTTACTTCAGCTTCACTGAGCTCCTTGTTTAATTTCCCTTTCTGCTTTGGGGCTCTGGAGATTAATTTTACTACCCCTTGCTTGTCATTTTGCTGTTGTCAAACTGTTTTCCACATTGTTGAGTTTTCTGGTCACTGAAGCTGCACCTTTTCTCCATTACCTGTGTATATTTCTCTTGACAATTCAGCTTTTCTTTTTTTTTTTTTTTTTACTGAAACTTGAAGAGATTGGCTTTATTACTTTTTTTGTTTATTGCCTATCAGTGAAAAACATATTTCAAATTGTGCATAAAGCTCACCTGTGGCTCCTAAGGAGACGAACCAAGGCTTTGGCAATCACACCAACCTCTGCTTTAGGGGCAAGGTGAAAATACAACTGCGCCACAGCCATCACCACCTGAAATGAAAGGAGAACAAGACAAAAGAAACAAGTAAATCTTTCGTGGATCAATGACACTTTCAGAGGAGCGCCGTCTGTAAACTAAAGGCTCTGTCTACCATTGTAGGGAAAATGTGTCTTATGATTTTTTCCATGCTGTGGGCAAATAACTAGTCAGTTTTGGTGGCACTCAATAGTAAAAGTATCTAGATTAGAAAATGTTATGGCATAATACGAATTCTTCTAGCATTGGTTGACAGACATGGTCTCAGTAGTATCTTGTCGATGAGATACAGTTGACAATGAAAATAAAAAAAGAAAATAAGTTGAGCTATTATTAGCTAGTGATCACCTGAAATGTTTGGAACAGTGTGTGTTCGTTCGTCTAACTGGTTCCAAAATAGCGAGCAATACAAAAAAAAGTTAGAAAATGGCGGTGCAATGATGTTTGACAGGGGGTGGTTTCATAATACCTAACATGGCACGTAACAAGCCTCACAGGGAGACCCGAGCAGCAGTAATGTTGCACAATGCTTTATTCCTTCCCTTTCATTTAACCTCATGTGTGAGTGAAAACATCAGTTCTGATTATTACACCACCGACAACACTTAAAATGGCTGAGACGAGGAGCTTCGTTACACGAAGAAAGGTCCTAATGTTGGAGAGGAAACAATTATGATTTGTGCCATGGAAACAGACTCATAAGGAGGGTTACTGAGCCGCACTGTGACGTGTGTTCCAGGTGTGTGTCTTACAGCTGCATTGCGGCTCTGTAGGAGCGGCTTGGTGTTCCTCAGAAGCAGCCGGTGGTCTGGATCCATCACATACGGCTTCCTCTTGGCCATGGCGGCTACCTCTGCCTTTTTCTCCTTCTCCTCCTCATCTTCATCCTCGTCTTCATCTGAGCCGTAAAAGGTCTTCTCCCCGCCTCCTCCCTCCTCCAGCAGGGACTCCTACAGAGCAAGCAAATAGGTGAGGACATTGGTGGTCAAACTCATGTCTACAAGCTTCCATTAGATAGAAAACAGATACATAGAGAAGATTTTCATTTAGATTTTCCTCATGAAGAGGGAATTATCACAGCCACAAACTGTCTTTTGTTTTTAGTATGTTCCCATGCAATCAAAAATATATTATTAACCCTCATAAAGTGATAACACTAAAGATTTAAAATCAAAAATATAGCTTTTTCTGTTGGACTATGATTAAATCAAGCTGTTTTTTTCAGCCCTTGCTGAGTGTTTTGTTTTAAGCTCCTACTATAAAGTTGGGAGAGTGAAATCAGCACTTTTAATGCTTTTTATTTATTTTTCTGTGATTGATGAACTAACTGACATACTGAAGAAAGTTTGGCCTCACTCGCTGACTCGCTTTATTACTCACATTAATGTTTGGATTGAGAAACTGGGTCCTGGCGTAGCGTGTCAGCATGTTGATGATGACAACCTGTCCCCACTCCTCCACGTCAATCAGGAGATTGCACAACTTCCTGTAGTTCTTGTGGATCAGGTCGATGCGCTCCGGACACACTTCCTCGAAGGCCATGACGACGCTTCCCGCCACCAACTGCGCCAAGAATATCATCCATATTTGCTACTGTAACACGGTTTGAACTGAAAATGCTGATGATTCTTAGTAAAGTTAGTTAGATTGGACGATTTCGCCTTTAAGAAATATGTGGAAGAAAAAATAATTCAATAATAATTCAACTTTTCAAAAGTATGTTGCTCAAAGGAGGGTAAGAGAGGATATGCTTATTTCTCTCTGCTGTGTGTAACATCTCTAAAGAATATTGAGGATTTAATAAGTAAAGGCCGAGGCATCAGGCCTCTATACGACAGCCGCTTTCATCACCCCCCAGAACAGCCCTGCATTGACAATTATAAACAGACCATCAACAGTTGGGACAAGGGAAACCTTTGTCAAAATCCAGCCATTCACAGACATCAATTCAAACTCCACAGTGCAAAATAAGAAGCTTTATGTTAACATTGCTCTGAGGGCCACATTGATTTTATCAGTATCCAATCACACTGAAACCATGTATCATGTTCAGAAAAACAGTCCAAAAAAAAGCTTTCCATTAAATTTGTAGAAATGGACTTCCAAAAGCCCAGCTCGTGATTATAGAATTGTTCATTTACGCTTGTGTGATGCACAGCTTGTGTGAGTGCAGTGGTTTCAAAGCAGCATTTGTTGCCTCATCTTTTCATGAGCAAAATAAAACTCATCCTCTGATAACACATAAAAAGGTGTGCCTGAGGTTGGTTTGTGGACTGACCTGCCAGCAGGTCTGAGCTGTCCACTGCTAAGAATGTGTGGGGGGATATCAGGATAGAAAACCATCTCAACGATAGCAACCTTTCAGACACGTTTCCATGAGTGATGTAAAATAATAACTAGTACAACCAGTGGTCACACTGTAAACTCAACACCAGAACATTTTTAAATTGTTCAGAGATGGAAAAAAACACGGAATAGTTAAACAAATGATAAGCTTTGAGACTACTGAGTCATGAGGATTTTGTGTACAGCCGTTTCTTGTGATGTTTTGTGAACTTACATGAGCTAAAAGACTAAAGAAAAAATCCCAGTGGAGTAAAACATTTACAAACTGGAGAATGTTAAAAAGAGAGGGAGGGGAACTCACCGTGGTTTTGTCTGCGAGGAGTTTCTCGATGACTTCTATCAGCTGGTCTTTTTGTTCAGGGTCCAAACTGAGAACAAGTAAGAAAAAAATCTACTGTTTGCATTTTTTCAAATCTTACTCTAAGTGGCAAAACTAGATGGATTTCTCCACAAGAGCTTTAATTAGTTTCTGGGGGATCACAGTCATTCCATAATGGGGCCTCTGTCATGCCTGTACCTGTACAGTTTGGGGATTGCATGTGCGGCTGTCTTCCTGACGTACGGAGACATGTCTGAAGCAGCTTCTTTGATGGCCAGCATCATGATCGGGACGATGATTGTAACTCTTATACTAGAGAGGACTCGTAGGGCGCTGGCTCTGATCAGCTGGTTCGGATCCTGCAGACGAACGAGGCAAATTACAAAAAAATTATTTCACAGAAGCTGGGATGACGGTCAATGTCTAACAGACATAAAAGAAGCTGAGGAGTCTACAACCATACTGGCCACCTCTGTAAGGTAGTATCACAGCATAAGAACTACCTGATGACCCAACACAAATTTAAACTGTGGGGGATCTACTGTGAATATCATGTGTTTGAGAAGTATTTGCTCATATTAGTTCAAAACTGACAGGAAAGAAATAAAAAATTGAACAATTCAGCCATCTTAAGAGCAGAAGCGACGGCACCAAAGTTTAACGATGAGTAATATGATTATCAAAGGCAGTAAGATTGAACTATGTAAAAGCTGTTTAACTGTGGTACAAAAACATCAACGCAATAGTGGGAGTTTTCTGACGGTGGCCTGCCTCCAAACAAAAGGCGATAAAAATGTGAGGTAAGGCTAAGATTAGGGCAAACGGGAAACTATATGTACCTTCAACCCACGCTGAAACGTGGAAATGGAGAGCAGAGCCAGATCTTGCTGCTCCTCGGCGTAACGCACCAAGTACACATACACCAGCTTCTTCACCTAGAGGGAGGGGCAGTGAGAGGAACGTTTGGGTTCAGTTGTTGCCTCTGAGGTTGCTCTGAAGTGCTGAGATGAGAGCGTGACTGCTGAGACTACGAGCAAACACCAAATCAGGTCGGTTACGGACCTCGATGTTTTTACAGGCCACGTTTTTCACCACAGCCGGGAAGAGATCTGATGCGTTCTTGCCACGGGCGATCATCTGCACAGAGATAGAGAGAGAGATGGGTGATCAGAAACCTATGAAGCAATGGGGGAGATTTTAAGGGTTTCGGGGGTTTTAATCAGGAAAAAGATTCAACTTTAAGAGGAAAAAGTGCAATGTTTCTGCTTAATACATTTCATTTCAGTCTCTTTTCGAGCTTTCCTTCCTCTCTTTGGTCGTCCCTGTCCCGCAGGGTTGATGAATGAAAGGATGAGCGTGGAGCCTCAGAAGAAGGAATCTGACACAGATAATGAATATTTAACAGCTGACTGCACGGTTTTCATGCCGCCCATCTACAGTTTAAAAGTATAGAGCCTTAAAATGTTGAGTGTTCATTCTCGTTTTTTTTTTTTTTTAATAAAACTATCTTATGTTTTGCGTCTAGCGCCACTGCTTTTCTTCCATTTGTCCTTCAGCCTCCGCTAGAGTACCCCACAGTAAATATTATTTGCTACTCACAGCCACGATCCGTTTCATTGCCTCCAGCTTCAGGGAGTCTTTGTTGCTGTCCAGCATCTCTTTCAAGTCGTCGTGTCTGTGTGGAGAAAACAACCAAAATCAGCTCACAGCACAGCTTTGCTGAACTATGGCAGAGAACCCAGACAGGACATGTACAACTGCTTCACGATTTGCAGCCATTGCTGAAAATGCTGTTACCCAGAAATGGTTCTCTTTGAAATGGTGGATCCCTCAGAATTGACACCTCTGAAACAGGCATGAACGCTTTAAATCCATCGCAAATCCTTTTTCGGTAGTTATTCAATAGTTTGCCTTTGATTAGGGCACACATTTGCTTTGGGATCATTTTATTATCCTGCAAGGTGCAGCATTCATTTTTGGCTGACTCATAATTTTTTACTCTGATTTGATGGTGTAAAAGCTCTGAATACTGCAAGGCCAGTCCATTTGTGTTCCCCAAATCTCCAGTCTGTTGATTTTGTACCTTCCTGCAGAGTCTTTCTCTGCTCTGAGAACCCTGCCCCAAGAGTCTAGTTTGCAAAGAAGTGTGCCTCTGATTCATACCACTCCCACTGTTACATAACAGGTGTTAGACGTGGGATTCAGTCACATATATGTAAACCTTTGTGTTTGGGGCAGGTGAAATCACCTTTTATACACACCACTAAGGCCAGGCTGTTTGCATGACAATCCTACATAACATATTTGCAGAGAATTGGAAAAAGGTTTCATTCGCTCCAAGCCATGACAAGCGATCCACCTGCAGCCAGAAGTTTTCGATGACGGGGAGGCGGCCGAGGTGTTCCGCATAACTACTCTGTTTAGGTCATGAGGATGCGCCCGGCAGCCTGTGAGGAGGTGGAGGCTGCAGAACGCAGCGACTCTGCTCATCACGACTTTGCCCTGAATTCAACATGTGCCGAGGGAAGCCGCTGCTTTTGCATCAATGGAGCGCGAAAGCATTGGTAAGCGCATCCCATCGAAAATAGTATGTCTCGCTTTGTGTGCACTTAAAAAAATAAAAATAAATCAAATCAAGAAAGGCTAATCAAACCCAAACCTGAGAGTGAGGATTATATATGGATGAAGGCCCTGAGCTACTGCTGGTTCTTTTGTCTACAAATGTGTTTTTGTATCATAAAAATGTACATAAAGTACATTTTGCGCTCCACAATTATTGGCACCCCTGTTTATGATGTGGTTGAGGACTACTGAAAATTCTCTTTTTTTTAAAAGCAACATAGAACCCAAATGAAAACAAAGAGAGAAATCCAACCTTTATTTAAGTACATTATTTTGGTGGTAAAAATAAAATCACACATTTAGATAATAAAAAACTTAAAATTGTCAGGTCATATTTATACTCCAGGGAAACAGGAAGTCATGAATTACTAATTAAAAGTTCCTAGATACCCTGACCAACTTTAGCAACTCCAAAAAAATGTATTTATTTGAAATCAATTAAATTTTTCAGCATAATTGTTAGGGGTGCCAATAATTGCGGGGCACATGATTTCATGTTTTATTTTCTAAATGTGTGATTTTGTTTTTACCACCAAAGTAATGTACTTAAATAAAAGGTTGGATTTTTCTCTTTTTTTGCATTTTGGTTCTATGTTTTTTTTTAAAAATGCTGAATTTTTAGAAATCCTCAACCATATCTTAAATAGGGGTGCCAATAATTGTGGGGGGCACTGTATGTATATATAATAGATGACAAGAAGAGATCGTAATTTCCTACAGAAAACACAGGACACACGTCTTGACTTCTCACTGGTGGCAGCCTCTGGTCATCAGTGGGACTCCATTAGAGTTAGTCTTTTTAGATTAAAGAGCTGATACAAAAAACACATCACGGGTTTCAATGGTGTCTCTGGGCACTTTGACAAAACTGGAATAATGACGGACAGATGAATGAAAAAAATATTTAAAAAACTGTCTCTGAAAGTGATGCTGGTAAGAAGCAAGGGAAAAATAAAAACCCGTCCGAAACAGGAAATGAGATATGTATCTGTGCATGTATGAATAAATCACTGCACCTGCTGTCTGTGTTTCTGTTAGCGTGTACAGATACAAGGGAAAGGGACTCAAATCCTTCAACAGCGCTGTGAGCGGACTTTGATCTGATGTCAGCGCTCGGCTAAAGGGCTGAGAGAGAGAGTAGATGTTTAAATATCCATCAAAACCAGAAAGATCTCAGTGTTCGGCTGAAAAAAAGTCAATTCACAGGGAATCTTGTATGTTTGTCGCTGATAACTCAACCCGCTGGAGCCGCCACAGGGAAAAAGAGGGAGTCACTGAGGTCTTCATGATTCATCTCTAAGACAACGTGGCGCATATCAACCAAATATTTATTTCAATCATCGAATAGCTCAAATAGTTACTCACCAAAACAACAATAATGTCAGCAAAGATAAGGGCTGTAGTGGAAAGCACATTAGCAGGTTAAAAGGTGCCGTCTTTAAACAACAAAGTATTTTGTAAAAAGTATTTTGCTTTAAAGATTATGTGTATTCAACAGGACAGGATTAGCGTTCCCTTTTCTGTCTGTTACAGCCTTGTTAAACTGTTACCAGCCCCCAAAAAATGCCTAAAAGCCCCAACCCAAATTGAATTAGATGCTTTTGATACAAGGTTGAGATCTGAAATGTACAGAATATAAATTTGGAGTAAAGTCTAACTCAATAACTCATTAGTTTTCTCTATGTCATAACGGGAAGTCCCCTCATTAAGATTAACATTCAAAGGTGATGAGCTATTTTCACAATTCAGCAGCTTCCTTCACTAAATAACCTGCCTACGGACGTGACTGGACACACAATGTGAACATTCCGAATTCGTTTTCCACCAGCTCAATCATTCTGGCTAATTAATACTGTGACATGCATTCGTGTGGACTGTTTGACAGCAAATAAGCCTTCAGGAGATCTTATTAAAACCAAACCAGGAAAGCTTAATTATCTTTAGTGTACACAGGCATGGCAACCTGTCAAAAAGGAATCATCACTTATTATTTGCAGGCATCATTTCAGAAGAATGGTCCCCGCCACACAATGGGGGGTCTGAACCATTAAAGCTTATTTTGTCTGATGTAGTTTTACAAATCATGCCTGACACCTCTGTGAATGAAGACTCAAAATGAAGCCTCGTCTTGAGCGGCCACGTGAAAACGGATCTTCGGGTCCAAAGTTTTCCTCGGTAATCCGACGCTGACTCTGGTTCTCGCGTTTCCCTGCCTTATTCCCATCCTGCCAAACAGCAGCTGAATTCACAACCGCTCTGAATTATTCAAATGGCTGTGGTACGACGGAGCGCACGGTCAGGTCGGGTTACCAGGCACCAAAGCCAAGAGATCAGCAGGGCTTCTCCTGCTGGAGAGCACCCCCAAAAAGTAGACGAGGTCTCGCGGATACCAACACAGATGCTCGCCCTATGCCCGCTTCTATCAGCGATAAAAAGGAGATGTTATGAAAATGAATTTGCCGAATCGGCGGTGAGTTGCTGCTTGCATTCATAAGCAGCTGTTTTACATAAGCTGACTCTTTTGAACATTGGCAGTAACATCACCACCAGTGTGCCACGGTGCAGCTGTCAGCCTGAAAAGCAAGAACAAGTGAGGAGCTAAATAGCTCCTACGGTGTAATTACAAATCTCCTGAAAGATCTCTGAGGGACACTTTGCTGCTTTTCATTGTAGAGGTCCGGGTTCTGATGAAGAAAGAGTGGCTCCTGTGGTGTTTTCATCAGTGTTTGTTCACTTCTCTGATTGGCCAGTGTAACTTTAAGGTCTTATTTAACTGGTTCCCATCCTATTTTGACCCTTGAAATCGAATCTAGGCTGTAAGAAACAACTGAGCTATACTTTCCGGTGTCATCTTAAAACGTGAGTTAAAGCATTATCTTGAGTTGAAAACAAATCAGACAATTTTATGTATTTCATTTCTCATTTGACATCCTCTGAAATGAGCATTTAAAGTTTTTTGGATCACAAAATAGCTAATTAATTCTGCATCCGTAAGAAACCATAATATTTAGTAACTAATTTTTTTAAATCATCTTAATCTCTATCTGGGTACTGTTCTTATTTTAGTTCTGCTTTAACTTTATCTATGTAGGCTCCTTGTCTGTAGCTTGTAGCCTCTTTCTGCATGACATCCACACTTTCTGGAGGCATCAGGTGGCAGAACAATCCAGGATTTGGTGACATGGAAACAAAGACTGGGAAAAAAGCCTCAAAAATAGCCTGAATAGATCACTTGTAACTGGTTGATGAAATTCCAAACTTGTCTTCTTATTGTACTCTAATATTTGGACCGGAGAGGGTTAAGAACTGCAGCAAAGAGGAAGGGGTGAACACATCTGGATTATCCTACCGCAGGGGTTGAGTTTGGAAACTGCCACCTCCACCACCACCACCTTCCTCTAGCTGGCCACGGTCCTCCTGGTCTCCTCCTCCTCCTCCTCCTCCTCCACCTGTGCCTCCGGATCGCAGGTGGCGTAGCTCGTCTGGCTGGAGCGCGCTGTACCAAGCCTGCTGCCCGCCGTCGGGGGTCAGGACGGGGCTCTTGTCTTCCTCCTGGCCTTGGACCTGACTCTGCACCGTCTTCACGATGTTGACGGCGTTCACCGGCAGCTGCAGCAGCAGCTTTTGCATGGTGGTCATCTTCCCCCGCTCGGACGTCGACCTGTTGTCGGACAAAAGTGGGCGAAAGGCTACGGGGTTCTCGGGCGGTTCTTCTCAAGGAAAATCCTCTTGGATGTCCGTCAGGCAGCTCTCATGTGACAGAAAGGAAGTGTCAGCCTCCGTGTTAGTAATGCCCCTCCCCTCTGAGGTTGAGTACATCCAACGTGGACATTTCTCGCACGAACGGCACGCCGATCCTTTTTCCCCTCAACGCTCCGATGTGGATAGGCTGATGCACTCTCTGATGCCTCTCTGCTCTGATCCGGATTCAGCAGAGCTCCGCGGCACTTTGTGCTTCCCTCCCCTCGGTTCCTGCTGACTCCCCTGCACATCCAGTGAAGCAGCACAACATCAGCTGCTCAGTAAATGGATGCTCGGCGGGGCGGGGAGTTTTATTTGCCGTGACGCCTCTCCTCTGGCGGCTCCTCCCGCTGCTCATGTGGTTCCTGTTGCTGCAACACATGCATGCATTTATGCCCCGGCTCTCCCGAACAATGACACAGCCTCTCCTGCCTTGTCTTCATTTTTTTTTTTTTTTTTTTTTTTTTTTTTTTGTTTGCTCACATTCTCTCCTCCCTCCTCCACCTCATGCCTGTCATATTTGCTCCGACACTTCACCTAAACGGCTACAAAGCTCATTTCCACCCTTCGTGTTGACTCTGCCTCTGTCTCACAGCCTCAACAGAACACGCTGCCAACAGGCTTTGCTGTTATGTGACACATGCTGTTAAATATTGCTCTCCACTCTTGATCGCTAAAATAAAAAATCTGTCCCAATACATTCATCTTTAATAGTCTATGTGGCGCTCCCCCCCCCCTCCCACCCCCCTCTTTCATGACTCAGCTTACTTGGCAGTGTCGTGATGAGGATGCCTCTTTCTTTCTCCACTCATTTCTGCTCAGCTCGGACAAAAATAACTACCTAAAAGGACACATACAGTATGCGGTCTCTGCAATGGGCCGCAGCTCAGACAGGGTTTGTTGACAGACACTAGAGGCTAATGTAAATTTCATCCTGTGATGTTTCCGGCAGATACAGCCTGAGGCTGCTGTGCTGAAAGTGCAACACACTAACAATCTGAGCTTCTAATGTTTTTTAATAAAAAAAAAAAGGAACATCCTTCTCTCTACGGTTGCCACAGAGACTGATAATGAAGGCTGAACAGACTGCAGGCTTTCATCCCTTTTCTATAGTAATCTCTATCAAATATGAACATCCTCTCCAGTTTTGCGAGTCTCTTCTCATTATGACATTAGAATCCTGGTTCCCACTCTGATTTAAAAGTCCCTTGAATTATCTAAAAAAAAAAAGGAACAAATCTGTCAGATTGTGGGTGCGGTACAGTTGTATCGTGTCCTCCACATGAAAGAGGACAAGAGTATCTCTGAGGGAATATACTGTAAAAAGATGTTCATGAATTAATAAACTCTTTCATGTCCAGAAGTTTGATCATTAATCTCCAAACCCTGTTGGGCTGATAGTTGAAACAAGACAGTAAGGAACTGTGCCCCATGGCTCCAGAGGTAGATGGGAAGGGTATCCTATGATGCTAGAGCTGGCAAATGTTTGAATTAGTTTAGCTAAAACAATACACAGGCAGAAAAAACTGACACAATAACAGCCTAGCTTTTTAGTTTCCCATTAAAGGTGACAAACTACCCCAAAAAAACTGTCTTTATGTGTTTAAGAGCAATATTTAGTTACAAGAAATGTATAAATTAGCAATACTAGAGGTCTATGTGTTTCATTTAATGCTAATGACAGAAAATTCAATTGAAACAAGACTTTTTGTATGAGGCTGCCTAGTACTGAAAAATATATCACTTAGGGAGTGGTTTTCCGACTGGTGCTGAGTTTTCCGTCACATTTTCAACTTCTATCATTTCTTTTTCCCTCCCAGTTTCACCTCCAAACCACTCTGACTTGCTTTAGATAAAAGACAGAAAACAACTCCTGCTATTTGCTTTGTGACATAAACGTCTTCCATAGCAGCAGTTATATATTCATATCACTTATGTACTTAACTGTCGAAAGAATTTGTGTGTGTGGCAGTACGAACCATTTGCTAGCTAGGGCTAGCTTTGAGAATATCTCCTGCAGCAATAACATACTTTAAGAGTTCAAAAGACCGTTTTGCAATCTTTGCGATCAAGCCCTAGTTCAGAAAAAGAATGATATAAGCAGGAAAAAAACTCTAAAAGGTTTAATAGTGAAGATTAAAAGATACAAAGTAAAACTGGTAGGGTTTGGAATGGACAAGTCTGGTTTATTATCATAACTATGTGATAGTATTAGGAAGATAAGTTGAGGTTTCACTGGAGGAAAAGTGTTGTTTACAGACTGAAGAGCAGGTCAATATTTGACGTGTAAATTAACCCCAGTGATTCCTTTGTTTGATCTGGCCTCCTGGCAGTCATGACATACTCAGCTGCACAAATGGCCCTAAAGGGTTTCTTAGATGCATTGTGCTAAATCTCCGTCACTGTAAAGCATCATCTCTACAATTTCCATGCCCTTGTAGGAACAATCGGAGCCCGTCAGTTGCTAAGGCAAGCACTTTTACTTTGCTGCATGTTGCATCACACAATATTCACTGAGTTTGGGTTTGCAAATACTTCTGTTATCATTAATATTTCACAGATATCTTCCCCCTTTGGTTTGTGATAGATTGGAAAACTGCCCGGGCCGGGGTGTGACCTGCCTCTCACCTTATGGCAGCTGGAGCTTTACATGGTATAAAGCAGATATTGAAGGTTGTAAGGTGAATTAATATTTTATTGGCAAAAACAAAGGCAAATACCCAGGGTCAGATCTCCTTTCATAAGCATGACCACCTGCTGACAAACAAACAAGAGGCCAAAATGACCTCTTAGAATCTTTCTATTATGTGCAACAAAGGTGAAGTGATTTGTTTATAGCTTTCTTTTCCCCTTCGATTTGTTCCAAAGCAGATAGATGCTAATCTTAATTTTGACTATGTTTCAAAAAGGTGTTTTTAACCTGTTCTTTTTCAGTTAAGTGGAAATTCAGTCAATAATCAGTTTAACTGGTGGAATATTCGGTTCCACCGCAACAGCATCTGCAGAGTATTAAATTCTACCTAACCTACTACTAACAGCTACAGAATCTTACACAGCATTTGGAGGATCACCTTTTCTTAAATGTAAACGGAAACTAAAGCCTAAATGATCCATTCTTACCCAGCCAACGGCAATGGCCAAACATCCCTGTGAATCATAAAATGTCATTTTCAACGGTATATAAACTTTGTATACGTGTTTTGTAGTAAGATCAGTGCAGAAAACAGGGACAGCATTTAGCTAAAGACGAAAGGTCAGAGATCAAACCTGGGTCTGCCGTGATGTGGACTCTAAGGACCCCATTCATACAGAGCCACTGGCAGTCATAAGCTTTTACAGAGGAGGAATGCTGATGTTAATTCAATATCAGAAAAAGACTCCCTTTGATGCCAAAGTCACATTTCAGATCTGACATGTTTCCATGGAGACTGCCATGAGAGTTGAGTCAGTGATTTTAACCATCCTGTTTGGATAACTGGCTACACTGCCTTCGCTGAGTAGATATGAACGTACGCAAACACAGATGTCTGTATCAACAACACTGAGCACGGCAACGACGGCTGACTCCATTCACCACAAGCAGCTTTAAACAAACAAGTTTAACAGGCAGGAGACTCACAGGCCACAGACAGAAATGTGCCACATACCCAGAGCGCCATCTGCTGGCTCTGTGTGTCATAATAATTGTGCACCCCAAAGGTAGGTACCAAAAAAGAAGACTTAGAAGTCCACATGTGGTGTTGAATTGTCATTTTTAGCACTCATTTACATGATTTTTAAAATGTTTCTAAAAGCAGACATTGTCATTTCACTTAATCAGAACAGCAAATACATGACAATAACAGCATTGGGTTGGATTTTAATGAACCATTTGACTAATTCTGAGCCTTATGTTTTATGGCCATCAAATATCAACTTTCAATGGGTTTTTAAAAAATGTTTGCCTAATTGGGAAAATGTAATCAGTGCATAGTTTCAGATCAAATGATTACATGTTATCAATCCTCCCAGAAAAACCTTCACTTTGAATGAGGGAAGGAAGTGTTCCCAAACTTTTGGCTGGAATTGTATGTAACTTATGGGCTGCACTGTCCTGTTGTTCCCCGTCATCTAGCAGCAGGAGGGCTCCAAGTTTAAATCCCCAGGGGACGGGGATCAGTTCTTCCACAGTCCAAAAACATGCATGTTAGATGAATTCATTTCAATGTACCACCCTTTGCTGGACTAGGGTTCACCTGGCCTCTTGCCCAATGGCTGCTGGGATAGACTCCAGTCATCCCACAACTCTACTTGGAATAATCGATATTACAACTACATGAGTGTATGTAACTGGACCTTCTCTTTCCTACATTTTCATTATATGTTTTTAAAAAAAAGGTTCAACAGGGAATACAATGACTACCTCTTTCATATATTAACCATTACACCAACACATGGGGATAAAAAAAACATAATATATTCAGATCTGTTTTTCATTGTTTTTTAGATGAACAACGTAAATGACAAACATGGCTAAAATTGTAAAATAGTGCTTAACCGAGTCTTGCTTAAATGTGGATATCTTTTATAAACACAACTCTCCTCTCACATTAAAATAAATACTTATTTAGATAACTAAAATTAGCAATAGCCTTTTGCCATTTCTAGTTAGGTGTCTGATGCTCTTCAGCCTATTACAACTATTATGCTTTTTCGGAAGTATCTGTGATCATTTTAAACAACTCTTGGAATAATGTATCCCTTTGTCATAAACAGAGGGGGAGTTATTTATATAAATACAATGTTTTATCATCTTTCTGCATTGGTTTTGTCTTTTATCTGCTGTATTGTTCATGTCAATGATCATCAGAAATAACTTTAGTGTTTAACAAACAGCTGCTGTTCACATTACAGCCATTACCAAGGGCCTAGTTTAATTTAAAGACAAAAGAAGAGATTAGAAAGCTCTCTTGACTCCAATCTAGTGAATTTGAACACAGCGGAAATGGAAAACAGCAACATTGCATGAGATATATCAACAGAAGTAGGATGAGAACCAAATCAACTTTTAAGAGGGGCTGGATCTATTTCACTTTGATCATATTATGTATTTCACCAACTATACTTCCTGAGACTTTACAGAATGTAGCAATACACAGTTTGTACCCATGATGTATCAGCTGAAAACTCAGACGTCAGTCCACCTTTGCAGCAAAATCACTGACATATTTTAGTCTCCAAAATATCCCGTTAGTCTTTTCATATTGCTGATTCAGAATCTGCTGTTTGGACTTTAAAAATGAATCTGTGAATACTTGCGCGACCTGCTACCTGACCTAGAAAACAACCAAAGGTGAACATTTCAGCAAATTAATCATTTATGTTAGAAAGTGGTGAGTCAACACCCCAATAAGTGGAAATCTAACATTGAGACTCTGCAGTTCTAATAAATAATTAATTGAGCCAGCATATCCTTGTGATGTACGTTGTCGTATCTGAAAATGAAAAGGGCAAACTCAGTGATGAGGACTTCCAGCTGCTCAGAGCAGGGTCTGGATGCTGAAAACGGCTTTCGGGTCACAGTGTGAGAGCTACAGCCGCTGTCCAGCAGGGGTGGTGCTGAAAAACGCTGGAGCTGAGGAGGCCTTACATCACTTCTCTCGGCCCCCTTTCCATCTCACCTCCCGAAAAAAAACCTTACACACACCCAGAATCAGCGCTCTTTAAATGCGGATCGCTGAAAGGACGGACGGTACTAGTCAAACCTGGCGGCCATGCTGCTAAAGCCGCCAAATCACGGTCGGATTCAGGAGCAGCGGGACACAGTCGGTGCTCTCCAAAACGGCCCCACCATGGCCAACAAACTTCAATCTGATTTTAAATGCATTCGCGACTAAAATAAATCCCACTTTAGCGCATCTTTATATCCAGGAAGCTGCGTCCGAGCTGCACCTCCCCCCTCCATAAGCTGTCCCGCTAACCCGACGATATAGAGAGCGGCATCAAGCTGTGGCGGGCGGCTTCGAGTACCTCTTGTAGTCGGAGGAGAAAATCCCTCCGCTGGCCGGGTCGTGGCCATATTCGGGCTCCCCGACGCTGGACGAGCCCCCCTTTTCGTCGTTGAAAGCAGAGCTGGCGGACATGGCCGTGGCTTTGTTGTGTTTTTCTCTCGCCCACGGGGAGCAACGATGGAGATTTAGTGCAGAAGGTGGCAGGATATGCGGCTCTTAAAGGCACACAGACACCGCCGTTATCTCCGGGATGAGGAAGGGGAGCGATGATGCGACAGTCACGTGATTGTTTTTTTTTCCGTTGTCATGGATCTTTTTACACTCTATCGAAGGCGGGCTGTGAAGTGCTTCGTTATCTTCGTTATGAACATACATATAATTACTAGTGCTTTAAAAGCAGACCTAACCCTTCCAAGTTATCAATGCTATGTTAATTGTTGAAAGATATGAATGTATTACTACTTTGTGGCATTTCACCACTTCTTTAACTTCTCGTAAAGTTTTCATTGTTTCCGCGACAAGTCGTTTCCCAGTTATAAGAAGTGTAGCAAAAACGGTTTAAAAAAGAGCTATTGAACAAGTTGCTAAAACTCCATCCTTCAAGAAACAAACCACAAACGAAATCAATTAGATATTTTAAAATCAATTCTAGCTGTACGAAACTTCTTCCCAGAAAATGGATACAAAGTAAGTTCCACGTTGGCTTTCTTACCATTGCTGTTCCAAGGTGTAAACGAGACGTGCGTGTCTGAGGCTAACTTCAATCACTGTCATCCTTAGTTAACTGACGGGCGCGAGGACTTAACGTGCAACAGGTTAGAGGGGCTCAGAAAATTAAACGTAGCGGATAAAAATAACGAGCCAAGGTTGCAACTCTCAGAGGACACCATGAAGAGGGGAAGTGTGGGGCTTAATTCGTAAGTATATTGTCACAAAAAAGAGAAACATTTAAGTGTATATTTTAAATAAAGTTAATTATCATTTCACAATTAACGTAAATAAATGCTAATCCAATGTGCTAGCCTGAAGTATAACATAAGTGACCGTTCATTCCAATCTCTTCTGTGTTGGTTGCTTTATCTGTGTTAGATCCTCGGGAGCATTTAGTAATTCAGGATCAGGGATCCACAAAGTTAGCCAAAGTTCAAAGCAGAGGTTTCTCTTCGTAAAGCAAAAAGGCAGCCACGGCCAACACATCGGTGCCAACAGAAACGATCAGACTCCCAGAAGAGCAACGAAGGTATTCTGACTTGAACTGACCAGGCATTTTTCCTCTTGTCACGATGTTAGCAGTGTTGCTTAACTACAAGTTAGTTCCCTGATATGTGCTGAGATTAGATTTGCCCAAAACCTATAAGGAACAGGCTTTTCAAAGTAAGTGTATGCCTGAATATCTGATTGTGTCTTTCCTCATTGCAGGTGGTGGATGCTGATGGGAAGAATGTCACCCCTCTAGCCCTGACACTTGCAGAGTCAGGAGATACACCTCTGCGTGATATCTTTGCTAGCACAGGATCAGAGCACTCAAAATCCTCCTTTAGCATAAACACAGGCTGTTTCAGGTACCAGTTGCTGATGTACGACAAATCAATTGATCCTAAAAAAGAACGCCAGGGACTGATCAATAATAGATGAGTGGAAGGTGTTCAATCCATTTGTCATGGCGCAACTTGGCTAGTAACTAAGTGATGGTGGCATAATCCATTTATACATTTATGTGTGTTTTCAGATTGCTCAGCAGCTCCATTATTGGTAGCAAGACTTTGTCGAACTTCTCCATAAGGGAAACCGTGACTAAAGAGACAGAGAATATTCTTCCTCCGCTTGACATCAACTCAAATCTCCCTGCTCACTGCGGTTACTATCTTTTTTGGGTCATGTTGCTTAGCAGAAAAAAACTGAAATGTACATTTTAGTATAATTACTTGACAGAGTCATGTTAATTTCATGCATTCCCCGTTTGTACTTTTGTGTTCTTTTGACTGTCAGAGGAGCTTGTGAAAATAGACACTAAGGAAAAGCATGTGGAGATGCAGGATGAATTGGCTGAAGTATTTATTTCTGAGACGGGTACCATTGTGCTGATGGACATGACAAGCACCCTTATCTCAAAGGATGCTGAGGATGCAGAAAAGATAAAGTGAGGGCTTGACCAATCAAATGTTGTTTTTTTTCGATATCAGATCAGAAATGTAAAATGTATAGTTAAATTTGCGGCATAAGTATTTGTGTTTTTCTTTTCTTACAGAGAGAGCAACTTATTGTACGTTCAACTTTGTGAGAGCAAATTTGGCAGTGAAAAGTATGTCAATCATTCAGCGCTGACATTTGGGGGATCATCTAAAACCAAACACGTCCAGACCAACAAAAACATTGCGACTGAAAAGGGTAAGGGCTCATTTTTTCAGCTGTTGCCACCTGATCATTTATAGGGAAAAGAGACACCCCAGTTCACATCTATCAGTGATATCTTTGGCTCTGTGATTCATAAAGGTTATGTTAACATAAGTGGACAAAGCCTGCGGTCTGTTTTGTGAGGTATTACCAGTCCTCTGTTAATCGGTGTTTCTGTCATGCCCACAGGCACAACTGCTACAGTCTGGGACATGTATGATTCTTTCAGTAGAAAAAATAAAGCTCCTGAAAACAACAGAGCAGATTCTACTGTGAGCACCAGAGAGAAGCACAGCAGTGGTAGCAGTGACAAAGGTAATACTACTAGAGTACTAGAATTTATGACCTGAAAATGTACATACATTGAATGTTACATTGGCTGGTTTTTCTTGTACAGCATTTGGAAACCTAAAGAACATCTTTTTACTTGGATCTTTTCATAGAGGGTCATTATCAACACCCTCGGTAGCCATCACGCACAATTATGATGCACAGCTTATTCAGAGAACTCACAAGTTAAACAAACTACACTGTAAAAAAATGTATAATGATTTCACTAATCAGACTATTGTGGTCACGTTTTTATACAGTTCCCAATTAAATCAGGCCTCAGTTGCTCTTAAAATCTGCATATACAGTCTTTAGAAACTGTATACTATACCAATGTGTGCATATAAAAGTCTTGATTTTTAACACAATTGAGTTTACTTGGTGTCAAGATCTGTATCAGCAAGTTAAACTGCTGTTACTCTAAAATTCCTCTGGGTGACTCAAAAAAGCCATCCATTCTTTTTCTATACTACTTATTCCTAACGGGGTCTCGGGGGGGCTGGAGCCTATCCCAGCTGACATTAAGCAAGAGGTCGGATTCACCCTGGACATGTCACCAGTTCATAGAAAGTTCATAGAAATAATAAAACACACACTCACACATTCCTATGTCAAATTTAGAACCTTCAGTTACCCTAATATGTATCATTTTGGACATAGGGAGGAAGCTGGAGTACCCATAGACCCATTCATGGACAGGAAGGACATGAAAACTCCTCACAGAAAGGGGACCAGAACCTTTTAAAAGTTTAGTTTTGAAAGTTTAGATAAAGTTATAATGTGTAAGTTTTAATAAATTTCATAGATAGTGATTGAAAATGCTGGGAAGATAATTACATCATGTCTCATACTTTGTTGAAGGTTTCATAATACACTCATACTCAGAAGCTGAATTAGTGTTGCGTTGATGCATAAAGAGTGTTTGCTGTAAATGTATATATCAAAATGTTCTTAATATATAAATCAAGGAATTTTTTTGTTTTAAAATTGAATGTCTGGCGTTTTATGGTCAGTTTTATAGCTACAGCAGACTGAATGAATAGGACATAAAGTCTTTTTTTCTGCACCCATTCAGATAGAAAGATGGATAGATGGATGAGAAACCTTACTCAGACAAATGTCACCAGTGTTTAGGAAATGTATCATTGCTCTTTATGTCGATATTTTGATACTGTAGACGTCTAAATTGAATGAAAAATATAATGGAAAATCACAGTTTGACAACATTCCTTTCTACACAACTATATCATAACTATGACAATTCCCAAACAATTTACCCAAATACTCTGATCTGTTTGTCCTTCAAAGGAATTATAAACGAGCTCCCTCTGGTGCCATCTTCAGGGAGGTCAACGTAACTGCAGACAAGCTTGTTTTTCCCATTCAGTTTGTAAACAGAACAGTTTCCCCCCATAAAATGGCTAATGTAACTACTAAAAAATTAGAAAATGTACATAAAAACAGTCAGTATTATAAAATAATCCTATGTGTAACAAGAGATGTAATAAACATAAGGAAGCTGATTAAATTAGTGTTTGATCACTATGTTTTGGCCTTCCTCTTGATTGATTAGATGGTTACAGCACAAATACATTGATTGTGGAGTCATAGGGCAGGGGTTATTAAAGGACCACAGGGCATTTGTAAGAGGTAATGAATTGCAAACATCTATTAACTTAATTTGTCATATTTTGGCAACATTGTCATGTTTATTTCAACAGGCAATGCATCGTTGGAATTTAAAACTAATGGGATAACTTTAAAGACTGACCAAGGCCAGGAGGAAATCATTCTTTCAAAATTGTTCAGAAAGAGTTTGTTTTTAATGGAGAGGATCATTCAGGCAAATATCTTCCAGCCAAAACTGGCTGCTTATAGACATCTGCCCATCCTGAAAGGTGAGCCCAACCCACAGGAGCTGACCAACTCTGTCCCTGTGGTCTCCTCTGCTTCTAAATCTCTCTCTTGTCTAAACACAAAACCCTAGAGCGAAGAAATATACAGTATGAACTACTTATGTCTGAAGTGAATTTTGTTGGACAGCGGGATAAAGTATGATAATCTGGAATGTGTAAGATTCTGACAGCAAGGTGGAGCCTGATGAAGAGGAGCAGCATGGAGAGGACATGGAAAGAATTCCCACCATGGAACGTCTGTGGGCATTCGTTTACGAGCCCACCAGAGGATATAACATAACCAGCATGGCCTGGAACAAGAAGAACCAGGTTCGCTGCGAAGGAACTTTTTTTGGTTGTTGTTTTGTGATTTCAACTTTTCTATTATAAAGCACTTTGTGTAATCGTGACAGATTAGTGGTTACGGGCATAACCGAATGGAAGGAGAAAACCCTTTAGATTTAAAGTAGGCATTTACCTTGTTATCAATGTGATGAATGAATATGTGAAGCCTCTCTTTTTTGTCAACTGTCAGGATATCCTGGCAGTAGCCTATGGTGACAGCGACTCCATGAGCCATAAACCTTGTTTCATCCTCTGTTGGTCCCTCAAAAACCCGACGGTCCGTTTCTAAAGTTGTAACCCTTTAATTCATTCAGAATCACTTAACAAAACGCAGCCCTTTGTAAGCCGCATCGCCTCTTTCAGTGGCCGGAGCGCTGCTTCTCCTGTCAAAGCTGCGTGATGAGCTTGGATTTCTCAACCAACAACCCTTGCTGCCTGGCCGTGGGGATGTACGACGGCTCTGTGGCGATCTACAACGTTCAGATCGAAGGCAGCAGGGCGTGCATCGCCAACAGCAGGTGAGCTCCACACTGTGTTTGCATGCAGCTGGATGGTGGAAATGAAGATGTCGCATCACAATTTGAGTAAAATCAATTGTTCTCCGCAGTGAC
Organism: Menidia beryllina; assembly: GCA_013363375.1. Classification (NCBI taxonomy): domain Eukaryota; kingdom Metazoa; phylum Chordata; class Actinopteri; order Atheriniformes; family Atherinopsidae; genus Menidia; species Menidia beryllina. The sequence continues at coordinate 560,179 of JABUIW010000044.1, read as the reverse complement.
TGTCACAAGGAGCACCTGCATCCAGTGCGACAGGTCACCTGGACTAAAAAGGAGATGAAACTATCAGGGGAGGAGAGGGAGGAAGTTCTTGTCTCTGTGTCAGCAGATGGCAGGATTACCAAATGGCTCTTCTGCAGTGGGCGCCTCGACTCTGTCGGTACAGAACTCAGAATAGGCTGTTATCACATTTTAAAAATGCTTTTACTGTTTGTGTTTGAATCTTGTTTATCATTTTACAGAATTCCATTGCAAATTGTGCTTAAAGAATCAGGCTTTTTAGGGCATGGACCAGGACGAACGGAACAAATAGATAACTGTGGACTAAAGTTCTTAGTATTTGAAATAATTATTCTTTAATCTATCTTTTCTAAGACCTGATGAAGCTTAGGAAGATTCAAGATAATAAGAGGAAGGTTGCAGGGGACAAGAAGATGTCAAAAAATGTTCAGACGGCAGGGACTCCTGGTCTTTGCATTAGCTTCCATCCAAAAGTAAGTTGAGCACAAATCACAAGGTGTTTTCAAGTAACAGAATTAAAGTATGTTTTATCATTTTCAGGATTTATAATAGTCTTATAAATCTGACATGTTAAAAATTAATCTCTGTAAATCTGAGAACCTCCTCTAATTCAGCTGCCTCCACTTACAAATGACTTCAGCTGTCACAGTTAAGCGGCACCCATAGAAATCTTTCTAAGAGTGCAACATCCAACCCATCAGTAGGATTTAAGAAAAAGTCCCCAGGAACATTCACTGAAAGATAGAAACTACCCAGTGCTACCACATTGCACAAAAAATAGCTTCTACCATTTTTCCTCCCACTTATCTTGCAGAACTTTGGAACCTATCTTGCTGGTACCTGGGATGGCCCCATACACAAGTGCTCCTTTTCCAACAGCGATCAATCTCTGGACATTTACAAAAAACACATTGTGAGTTGTTTTGGGTAAAGGTTTCGATGACTGGCTTTAATTTTAAGGGAGACTTTGATTGTCAGTCATACTTTAAGCGAAAGTATTTCTTACAGTTAAATCACTCATTAAAAATAGCATTTGATTTATTCGTCTATGTTTCCGTGTCTCAATCTATCTTAGGGCATGGTGAATCACATTGAGTGGTCGCTGTTTTATCCCGACATGTTCCTGAGCTGCTCCTCAGACTGCACCATCCAGCTGTGGAACCAGAACAGCTTATCCCCCGTGCTGAGCTTCTCTTCAATCAAGAGTGAAGTGTACTCTGCCCATTGGTCCCCAAACTTCTCCACAGTGTTTGCAGCCATTTACAGACAACAAGTGGAGATCTGGGACCTGAGTGCAAGCATGTGAGTGGCACGTCGGTCTGGAGCTTTTTCTTAGTCTGATTTGAAACCAGCCAGTAATAAGGACCTTTTTTTATTTCAGACTGCATCCGACCATTGTACATCAGGCTGCACCCGGCATGAAGCTGACCTCCATGCTGTTTGCCACAGAATCCAACTGTGTATTGGTGGGGGACAGTGAGGGCCAAGTAACAGTCTACAGGCTAAATTACCTCAACTCTGAAGCAGACATGCAGGTAAAACTACTGCAGAACAATTTAAAAGAGTCCACACTATTGTCTGATAACCATCAGTCTACTCTTATGTATTCCCCAAAAGTGCAATAAATAAAAGCCCTGACATGTAATTTGTCATGAAGGTGGGTCTTGAAGGGAGGACTCAGGTGCGGAGATGAGGGAAGACAAGATTTATTGCAACAAAAAACTCATGAAGAGTGAATGTCCAGACAAAGTACAAATCAAAGCTGTGGAAAAACTGTGAGCAAAGTAATAAGTAAACAAGACTGTGGCAAAGTAACAAAATAAAGATTAACAAAACTGTGACAAGGCTGTGGTAAAACAATGACAAAGTAACAAAATAAAGAACAATACTGTGGCAAAAGCAAACCTGGACTGACGTGGGGTGACGAAAGACAGACGAAACAAGAACGCACTCCCACAAGACAAGGGGAAACGAGGACTATTTAAACACATGAGGGAGGGGAACCCCAGGTGTACACAATAGGTAATCATGACATGACGAGACACCAGACGTGACATAATTTGTTTATTTATTAGGTCTTAGTTATTTATTTAGAAGGTCACTCATATCTGCCATCCTTAACTTTTATATTCTGAAATTCTCCAACCATCCTTAAATACTCCCTCAACACAGCATTCAGCACAAAAAAAAACAATATCCCTTCAAAAGACTGAGGATTTAATTAGGAATGTGATGATGCTGAAAATGATTACTCTTACTAAAATGAATGTTTAAATAAATAAACTAATTATAGATTTGAGTTTATTTCTTTTTTTTATCTCAATTGTTTGCTGTCTAGTGGTTAAGTTTTAGATTTGATTAATTTGAGAAGAGGAACAAATTGTTTTCTTTCTTTCAGGACGAGCATTTGGACCTCTTCCAGTCTATATCCAAGTGTCTTTAAAGTTGGAAAATCTCCTTTATATATCCTTTAAAACAAGTTTACTCTGTTCTTGATTAAAATGTGTCTTTTGTTGTCAAGGCTGTTTGAAGTATTTTCATTTTTTTTACCTTTAATATTTTAAAGAAAGTAGTGTAAAGTGTGAAATAAATGTTTCATTCACTGTTCGGTAAGGTGTTCTTGTTATCAAATTTGGTTGTGGTGGAAAATATTCTTCAAAACAGATGGGGGCTTCTGGTTCATAGTAAGTCATGATTTATGGAAAATTAGTATAAGTGGATCTTATCTGCATGTTTATTTAATTTTGTATTCTCATGGTGCTACAGTTGGGTCTTTAAAAGGGACTGGTTGTGTGGATGAGTGTTCTTTTCATTCTGAACTCAAGAATGTGTCAGCTCACTCAGATATTCTGAACAACAGTGCCTTCTTTCACTCTCACAGAGGTCCAGACAAATTGCATCACACTCCCCAGACCGGCTGGTTTGCCTCTAAATGTTGTGTCCAGCTTGTGAAGGTGTGGAGACGGACTCTCACAGCCCACTGCAAAGAGTTCAACCAGAAGGAATGAAAATGTTTCACCGGATGTAGTTTTTTCAACCATGGCTCTAGTTTTATATCAAATTTGTAATCAAAATTGTACCAAAATTGTAGTCCGATGCTTGTAGGGTTTAATCTTTAGCTCTGTTAAATGTAAAATTTAAACCCCAGTGTTAAAAAATGATAGAAATGGGTATTTGATTTAAAAACAGGAAAGCTGGTCAAATTCCAAAAGGAAAAAAAAACAATGGGGTGTGGAATGGGGGCAGGAAAAACAGACAACAGGAAGGCATAAAGTTAAAGCAGAAAAAAATAGATCTGGACAGAGAAGACCATTGACAGATAATGGGTAGGCTTTTATGGGCAGGCTTTTATGTTTTCTTTTTGAAGAAATAAGCACTTTTCCAGAAAGACCATCCTTTGGGGTCACTTTTAGGCTTATCTTTTCTACTTCCGTGAACAATGCTCTCCTTGGGTGGCCTGATCTTACTTTCTAGGTTATTTGTGGTGCCACATTTATTTAATTTTCTAATACTGGATTTATTAGTGCTCTTTGTGACTTTAAAAGATTGCCAAGACATGTTTATAACTATTTTATCTTACTTGCCTTGTATCTCCTATCTTTTTTACTTTCATTATACCAATTTGGACTATTTTGTGGTAGCTCACATTAATCCCTAAACATAACCAAATAACAACGCCAAGGGGTTGACTACTTTTACATGGCACAGCTATTTATAAAACATTCAGGTCAAAAGTAGTATTACCTATAATTTTAAGTTGACTATTAAATCCCTTTTTAATTCTACTAAACAGGGACCATCTTCTTTTTCATTCATGTTTGTGCTTTCAATCTGCTGACTCGATTATTTCGGGCTCAATGAATGATAAATCCACGAGCCGCAGTAAAATATGTGATGACACAACAGGCAGAGGGGCAAACTGCTGTTATATTTACACCGTGCTGTGATTTTTGACTTTTTAAGGTCACATATCCTCCCCACAGCTTTGCTTAAGTCAGCTCTTCTGCTTGGTTGAATGAAAACAGTGAGCAACAACCAGGATGGGGGGGAGAAGATATAAACCCCATGATGACCAGTCACAGGCCAAGCATGTGATTCTAATGAGATAAAACTGTGAAGGATACTCAGAGCATGTCAGAAACATTGTTGAGAAAAATGGGGTGAGGAAATGAAGGACTTCACATTGAGACATGAAGGTTTTCCATTTGCCGAACAAAGTGTAGTTGACTTGGTTGGGCAGTGAGTTTCAGAGGATGTGAGTACATTTGAGTGCTACATCTCAGGGTTTGCATCCCTTTTTTAATGTCCACTTGTTTTTGGTTTCTTTGTGTGTTTCGGACACACCAGGAAGTGAATCTGGATTTGAAAGTGGCATGTTGTAAAGGTCATTTTCAACTCTTAAGCCTGGACATATTTTGACAGCTTATCAACAAAAGCATACAGTTTACCCAAATTAAGAATGTCAGTTATTTATAACTATTACCTTTAAAACCAGAGACATAGTTTCTTAGGAACTGTGTATTTATTTGTTAAACAGTGTTTTCATATGGTGGTGTGGTGGTTAGCACCATCGCTTCACAGCAGGAGGGTTCTGGCTTCCAGTACCCGGGGGAACCAGGAACTTTCTGTGTGGAGTTTGCATGTTCTCCCTGTGTCTGGGTTCTCTCCGGGTTCTCCGGCTTCCTCCCACCGTCCAAAAACCTGCATGTTAGGTTAATATGACATTCCAAATTGACCTTCACCATACAGACAGTCATCCCACTTGCTTTTCCTGAATACACAGTTGCCATTTCATCCACTAATGTTGCTTTTTTTGTTTTGCAAGTTTTACTGCCATGTCGTTCAAAAAGCTTTCAAATAATAAATTAAGGCTGGAGCAAATGGACCATTCCTTTCAAGGGAATAACTTTTAGCGACTAAATCAGAGCTGGGACCAATAAACTAAGCAGAGATATCAGCTAAAAACACAGCTCCTCTGTAATAAACAGAGAGTCTGGAAACATATTACCACAGAGTTTTCAGCTTTTTGTTCTGACTTCAAAAGGCAACAAAATTTAACATCATCCTAATCACGAAATACAGGTTTATTAATGCCCCACCGGCTTCTTTACCCTCCGAGTGGCAACAGGCGGCGGCCTGGTTCTGTGACGTCAGACTGCACCTTTAAGGTGGCTGCCAGCGCGCGCGGTTGCGGTTTGTCCAATTAGTGTGTAGGTGGGGCGCGAGAACAACCGCCCTGAAAGGCCAACACGTGCGCACGCGCGAACGCGCATTCACACGCGCGCACTCCCCCAAAGTTGCCGGACGTTTGTGGAAAAATCCCACGAAGCTTCCCCGCAGTTTCACATCAACTGTAGAAAGTCGCTTTCAAACTGCCGGTGGAGTCCAGTGGTGCCAAAGGCGGGCTTCTCCATGATTGAAGTGTCGATACCATCGCTGGAGAGGGAAGTGGACGAGTCTGGCAAGCCCAAAAAGGTGAGCGCTCCGCTGTTTATTATCACGGGTTTGGTTTTTTTCTCTTCTTTCTGTGCTGTTTTAAAGTTCTGCGGGTGTGCTCGCTGGTTTCTTTGCTACAAACTTTGTTGTTAGTGTGCGCGCTAACGTAGGCGTCGCCAGGTGAGTGTTTTTTTTTTTTCTACCTGCGGGATGAGGGAGAGTTGTGCCCAGGCTTTCACTTCCTGAACGAAGTGGCTCAAACAGCTGAATTGGAAGTTCTGGAAAATTAGGGTTTCATCAGCAGAATTAAGCAGTGCGGAAGAGGGTTAGGTAGTATTCGGGGGACTTCAGTTAAAAAGACAAAAAAGAGATTAGCAAACCAAAAGCACCAACACCGACTCACAAAAGAAATTTGACCTACATTCAAACTGGAATACGTCGTAAACTGTAAAGGTGCCCGGCAGGGGCCTATTATTCGAATTTATTTATTAGCTTTTTGAAGACCATAATACTATTCGCCTCTACGAAGAGGCTGTGATGCGTTTAGGGAATCAATTTAACACGTCACTGCCTCAGAGCGATTTTATTAATCTTTTACACTCATATTTATTCTATTATCTCAGTTTTATCCTCATTTGGCTAATTTTATACGTTGCATGTTTTTCAAATGTATGTTGGTGTTTTTTAAATCCTACTGAAAATGAAGTAAAAATGGTTTTCATGCAGACAAATTGCATGTTTTTTGTGGGTAGAAGTTCATTTTAAATACCATGGACATGATAATGTGATGCAGCTGTTCTTATTACAATACTCATCATCCAATGTTTTCATATGTCCAAGTGATAGTATAATGAGAAATAGCCTAACTCTAAACCAGCTCGTACAACTGTTTTAAATGTGTCTTTTATATCAGAGCTTTAAAGCAACCATGTAAAGCAATAAAACACACATTGAATATCTAACTGGCACTTAATTGATGTATATGAAAGGAACAAAAGATGTCTTGTAACTCCTGAGGCTTACAGTAGCGAGTCACACTCCACTCAGACCTGTTTTTCTTTTTTTTTCTAAATTGAAAACCAACAGGCCCTGGTATGAAGAATGTGCTCCACTTGGCACTTAAAAACCCAGGAGAGATTTTTTTTTCTTTCTCCCAAAAATGTGCCTCATCGTCTTGATTTGACATTTCACCTTCTAAAGTCTACCATGAACGCCTCATTGTAAAGAAGTGTAAAAACATTTCTGAATGGATAGATTGTAAGACACAAGTAATAATTACTCAAAAGAGAGAGGATCACACAGCTACCTGGAATGAGCACACATGCTTGCTTTACATGCAGTTTTCATATGGAATGAGACACATTTAATCATTCAATTTCCAATATCTTTACAAAAATACTCAGCTCTGTACCTCCCCCTGCTGGAGAGTTATTGTCACAAATGACTTGGACAAGGCTCTCACAATTACACATTTCTGCTCTTTATCTGTCATCACTTGACCCTGAACTGGGTTAGATCCTCAGGAATTACTATGAATGAATCCTCTGTGTGTTTCTTTGCATCTTTTTTTAAAGCTTTTCAGGGTTGAAGTCTTGTTTAATGGGAGGAAACATTATGTGCTCAGAAGAAACAGTGAATTCCAGACTCTCCACAGAAAAGTATGTATGTCAAATCTACACTGCTTTTTGGACCATGTTTCTATAAAGAACTGGCCTAAAGTGGTTAAAAGTTATTTAATTCCTGCATACTTTTGCTTAGAAATTAAGCAAACATTTAAAGGTCTGTTTCTCTCGTGGTATTTGCAGCTCAGGAAGATCCTCCAAACTCCAGATTTTCCTAGTAAAAGGAACAACAATCTCAGGACCAAACCCCTGGAGCAGAGAAGACAGGAGCTGGAGGATTACATCCAGGTAAGGTCACACAGGCAGTGGTCGGATTCTTCTGTTGTTTATAGGATACTCTGCTCTTTGTTGGCTGTTTATCAGTGGAAGTTAACACCTGTAACAGATATACACTAAACAGTTATACATTCTCCAGACATTAAGTGCCCCTTCTTGTCCCTTTTGCACATTTAATGTCTTATGGAGGGGCTTTTTTGTCCCAAAGAGAAAAAAAACATGATCAATTTGTGTTTAGCTGTGCAAGTTCTGTTTAATTGGCTTTGATTTTGCCACAAATAGGTTACATTCTACATCTATAGGGAAGTCAAAGATCTAAAAACTTGAACAGTTGTTACTATTACACAACTACGTGTTACTTAGTTGTTATATATTCACGTTTTAAGTAGAATATCGATATACATTCCCATTTTAATGGGCTCATTTTTAAACACAATTTCCAACTTGTTTAGCCGTCTGACAAAAAGAAAGCAGATGTCTTCATTACAGTAGAACCTCTACTTACGATTGCCTAAACATACAAATTTTCCATCATCCGAAGTGAAATTTGATCAAATATTTGACTTGACACCCGAAGTAAATTTCCAACATGACGTCGAAGTCATTGGAAAAAAAAAAAAAATCTATATATATATAAAAAATAAAAATAGATCAGCTAAGTTAGTTTAGAGTTCACGTAGTAAAGTTAGATTAAGTTATGGTGTGTACTGTATCTCAGTCTCCACCTCTACCTCCACACCGAACAGCTCCTCTGTCTCCCTAAGCCAACACCTCCATTCGCCAATAAGAGCCAGTAGAAAGCCCTTTTTTTATTATTTCTTTTATAATTTATTCCTTTTCACATCTCTCTTATATAGTGCATTTGTTTTATTGCAGTGTCTAATTATTTGCAGTATTTATTAAGGAGGTATTGTAGGTTTTTGGGCAGTGGAACGAATTATACGAATTAAAGTGTAATCTTATGGGAATATTTGAATGAACATATGAATATTTTAACAATGTAGGTCCCGGAAATAAGTAAATTCGTATGTTGAGGTTCTACTGTATTTTGGAACGTTTCTATTTCCCACTTCATCAGTATAACAGCCAAACAAAAAAGTGCACTGTAACTTGATTTTAACTGATTTACAGTATACTGAACATGCCCTTTTCTCTGTCAGAACATCATCTATCAAAATGAAGATATACCACAAGTTCTTCTGGACTTCCTCCATTTGAAACACTTCCACACAGGGAACAAGATCAGCAGTGTTGAGTAAGAGCAGCCCTCTGTTGTCGGCCGACTGCACCCAGAGATGCTGCTTGTGTTGCTATATTTGGGCCCTCTATTTTTTGGATTGGGGGCAATGCAGCAACACCAGAAAACATCACTGATGTGGAGCAGCAGCTCTGGATGTAACACACATCATACTGCAGCTTATTCACACTTGGTGTGACGTACAATTATCCTTTGGGATTATTAGTCTTTGTGCTCATAAAGCTATTTATTAACCCTTTTATAAGGACCATCTCCTTTAATTATCTAATATTTGTGTGTTTATAATTTCAGATCATTTGAAGAATTGGACAGTCAGGAATACAAGTAAGCTTTGGAGTGCTATTTTCTATGTCAGTGTTTTTACTGTGGGGTCAACCTTAGTATGTAATGCCATTCGTACATAATTCGTACATAAATGCTTAATGAGTCTGTCTTAGTTTTCTACAGTAAGTACAGTTAAAAGCAGATACACGTTTGGTTACCAGTTAACAGCTTATGTGTGTTTGCTTAATAAACTAAATATTAACTTAATTTACCACCATTATAAAATTAAATTATTGGCTAGCATGTTGCACAGAAAACTGAAAATGAAGTAATGCTTGATTAGAAATGTGGCAGAATGGTAGGAATATTTGTAGTTTAGGGTACAGACTGAATGTAGTCCCGGAGCTTGCTATTAAGGCTTTGGTTTCCGGGTTTATGTACCATAACAATGCTGCCAGTGTGTGACTCTTACAAACCATCTCTGAGCTTTGGGCCCTGCCCTTGTGTCTGTCATGAAAGCATATCTGTCCATGCCTGCATCACAAATCCCAAGTGTCCTTCTGGCACATCAAAATATCACACCGCTTTGAATTTTGTGTCAGGATGGACAGTCAGTTATGCTTTGTTTCCTCAGTACGCAGTTACCTTATCAGCGAGTGGTGGGATTCTTTGAGGACCCTCATATCTTCGACCGCGTTTCAGGTAGGAAAGAGCATCCTGCTTACGTTAAGCACTTACTCTCATACACTGTGCAGCATTTCTCACACACTGATCTGTCTTTTAGACCTCCCGGATGTTGTTGTGGATGGGGTCGTTCAGGGTTTTTACTCTCAGGATGTCCAGGTCAGTTTTGCTGCCTCCACCCTACCCGAGTGCGACCCCACTCCATCTGCAGAAGCCTGAAGATGTGAATGAAAAGCCATGAACATTCCTTTTTTTAAAAACAACTTTTTTACTTTTTTTCATTTGTCCATGTAACATATGACCTGAAATTCCTGCTGTAAATCATGCAAATGCACAAAATTCATATTGTGAATGTTTTTTGGTGTGTAAACTTTACTAAACTCTCCAAAAATTGACCCAGGGTTCATGCTGAGTTTTTGCTTTGTTTGCTTAAGGTAAAAGGAGAGCCCTTTCGGGAAGAGGAGCCATTGTTTGTAATGGTTCTCTAACTCCTTACAAGTCTATGTAGACACAATCACACCCAAAAGAACCCCAAAAGTTCAGGGGAAAATTACTGACAGGCCTTGAAAGCACGTAATAACTTTAAAAAAAATCATATTTATAAAAAGCTTATCTTATCTTCATCCTTATGTCTTTGGTAATTAACGGCACTTTGTTCAGGTAAAGTGGTGCCAAGGGAGTCTCCTTTTTTTTCTTTTTTCTTTTCCTTTTAACTTTTGGGTAGCCACACCTCAGCCTGGAGCAAAATAGTTGGCAAGTGGCGGCAAGTAGGCCAAACTGAAAGAGGCATTGCTTGCTTGCTTAAACACGTAAAAAGAGTTGTCCTCCATTTGGACATTAAGTCTGCCATGGAGTTCATTTTATGACCTGATTGAATCTGTAGTTTCCAAATAGCTCAAAGATAACCAATGCCTTCAGTTTTTTTTAAACTTTTGTGCATGAATGGGGTTATTGTCTAAATGAGTTCAAATAAAGTGATTTGACATCAAAGCAGAGGGCTTTAAAACACTTTTTTATCCCTTCGAATGAATTTTGTATATTTAAATCTTTCTATAATTAATACAAAATTGCATTTGTAATTGTTTTTTTTTTTTTACCAACTGACCAACTTTATTTAATTGTATTAAATACAATTACCTGGTGCATGTTGGGTTAACTGGACTCTCCAAATTGCCACTAGGAATGAATATGAGCATGTTTGGATGTTTGTCTCTGTCTGGCAACCTGTCCAGCATGTACGCCGCCTCTTGCCTGTCTGGAAATAAGTGGTATTAAAAAAAGGATTTGAACTGATTTACAGTATACTGAAAATACCCTTGGATGGATAATCAAATAAATGGAAGGTCACTACTTTGCCCCTTTTAGCAACTTTTTTTCAAAGAAGCCCTGTGTGATAAATCCCGAGGCTTTTTTCTGCAAAATTAGAGACTTTGGCGAGTACACGTCAAAGCACCGCTGTGAGTACGTCCCACTTCTAAAGCACTGATAGACAGTCGGTCTCACAGGAAACTCATGCTGCAAACCCCAGATGCTTTAAAAGCAAACAGAAGAGTGCCCACTCCACATCGCAAAGAAATCATGCACACCCAAATCTCCCATTGATCTCGCCCTGGATTGCAAAACAGGATGAGAATCTATTTTTAACGTCACTTTCAAACCAAAATAAATCCCTGTTTACGACTGATTCATCTTGACCACAACACATTATTGTCTTTTGGTTGAATTTGAATTTCAAACAAATGCATTTTATGTTGGTTACAGGCAAGGCATTAAGGTTCGGAAATTATTTAATAAACCTCCTTTTGTAGTTTTATATGCATTTGGTGCGTTTTTTCCTCAATTTTTGTTATTTGATCAAATATATGAATTAAGTGATGATATCATCTTGCGACTTCAAGCAACTTGTAGGACAGTCAAAATCTATATTTCTTACTGGGGAGTTGGCACCAGTGTTCCGAGGCCTAACCCAAGCAATAATCAAGGGGCAATAGCATTAGCGAAGATTTAAACAGTACTGTGAACATCTAATGAATTTATATCAGGTTTTCAAGTGGTTGTTCAGTGTGGGTTACCTGTTTTATCCTGTTATTTTAGGCTGCCTTTCTTCCAAAAAACGTGTTCTTCACAGTAATTTTCTGCTCTGAGAACTGAGGGCTGCACTAGTAGTAACTGGTGATTGTAGCAGTGAGTGGGAGTAAAAAAACGAATAACTGACCACAAAAGCAAGCACCAATTTGAAAATGTTCCTTTAAATGGTCAGGAAGCACATTATTACCATAAGTCTTAAAAGATTTATCTGGTGATTTACAAAAATACAGAAACACCTGTTTTACTTTGGTGAAAGGTTGAACTCGTGTGATAAAGAAAATATTCAGTTCACACTGAATTCTGCATAACAAAGTTAATTAAGTACGTTTGATTTGCTTCAGGTGAAAATATAATTAGTTTAATAATCATGAAAAAATAATTTGGCATTTCAGAAAATATTAATTGTTCTTTTTTGCCTTTGGAAATTCATAAATTAAACTGAAACCTGTTTCTCAATTAAAGTCAGGCTATGTGTTTTCCGCAGTGTTAAGTTGCGCATGCAACATGCCATAACAATAATATAGGCTCTTTTGAGCTAGCAAAGTTTATACAGACAATTTAGCTTCCTATTCTCTCCCTACGTTTTTAGATTTTGAAAAATGATAAGTGCCTTTTTTGATCTGTTGTGGCTTTGGTGGATCACAAAGTTTACAAAGTTTACTTGACCTATTCTTCTCAGAGTTCTCTAACTCTACCAGCCTCAAATTGTGGATGTAGTAATTTATTCAATTGGCCACTAAGACTGCCAAACAGCTTAAAGATTTCACAAGGAAGCTTAAGTTAAGCAGCTACTATGGATAACCCCATTAACCCTTAACAGGCAGGGCCAGTGCAGTGTGCATTATGCAAAAGTGTCTTACTAAGATTGCGTGAACATTTTTTGAAAGGGTTTGGAATGACTCACTGGGAAAGTCTGTCATTTTACAAAAAATACATGACACAATAAAGGGAAGAGACCCGAGAGCACAAGGGTCTAGAACCTCTAAAGTAATTTAAAGATTCTTTGAATAAAAAATAAATAAATTAATGAGGAGATCCAAACAAATAATGAAATAACCACTGACAAACATGGATCTTTACTAGGATAAAAAGTACATAAGAAATTTGTAGAATAATTATTTTGTCACGTAAAAATAAAAAGGTGTGACATCAGTGCCCTAATAATTGATGACTGAATATACTTTTTCGTTGCCTGATTTATGAGGGAATTCAGTGGAAATGGGCGTCATTCACGAAATTAATTTCAGTGATGTGACACGCCAGTTTATCTTGTTTTTCCTGGGTTGGGCAGGTCAACTACTTCTATAGTGCAACATTTTAATGTTAACATTTCAGACAGAATGCAGCGTCGACGCACTTGCGCATGCGCCGTGTGATGGACGGAAGCCGCGGATGAGCGCTGGCGGTCTTGAACTGCCGCCGTCTTTCCCAACCCAATTCGCCTTCTGTGACTTGTGCCGACTCACACCTCTCCTCCAAGGTGTCTCTGGTCGCCTGCACTCGACCGAGTGAACGTACTCTCTCTGGTTGACAGAGAAACTCCTCATCATCATCCCGGCTGACAAACCCGAAGCCTGCATTTTACCGGTACGTGCCGCTAACTACCAACTTCTTCCCCCTCGGTATCAAAATATGTTTTCAGGCAAATGAGGCGACTGCGGAGCAAGTGTTTGGCAGCAAGGTTCCTCTCCAAATTGGATCCCTTGCTAAGCCTGGATGGCTAAAGCTTCTCGCCGCTGTCACAATCCGTTTCCTAAACTCTAGTCAAAGATGCACTCACCGTTCTGTTGCTAACGTGTTAGCTAACTAATTCAATGTGGACGCGTTAGCAGTAATTTAAGCCGTGTATACTATCACATAATGTTCGGGACATGGGCTCAGCTTAAAGGGCAAAGGCACTCAGTGCTTGCCTTATGGATGTCATAATTCTTTTTGGAAGTGGAAGGGAGCACACACCTGCTCTGCCGTTCAAGTGTCGAGTTTATCATTAGAGTTAAAGGTAATCTGAATCAGCAACTGAAGGGAGATTATCAGTTACTCTTGTAAATACCCCAGACCTGCTTCAGAATAGACTTTCATCCTAACTTTTGTCTATGTAATTTATCTCTCTTATTCATGTCCCCTCTTCCTCTTTTAGTAAATTGACTCTGGACTGCTGTGCCAACCTGCCACTGTCACTATCAGTCCAGACTTGTCAGTACTTAACTGATCATTAATCAGTGGCAGTTTACAACTCAAACCTTAAGAATGATTACTTCAAAAGTCACCAACACCTTCCAGTTTATATGCAGCTGAACTGACATTTTCACACATTTAGATGACATATTTATACATATGTACACTGCTTGAAGTTGGCCATATTTAGTTCTTTAGGTGACAGTAGCTACATCAATCAATCAGTGCTGAGCTGACATTTTAACACATTTAGATTACATATTTATACATATGTACATAGCTTGAAGTTGGTCATATTTAGTTCATAGGTGACCGAAGCTACATCAATCAATCAGTTCTGGTTGTAAATGCTGACGTGAACAGAAGACTGACTCCTTTGTTTGCAGGAGTGTGACGGAGCATCATGTGGAGGAAGGCTTCAGTGGCCGTACTGCTGGCGTTAGCCGTTAGCTACTTCTACAGCAGCAGACCAGACATTTCCGAGCAGGTCCTGCAGTACATCGGCCTGCCCAGCTTCCAGACGTCATCCCAGAGCCCCAACAGTCTGGAGCAGGCGGTCTCTGCAGCCTGGGAGGCTTTGATAACCCTACCGACCCGGCAGTGGAGTAAAGTAGCTGTGGGGTAAGTAACGGAGTCGCGTAGTTCTCGATTCCTGCAGAAATGCAGAAAAACTTTCCTTTATTTGAGTTATTAATGGCTGTGTTAGTTCTCCGGCTGCTAAGGTGAGAGGGAATGTGTTGACATGAGTCAGCTCAGCTGGCTCGGTCTAAGAAGGTGGTGCCCTAGTAATTTATATTGCTTTACAGTCAATACCAAGTTTACAGCTTTGGGCTACTTTTGGCCAGCAAACTAAACCCGGGCTTCAAGTGGCTGATTATGACTGGCCTATCTCAAAGGACCAACTACAGCAGGGGTGGACTTTGGTGGATTTTGTGTCTACATAAGGAGGAAGAGAGGGGGGGCTGAAATAGTATTTACATATTTGATGAATTAACACCAAAAGGAAACCAAAAACTAAAGATTACGAACTAGAAAAAAAAGATTGGTTGGTGAAAGATAAAAAAGATTGGAGTGTGTGGAAGTACATGCCTCTATCTCATGGAAGCCCTGCTTTGATGTTTACTCAGATTAATTTCAAAAGCCGTAACATGTTTATGATGATGAAGGCGTTCACAGTGATATGCAGCTTTGTAATTCTCCCCCAAAAAGGGTGAACGCCTGCGTGGATGTGGTCGTGTCCGGAGTGGGGCTGCTGCAGGCTTTGGCCGTGGATCCAGGAGTCGGTCGGGATCATGAGGTGCTGCACTCCAAAGAGGACTTGAAGGAAGCCTTCATCCATTACATGGAGCGGGGAGCAGCTGCTGAGCGCTTCTTCAGTGATGAGGAAACCTTCCAGAGGATCGCCCGTGCAGCAGCAGAGTACCCCGGTGCAAAGGCAAGGTCCCCTCTGCCCTCGGGTGTATCGAGAGGAAAGGCTCTTATTTGTAGTTCATCCATTTCCTCATCATGTCCTTCCTGATAAATTTTTTTCCTGCCTTTTTCTAGCTGTATGTGGGTGGAAACGCAGCCCTTATTGGTCAGAAGCTCGCCACCTATCCTGATCTGATGGTATGCCCGCATCTTAATATTTCTCTCATGAAAACATAAAAAAATATCTGTTTTTAGACTGTGAAAACATTTGTTTTTGGTTTCCTTTTTTTTGCATCGCAGGTTTTGCTCTGCGGGCCAGTCGGTCCCAAACTCCACGAGATGCTGGATGAGCAGATAGTTGTCCCCCCGGAGTCTCTGCAGGAGACGGATGAGTTTCACCTGATTCTGGAGTATAAAGCAGGTACGAAGGGCAGGACGCCACAGCTCCCGCGGGAATCTGTTGAACTCGAGTCACAGCGGGTGAGCTCCTCTTCTCTATTCGCAGGCGAACGCTGGGGTTCAACGCAGGCACCTCAGGCTAACCGCTTCATCTTCTCTCACGACGTGTCCAACGGGGAGATGAGCTCGCTGGAAACCTTTGTCGCCAGCCTGGAGGAGTTCCAGCCCGAGTTGGTCGTCTTGTCAGGGCTCCACATGATGGACGGTCAGGGCAGAGAGCTGTGGGAGGAGCGGCTGAAGGAGGTCAGGGGCTGCCGGCCACCATACCGCTGGAGATCTAACAAATGTTGTCCGGTTTAGGAGTCGTTTGAGCCATGCTCTTTGCTAGATTTGTAAAACAGAAAAGCGTGGCTGGCCATAAGGCCGAGGGTCGTGGTTAGAAATCCAGCAGCTTCTCATCAAAAGAGAAAGACATGTCATGTATCAACGTGAGAAGGTTGTTTGGATGCAGATTGCCAGTCTAAAACTGACAACTGATGGGAAACACTACAGTAGTTTTGAGGCATTCCTCACAAAGCATGGCTTTTCCTTATGTTTTGTTTAATTTGATGGTCTTTAACTCTGTTTCCAGGCTGTGGCAGCCATAGCTGACATTCCAAAAGACATACCCATCCACCTGGAGCTGGCCAGCATGACTGACAAAGACTTCATGAACAGCATCATGCAGGAGGTACATATGGAAAACAGGAGCGTGGTCGAGGTCCTTCACAGCGAACAGACGAATGTGCTCAAATTCAAGAGATCCCCAAAGAGTTCTGTATATTTAATTAAAGTTTCTTTTTTTTTTTTTTCTCCTACTGCTTCCTGTTAGCAGGTCATGCCCATCGTCAGCTCCGTCGGGCTGAACGAGCAGGAGCTGCTCTTCCTCTCTCAGGCTGGAGGGGGTCCTCACTCGGCTCTGGCTGCCTGGAAGGGCATCCCAGACGTGGGCCGAGTCAGCGACATCCTCCTCTGGATCCTGGAGCATCACGGCCGCAGCGACCCGTCGTCCGAGGCTGATCTCACCCGCATCCATTTCCACACGCTGGCCTACCACATCCTGGCCACGGTGGACGGCTACTGGGGGAACCAGGCGGCGGCCGTCATGGCGGGGGCGCGGGTGGCGAGCAGCCAGGCCTGCGGCCTCCAGGCCGTGGATGTCAGCAAAGTGGAGCTCAAGGCCCCGCTGGAGTTCTACAGCTCTCACGGTGAGCCGCGAGAGCAGCTGTTTCTGAACCCACAAGAGCCCGTGACGGTTTGGCACCGTGGAAACATCACCTTCCACTTCACCCCAGTGCTGGTCTGCAAACGGCCTCTCCGGACAGTGGGGCTCGGGGACGCCATCTCTGCAGAGGGGCTGGTTTACACAGAGTTAAACACCCAGCAGCCGTTCTGAGGCAATCGTTCAGTCTCACTCTCCATTTGTCTGGAAAATGTTGAAGAAAGCAACCAGCAAACTCACCTGCTGACGACCTGGTTACTGAACCTATTTAGACCCTGTGATTCAGGTTGCTTATTACCAGCGATCAAGGGAGATGGGTCGAGATCCTGCCTGATGCCTCCACTTCTGTCTCACCCTAAACCACCCAGAGGACAGGGAAGCCGGCAGAACTGGATCTCAGAGCTGAGAGGAGAGCTGAATCTATGCACCGGGCCCAGCTCAAAGCCATCTACACAAACTCCAAGGAGTTTTTTATTTAGTTTTTTTTTTTTTATCTGCATTTCTTTAGTATGCTGTGCCTTTTAAAATGAATAAGAAATATGAATTATTTTAGCCATATTTCGGAGCCAAACAAAGGCATCAGCCACCATTCGACAAGTTACAGTTACAAACTGGAAACTGTGCGTTAGACTGGATTTAATTGTTGATTTTCTTTTTCGTTTTTTTTTTTTTCCATTTTTGCTGCACTCACTCCAACTTCTAGGACACTTGAAAGCTCCTCCGACACCAGATGTCAAACTTCTCTGGGTTTGACTCACGTGATGATTATTATTTACAGCTTTAGATGAACTTGAATTTTGTTGTGAGACAGGGAAGATCCTACAAGTTTTGGGAGTCTTCTCACTATATGACCAAAACACTCCCATTATAAGGATTCTTTGTGTAGAGACTCCATAGCTGCTTAATTACATTTTTAGATATGTGATCAAATCCTTACACTTATAAGTGATAAATATAAATCTATAAATAAATTAGTGTTGTATATTAAGTAACTAGAAATATGTAAGATGACAGCTGATTACCATAAAAGCTCTAGTACAACTAGAAAGTTAGAGGTAGATTGCAATTTTAAGGTGTGTAATGTGGTTTGTAATGCATCATACGCCATTATGGGCGGTTTATGCATTCCTGCATCATATTAGAGGGACAGCATCAAAACTTACTGAACTATGTTTATGTATACCTCAGATAGCCTCGAAGGGCATGCAATAATCATGGAGTCTTAATGCAAATACACATGGGAAAATGCACGCTTGCGTTTGGGTTCAGCAAAATGGATTCTTTGCACTAGTAGAAGTGTCAGATGTGCCTGTATAAGTGAATGTAACCTTAGCCCTGAACCAACCACATTCTTTGTTTTTCACAGGTACAATCTGTCAAACTGTGCTCATTCAATAGTCTGTGTGTCTTGTTTTTAATACTTGTTTCTTTCATTTCGAATTAAATCGTGCATTGAAGGGTATTCTTGACTTTATTGTGATGTGACTGGTATTTCTATTTGGGTTGTGTTAAAGATTAATTGTCAGTAGAATGTTATTTACAGACTTTGTTTTTACAGAATTTTTATAGTAACTTGTGTTCCTTTTTTAAGAAAACTTAATTTGAATCAAAATAATTTAAATTAACTCTCTTAGACTCTCTTTAATAAATGGTATTTGGAGGAAACTGCTATAAATGGAGGTAATGCTATTTTATAAATTTATAAATATATGCAGGCGTGTTTCCACGATAATCACCTTGGTTTTTATTCATATTCCCCTTCGAATGATGGAGAAATGACATGACACAGCTCATTGTACGCGTCTGGCTCTGATTGGCTAGAAGGCAACCTACGTGATCCAATAATAACCCGGTGCGGATTTTCTTGTTCTTCTTTTCCCCCTTTTCTCCACCCGGAAGTCCCGCCTCTGTGGTGTTCAGGCAGCTGCCTGAATCCTGGAAGTTTCAGTCCCCACCCCGGACACCGCACACTCCTTCCCCCTCCGGCCCATATAAAGCCAGCACAACTACCAGGCTGTCTCCGGGCTTACCATTTTCCCCCTTGTTGATGGTTAGACTGTGTGAGAGAAGGATGAAGTTCCTTGTTGCTGTTACGGTCATTGTTGGATCCCTGATTTTTCTCGCTTTCCCGAATGGCTCATCCGCTGACGAGAAGAAGAAAGGCCCGAAAGTAACGGCGAAGGTATGCTGGGGTTCCTGAGCTAGCTCGTCGCTAGAGTGCGTTACCGGAGGTGTAACAATCTGAGCTCTTCCTCATTGCTGACCGTTGATGCTAACCGGTAGCTGCAGCTGATAAAGCCACGTCACACACTGACTGGCCTTCAGCCCTTACTGAGAGCAAAGCTAGCTTTAGCTAGCAAGCGGCTAATGTTCGATACCGTAGCCATCATTCTCGGTGCGATCGAATAAACCAAGTTTGCATTTTTGATGTATATGCCATTAAATGAATAAATAAAAGAGATGGGGGAGGGGGGATTATTTCCTCTTTGGATCATGTTCGTGGATGTAGCTGTCCTACTCTGATTTCAGTGCATAACCTGGAGTGTTTGTACATTCAGTGATTCATAAACTCCTCGTATCGTCTCGACCATTTGCTTCTGCACGAGGCCCACTTTTCTAGCTTTTGAGTCCGCAGGCTGCAGCTCAGGGGCAGCAGGCGTAGTGGTTGGCTGCTGCAGGTCTGTCCACGTTTACAGAGCCGATTAGCTCAGAGCCATTGTCTCCATATGGTGATTTATGACCCTGCATGACTATACACCTGCAGGCAAACTGCTCTAAGAATTACTGTGAATGATACGACTACAGCCAGATATCATAGTCCTGTTTATTGTACAAGTTTGCCGACCTTTTACAAACTTAAAACGTTCAGTAAATTTTCTTTTTCCTTCTAAAGGTCTTCTTTGACATCAAAATTGGGGATGAAGAAGTTGGACGGGTTGTCATTGGGGTGTTTGGGAAAACTGTCCCCAAAACGGTTGACAACTTTGTCTCTCTGGCAACAGGAGAGGTAAGAAATACGTTTTTTTTTTTTTCCTGATCTCAACAACAGCGGAAAGTCTTGTAAAAAATGTGTTTGTTTTCATATCTTGGATGAAACCGACCATTATGCTTTCAGACACCCCGTTTGTTTACGGTCCCTTTTTTGTTTGCTCTAACTAAAACAGAAAGGATTTGGATACAAAGGCAGCAAATTCCACAGAGTCATCAAACAGTTCATGATCCAGGGTGGCGACTTCACCAGAGGAGACGGCACTGGAGGTAAAATGCCCACCGACGGACACACGGTTGTCTACATTATTACTCTGAACGTCCAAATATTGGACATGTCTCCATAATGGGATTGTCAGCCTCTTATTGTTGATTGGTTAGTACATAGCTGCATTTAAAATGGGGCTGAACCTTTGACAGTATTTGGGTCACACCAGTAAGACACAAAAACCACAACGGGCAGATAATGGATACCTGAAATACCTGGTAATTTGTACAGTTTCACTTGAGAAAATAAATCTCTTCACTTTTTTTCCCCACACATAGGCAAAAGCATCTACGGAGACCGTTTCCCAGATGAGAATTTCAAGCTGAAGCACTACGGCCCCGGCTGGCTCAGCATGGCCAACGCCGGCAAGGACACCAACGGCTCCCAGTTCTTCATCACCACCGTTCAGACTCCATGGCTGGACGGCAAGCATGTGGTCTTTGGAAAAATCCTAGAGGGCATGGTGGGTATTGCGGTGGTGATGGAAGAAGAAAAACATGCTTTTATTTTTAAACATTTAATTTAATCACCAGAATTTCAAAAGTATGACATGAGACGTCATTTTCATCTAATGACCTGTAGTATGTATGTTATAACTTAAAGTGGGAAAGTATGGAGCAGATTTAAGTTCCCTTCTAGAAACAAGGACCTCAGAGTTCAGATTAGTTTAGTTTATTGGTTTATCCTACCTGTGTTTTTCTCATTTCTCGTGGAGTGAATAATTTGACACATCTTTCACTTGTAGTATTGCTTGTGTGCAGCCCTCCAGAAACTTAAAAACTTTGTGCCCCTTAGAAATGATGCTACGTGTTCGTCGACCATCTCTGGGTATTAAGTTTGCTCTGGCATGAGAGGGCAACGTTCCAACGAACTGGAGAGTAAGAAGGTGTGCAGATGGAAAGCGGAGTCAGCCGCTACACTGCGCTGTCTCCATTATGTAAAACCCCATCCACTGTTGGCCATTTGCCACAACAAAGCAAAACTAAAGGACCGACAACAAGGCACGTCCACTCTCCCGAACATTCCACATGGCTGTGGAATGGGCTGCCAGAATGGAGGCCAAAAGTAACATGTAAACTCATCAGGGCAGGTCTAGTTGTTAAAACTGTTGGTTGTATAACTCCATTATTACCTTGTATGTCTCAATGATGTCTATTTGTCCCTTTGCATCTTATTTTTAATGACAATCTAGCTTTATTACATTCTTATGTAATTATTACAAGCAAAGTTATGTAGATGAGATAATAATAAAATACATTTTATTTTTAAAAATCGCCTTTCATGCCACTCAAAGACACTTTACAAAGATGATCATCATTAAAACAACATTGAAACATAATAAAACATACAAAGTCATAAATAAAAACTTCATAAATGAATTAAATAAAAATGGAATGAATAAAACTGTGCAGAATGAGGGGGATATAGGAGTTAGGGGTTGTAAGGTGGGTAAGGAGTTTTAAACAGGTGGGTTTTGAGTTTTGTTTTGAAAAGAGGGAGAGAGTCTGTATTTCGGATCCATGTAATTTCATATGAAGTTGCCTTTTTAGTGATTAGTGACTTTGTGCTGGACAGACCAGCTTCTTAGCATGTGATGTTGCTTTTAGTTGTCCAAAATAAACATTTTTCACTAACCTGTCGATACCTTCTCTATTTTCATCTTCCAGGATGTCGTGACGAAGATCGAGAACACAAAGACGGACGGCCGTGACAAACCTCTTAAAGATGTCGTCATCCACGATTGCGGCAAAATTGAGGTGGAGAAACCCTTTGCTGTCGCTAAGGAGTAAATCACTGCTGTAAAGAGGAATGGTGGGGGATAACAAATTAAGAAGAATTGGACTTGGGGTCGGGTTGTTGACGGAATTGCTCTGCCCACCTTGTTATATCTCTGCATAGCCATGCAGTCCAGGGGAAGGGGCTGCTGTTGGCCAGTTGTTTTTTTTTTCCTTTACATCATTGGCTGTCATTTTAATTCATCATACAATCTTTGACGCAATCATGACATCACTCTGGGTCCATTTCCCTAAAAGCATTCCAAGGTGCACTTAACTGTTCATTGTTGGAGTATTTTGTAAAAAACAAAAACAGAACAAAAAAAAACTACCTGAAATAAAGGTTTCAAGTTTTTGTTAACTCTGTGTAAATGTGATTTATTTGTTGTTTTTCAAAGGTTAATGGTTACTTCCTGAGATTAGAGACATTTTATGCACCGTAAAACTAATATTTTTGGTTGGGTGATTATTACTAACCAAGTATAGTGGGGTCAAATGGCGCTTATGGAAATAAATCTTATTTTTGCACAAATTCCTACTATAAGCAGGAGGGAAAAAGGGGACAAAAAGCCACATGTAGCCACCTGTTTTTTTCCCCTCACAAATTCTGTTCCCTTTAGGTAAAAATATAATGTGTTTTACAGCTTTGAGTGACATAGCTTATAGCAGCACTCAAGCTTCACATATTTGGTCTTTTTAATTTATATGCCACTATTTTATTGGGGTTGGTGGTTCCGGCTCATCTCACTGCACTTCAGAACTGAAAGTTTTTGAGGACATTTCTTCCAGCCGCCATAAACTTAACAGCGGTTGCTATTTTTATTTGTAGTATTTCATGGACCTTTTGTAAATTATAATGAAACCTTTATTTCCATTACTTCATTACTTTAGATTCTGTCATTCTGATGTAACTGGTCAGATTCTTTTTGAAATGCTGCCATTTTTGTTTTGATAAACTTGAGATTTTTGCTGGGTATCCACTTAAACAAGCAGACTACACAACCAGCAGGGTGAATAACATCATCATCATCAGCCTAAACAAGGGAGATGATGGTGGACGACAGGAGGAAGAACATGGCCGTTCAGCCATGGGTTACGTGGAGAGGATCTCTGACCTCAGGTTCTTGGGCCGGCGTCTGAAAAACGACCTGACCTGGAACACCAACACTGCAGTCAGCATGAAGAAGTCAGGGCAGAGTCTCTTATTTCCTGTCAGTCTTCAGAAATAACAAACCTCCAACAGAGGCCGCTGGTGGTCTTTTAAAGGTACTCCACCAAGAAAAACAATCAGA
This sequence comes from Menidia beryllina, assembly GCA_013363375.1. Taxonomy (NCBI): domain Eukaryota; kingdom Metazoa; phylum Chordata; class Actinopteri; order Atheriniformes; family Atherinopsidae; genus Menidia; species Menidia beryllina. The sequence goes on along the minus strand of JABUIW010000044.1, from coordinate 536,965 downwards.
CTACAGACCAGTTTGTACCCCAGAGCCATATGTGTTGCTATTTGAGTTATTTATTGCAGAAAAACACCTGAAACCTGCTTAACTCTTGTCTGACATGTCTTCTTCTGAGTTACTGTCCTTTAATTTGTCTAAGAATATTAATTTCCCTTTAGTCAAAGAATAAAAAAATACCTATTTACACATCTGTAAATGGAAACATAATTTTACAAAAGAAAAAGGATACATAAAATGTTAGTTTTTTTTTAAATGGGATGGGATGCGCCACTCAAATATAAAATTATTATAATTATTACGTAATCGTCTTCCAAATTTTGTGCCGCATCAGCAGATTCCTTCAAATTCAACGGATCAATCTTGGGATGAACGTTAAAATTAGAATCCATTATTTGGTGTTAAATCAAGGACATGAACATTTTGTCATTTCGACGGGTAGTTCTAACAAGCAAACCTAATAAAGAAAAGAAGAGGGACATTTTACTTTGGAAGCCATCTGTGAGGTCATGGGGGGGGACTTTTTAGCACCTCATTAAGGATGATAAGTTTTATTTATGGGTTTTGCATATTTATATAAAAAGTAAAAGACTTGTTTAAGGACCATTGTTGTATTATCTGACAGTGATAAACGTACCCTATAGTTTAAGTTTATTGTGAAGCACTTTTGTCAGCCAGGCCTGTTTTAATGTGCTATACGAATAAATTCAAATAGAATTGAATTATGGATAGTACAGTCTCTTATCTGCAGAGGGCTCCCTCCCACCAGATAAGTCAGCTCCACGCCTCTTCAGAGACCTTTCATATTTTAGGTTCTAAACGATTTTGGTGCAGTGACCCAAAGAACGGGTGTGATTCTTTGTTTTTTTTTATCCAGGAAGTAAAATGGCTCCTCTGGCTTTCCTGTTGAAAGATTAGAAGGAACGATTTCTTTTAATGTCACGGTTCTGCTCACGGGCTAAAAGTTCCACCACAAAAAAAGAAAGTGGACATTAGATGCTCCTTCCTGTGATTGTCTGAGTTTTCCTGATGCAGCTTCAAGCGCAGTGAGATAAACACTTCAGAGCGGCTCGGGCCCGGCTGTACAGTGTGTGGTTGTTGTTGTTTCAGCAACGGAACAACAGCGGAGTCGCCCATAATCCATAAAAAGTGCAAAAAAAAAAAGATCTCAGACTGGTAGTTACAGCCATCTATTTAATTCTGCCTCCAAAATGATAACAGGTCTCACATAAAATAACAATAATGTCACCAGATGTGATTTAGTGTGTCTATTTATTTAGTAAAGTGCAAATACTCTCTGAAAATAGCTTCTGGAACCACCCTCAGGATCTGAAAATTCATTTAATCACTGTGGAAGAATTTAAATACAACATTCTTTACAGTTTCAGCTCATTAATGTTTGGTATTTATTTAAGCACAGCTCTCTTTAGGTCCCACGACAGTAATCTAATATAGTTTAAGTCTGAGCTTTGAATGGACCATTTATCCATTGTGGGTTAGATTAGCTGCTGCGTTTGTTTGAGTTTATTGTCAACTAATGGTTGACACAATTCCAGCTAAGCTCTAGCAGTCAGACAGCTGGCTTATATATGACCCAACAACACCTCGGTAAACATTTCATAGCTGGCTCAACCAGTAAAACAAGCCCAATTTATCATCACCACCATACTAGATAGTTTTTTTTAAGCGTTTGTGCAGAATGGGTTGTTTGTTTTTCCTTCATCCCTTCCATACAAACCATTATTGTTCAGTCATTTATTAACTGTACTTTCATCAACTTCAAATAAATGCTAACCGAGGCCCGAAGAGTCTGAGATGTAGCTTTTGGGGTTTTTCTAGTTGTTAACTTGAAGTTATATTTACAAGTCCAAGACCCGACATGCATCACAAGACGTTTTAGCGTCTTAACATATAAAATTGTAGAAATGAAAGGGCATTTTCTGTCTTATTCAAACGACAATTTAGTTTCTAGTATCAATAAGTATTATTCAGTGCAAGTTCACACCCTGAAGTCTATATTTATAAATCGTAATTTATTATGGTGTGTAATTATTGAGAAGCAAAGCTATGATTTGAGTATCATTTGAAGAGATTAACTCCCCGAAATGTGACGTTATACCGTCTAATTTTGCTGTGACGAGTTGCTATTTGAGAATGCTGGGGAAATTAAAAAGAAAGAGTTGGGTTTCACTCGGCCCTCAAAAAACCTTATTCGTTCTCTCTCACTGTAATGTATGTTTCCTTTAATAAATGGCTGTCAGCAATTCAGCCCAAGTGGACTGTTTTTGAAGAGATGCGGGAATCAGATCTCTGCTCTGCAGTCCTTGTTTTGCCCAAATTCACTCAGGCATTGAATGACTCACCAGAAGCAAAATATGGAAAGAATTCCCTGGAGTCGGCACATCCGTGGTCTTGGTTAAATCCTCTGTTGTTTGGTTTGCCCTTGTTTGCGGCAATTGGGGATTGTTCGGTGAAACTGTGTTATTCTTCCCGTACTGGCTGTGCTGGAAAAGCCGTGACGGGCCGGACATATCTGGCATAGCTTCCTGCAATAGGCTTTGTCGAGGAGATTAAACGAACACTGGAGAGAATCACAACAAGAAGCCTGGACACATGCTCTCATCCTGTACTGCTATCAACCAGCATTTCCCCCCACACTTTCACTACTGGATAGCAGCACATGTATAGATATAGTTCCTTAAAATATATTTTTCAAATGATAACCGTTCTTTGTGTTATATTTAGAGGATAGCTATCTCAGACTTCAGCAACTTCTGCAAAAGTTTTGCTTAGAGATGACACTTTGCCTTTTTCAACTAATTCATAGAAAAGTAATTCTCTTTTTTCTTTTTTCCCCTTTTTTTCTTTTTTTGTTTCCTTTTTTTTGTTTTTCCTTAAAAAGGAAAAAAAAGGAAAAGAAAAAAGGGGAAAAAAGGGAAAAAAGAAAAAAAAGGAAAAAAGGAAAAAAATAGGAAAAAAAAGAAGAAAAAAAAGAAAGAAAAAAAAGAAAAGTAATCCTCTAATTTGAGTGTTGTCATTATGGATTTTACAACATATGTTTAATTTCCAAGATCTGAATGTAATGGTTGTTATGAAGCTTACAGAATGGACATTAAAACAAGTATAAGAAAATCCTACTTTATGTTGAAATAATATATTTATAATGAAATGGCTAATTGCAAATTAATTTGAAGACCTTTCAGACAGACCAAGCTTCAATGAGGTCACTAGGAATGTTCCTGCAACACTTTTCTTGTTGTGGTTAGATCATGAATGCAGATGACAGATTTGCAAACTTGTTTGTTTGTCTGAAGACCCACACAGATAAGCACAAACTCTTCCAAGTCTGGCCTTGGGACTAATGGCGCTTTTCCACTAGTGCCTTCAGGGGCTGGCCCGGCTCTGGAGTTACAACTTTGGCATGTAGTCTGTTCATAAACGTTGCAAATGCCTAATATACAAACCAACCCCGTGCTTTAGAGGGTGCTTGTATCGCCTATAAATTACGTCATGTGCCGGTCAGCTTTTCTCTCTGGTTGGCTCTCATTATAATGGAAAACCTCCTACGCCGTGTTGACCCATTCCAGGCCCTACCATGTGGGCTGAGTAGGTACTAAAGCAAAAGGTAGATATCATCTAGGCCCTTCAACAAAGGCAAAACAAGCCAAAAGACAAATTATTTACTGCAAATCTGTCACCTGCTGTATTACTATGATGATAATAAAGCAGCTACAATTTTCAACAATGCTTTGTAGTGCACGATGAATTAGACGGAAGTAGATATAGAAGAAGTTTTGATAATAATTTGCCTTTAATTATGTGGGAATCACTACTAATATATGTATTTAAAAAAGTGGTAATACTGAAATGTTGTTTGTAATTGCTCTTGGGGACCCCCTGGTAGTCCCTGGGCCCTAAACAGTAGCTTATGTCTTTTTATGCTTTGAGCCAGCTCTGTTTCACAGTGTCAGATTTGTTTTGAAGCACCTGTGGTACTGACTCTCAGACTGTTTTGCTTTGTTGTGCAGAAATATGAATCTTCTCTCTAGTCTGAGGTCAAATTTGACCTGATTTCATTGAGTTACTCTCGCTCACTTTGAAAAGGCGTCGACGTTTGGGGTTCTACATTCATACCAGGACCTGGTTTGTTCCTTGGGGCATTGTCAAAACTTTTGTTTGACATACTGATGTCCAAACCTCACCACTCTCAGCGCAGTTTACACTTGAAGGAACAAAATTATGTTGTTCGTGGTCATTTAACTGTCTGATTGTTCTGTTTTTCCCCCACAAACTTAACCAAAGGTTAGTGCACTGTCAAATTATTGGTTAAGACTCTCACAAGTTTTAGCAGACCAAAGTTAAATATTTGGGGAATGTCAAGGAGAAAAACAGGCTGTTAAAAAAGGCATTTTGTATTACCAGACAATGAGGCATAACCAAAGACTTTCAGTTTGTCATTTGCATTAGCATGGACTGGAGAACCTTTCGTATTTGTGACAGTATTAGCGAGAATAGACTGAAGCCCAGAAAGTATTTAGAAATAGAAAATTATTTTCAACAAATCATATTTGTTTCTTTGGGAAGGCAAATAAATGAACAGGAGTAAATGCAAAGGTGGATCAGGACAAAAAAACCCACTCACATATCACAGGACTGCATCCTGAAGTGACACGAAATTAGATTTTTCTGTCAGACTCTGAATAAATCAGATTTGAGTCGCGTTAATTGACCAAACTGGATTTGAGTCTGTTCAGTGGTCTATTCAGAAAAAGAACCTAGAGGATCAGTTGTCAACACAGATATGTGGTCAGCTTTACAAAAGACACCGCGGCCAAGCTCAAGTTCAAAATAACAACAGCCAAGTCACGTCCACAAAGATAAGGAAATACAAACACGCAGTCCACAAGTCAGAAGGGAAACAGCTCCAGAGAAGTCTATATATACACAATAATACCAGCAGCGTGGGAAAAGTCACTGTGGGAACTGGGCCTTGTTTTTTGTCAATGAGTTTTCGAAAAGCCTGGGCCTGCCTCCAGTACAACAGACTTTTGGGCTCCCACCCAGAGTTATAACCGAGCAGCGGTGTCACATCCATTTCTTCATTGTTCCCCAGTTTCCTCTCTGCTTTCTTCCCCCCCCCCACCGTTGCAGCTCCCAGAGTTATGTTGTGTTATGGAAGGAGCTTTCTATGGGGACGTGGCTGGAGTGACATGCCCGTTCTCACGATCTCCTGCCCTTCCTCCAGAGTTACTGCTTGCTCACCGCTCCAGACAGGAAGAAAGTGCAAAAGGGCCACCGAGAGTGCGTGCTAATTTAGGCGAAGGTTTGCTGAGTTTTCCATTGTCTATCTATATTCCTATGAATTACGTGGAAAAGCCAGCGCCTGCGTCTTCCCTGAAGCATGAGCATACATTGAGCTTATGGGACTCAGATGCTTACACATGGATGGTGAAATGGGACAAAACATTTATATTTTTCATTCGTCAAAGTCAGAGTTAGGGGTTTCTCACCGACAAGTTCACCAGGATTTTTACGTTACATGTTGTTGAGCAACAAAAAGCACACCTTTAGTCATGCTGCATAGTTTCCTCCACGTTTTTAATGAATTTTTAAGCCCATTAATCCTTCTTGACCTCATCTTTTCTCCCCTGGCACTGTCTCAGCCTCAGGATTTAAATGAAAGTGCGGGCAGTCCGTAAAATCACAGACGATTTTCCTCTTCCTCCAAAATAGCTGTCCCCGGTCAATCCATATGCTCGGTGCAGCACGTTCGCCTAATTGAGGTTGCATCAGCCTTTGGCCTGGTTGCATATTTCCAGTGATGTGATTAAAGTGTGGACACAGAGTCGAGGGCTTTGCCTGGAACAATAAAAGTGCTGCCGCATTCCTGCTGGCCTCATGTTGTTGGGTAATATAGCACTTGGTTGCACTGGGTTATGCTGACTCTCTACTTGAATGGGTCGTGTGAGCATTATGAAACATTTATCTTGCCATACCTTTTGAGGCAAAGGACGTGGCGCTGTGTGGCAAAAATATCTTCAAGTTTTCCAGTTTGAAACATACGCTTGAAAGAGTTAATCTGACCACAAGTGTGTCCATTCAAATTGATATTTATGAACCATCATACAGACGGAAGAATCTTTTACTTATATTTCCACTAAAAGTCTTGTTCCAGATATGGCACCGTGGAATATGAATGGGAATTGGCGATGGAAATAGGACAGCAGGACTTATGTAACGCAGCAGAGAGCTGAGGGGCAAGATGGGCTTCTTTTAGATAAGAGTCGATGGGATGGAACTTCAGGCACAAGCCGATACAGAGCACATGGAGAGATTACCCACTTGCATACTGCTGGCAGGCTGTAGCAGCCACTGTAAGACAAAATGTCTGAGAAAAAGGCAAATTTGTAAGTGTGAATCGTGTTATCTTTATATTAAGGTACCAAAGGTGCCTTAATGTATTGGAGCAAGTGACTTGTGACCCCCCATTATAAACGTATATAAAGATTATATAAACTATCCAAACACAAACATATTAACAACACAAAATAACACAACAGCCATACTATTATTCTACAGTAATTTACACATTACTTTAATTTGAACTTAACCTCACCTAATGAGATGGATGTGCAACATGCTTGGAGCACAGCGAGTCCAGTTTTGGTTTAATGTTGGAGACCGCTATTCACAGATCATCCTCCACATTCAATCACGATCTGTATTTATTTTTAAGGTACATCAGTGCAGAGAAAGTCTTTTCGCACAAGTAGGTAGTGCCAAACGGCATCAGCACATCCAAAGCCGCCCTGGATAGCTGTGGGTATTCCCTCGCAACTGAAATCAAAAACTCAGTCAGCGTCTTGGAATTAAAACGCTGTCATCAAGGACAGTTCAACCAATGTGTCCTCCAGGTCGGATGTCAGATGAAGAGGAGCTGTTCCCTTTTTATTTATTTGCTCGGTTTTATTTTTAAATCTAGCCACTAGTTGTATCTTGTGTTAAAATCATGGCTAACATAGGCTATTTCTAATGGTTTTTACATCATTTTTATTTTATTTTTGGAATTTCTGGCTTGCTTTAGAAATCACAGTTCTAGATTTTTCTCTTTTTTTTGGAGGGGTCGTCTTCAATTCTGTCCCATCATTAAGCTTCTTTGTGCCTAAGGTGTAGTCTGTTACCCGTGGACATTATTAGCAATCTGATTACAGTATCAAACTGTGTTTTGGACATACACACTCCCCCAGAAGTGTTTGCACAGTAAGTGACAGATTTGAGGACTCTCAAAGTGGCAGAAGTTCTGACGGATGGCTGCAACGATCACCACTTTGATTGAGGAGGGCAGCTGTGTTGGATTTTCAGGCCCAAGCTCGATGAATTACTTTACTGGGAGAAGGGTATATGGGCTAAATCTACCATTGCCATGTAATCAGAACCGGACTCAGTCAAACATTAACGTTACAAAAATGTTTGGCTTCTGTGCCTAAAACCCTCTTTGCCTACAGTGCGTACAGTAGCCTGAAGAGAACAGTTTAACCTTCATTTTGCGAAGAAATAAAAGATATTAACCCAAATGAACGGTTAGTTAGCCAAAGGTCTGTTCGGGCCATGCCGTTTTTTTCAGTCATGTGAACTCATGCAGCAACAGTGCAGCCATTCGGACCTGCGGCTCATTGATAAACTGTCATTAACCTATGCGTGAAGACAGAGATTACACGTGTCTGAAAACGAGATCAGCCGAGCGGTACACCGGCGGCTCTACTTGGAAATGCTGAGACGCTCCTGCAGGGCCGGTACACAAAGAAACAAGCAGCTTATAAATGTGCTGGATGTGAACGCGGGGAGAACAATGAGGCCTCGGGGTGGGGACGGAGCACGTGGGGAGAAGACGTTTTATCACGTGAAAGCAACCTCTGTTAGCTCAGTTACAGCGTGGACTGCAGGAGTCTGAGGCATTCCACTGAGTTCCGGTTTGGTGAGTTTTTTCTAGTCAACCTGACAATAGCCACAGAAGAAATTTTGTCACTGGACTTGCACATTAAACTTCACAAACTTCACTATTGTGTTTGCCAATAATCTGGATAATGAAATAAAAAATATACCTGCAGAAACAGTGAGACGCTGCAAAACAATGAACATGGAACTTGCATTAGATCGAGATTGCTTGGGATGTGTAAAAAACATATATATGGATTCACATAAAGAAGCTGATATTTAAGCCATGGTTTGTCTGTCTTGCTTTTTTAATGCAGCTGTTGACATGAAACCTGAAGATGGGTTTAAAGGGCAATTCAACCAGAGTGATCTTGTTCTCCTTTTTTTCCCTCCTAACAATGTATAGGTGCGAGGATGCTCCTTTTGTTACGGAGAGATTGGATTCTTTCCAGAATTTGATCTTACTTGAAACATGATCCTGTAGACTGCATGGTAAGATTCAAATCTATAACCGTTTATTATCCACTAACTGAGATGTTTACAAGAAACAAGCTCGACACAGGTATCTAAAAACTATTATAAACATGTAAAAAAGATGTATATAAAGAACAGCCGTCGGATGTAAGTGTGTAAAAGCCTTTAAAAACCATTTGTAATGACAACAAAAAAAGATAAACAGATCCTAATTTACAGAAATAAAGATGGGAAGAAATATCTGCACCATTGGGATTGCACAGGCAGGAATTAGAATATTAAAGATCCCACTGATGTACCATGGCTTTTTTTTCCCACCAAGGCCGTACTCATTTTACACCAGAAAGAAATGCATGCAGGGATAAAGAAAAAAAAGTTTTTATTAAAACTTTGCCAAAAATGCCCCTTTGATGAGAAGGTAGATGGTCGCTGTCATGATGGACATTGTTCAAACAATGAAATTCATGAAAACAGGCTCAAAATAACTTCTGATTTCTCGATAACGACGCAGACCGTTTCAGAGTTCTCAAACGTGAGGATCGCTGGACACGGACGAGGTCTCGGCTCACGTCAGTTTCCACTGTCAAAGCTCAGCGTTCCCCTGCCGAACTTCTGATGAATAATTCATCCTCCAAGCAGAGCTAGAGTGTCCACTGGCGTTCGCACAATCGGCCTTTTGTTCTCAACGTGAAGAGCGAAATCGCAGGTCTCCTACGTCTGCCTCAAACGGCAACCAGGAGATGTGTTGAAACACGAGAGTTGTTTTGTTTTCTCCAGGCAGCCGCTCGTGTGCGACCTTCCGCCGCTGCACAGGAGTTCATGGCGGGCGGTTGAAGGACGGTTCGGCCTGAAAACTTAGACGTGCTCACCTGAGATTCACCATGAGCTCCGATTGCTTTTTTTTAAATCAGCTGCTGCTACAGTACATCTGCTTCTAACGGTCAAAGTGTGGGCGTTTGGCAGGGAGATACTGAGTGCTTCTGTTAAATGGAATTCTGAATTTCTAAATCACAAAATGTTCACATTGCATTTGCAGTAACCTCTGAAAGGTTTCAAGTAAAAAGTCAACTCTAAATGCCATGTAAGTAATGTTAAGCCCAATTACTAAAAAGTCCCTACGTGGTTTGGAGTATTGGTCTGTTTTGGTCCCCTGCTGCATTGGAAGGATTTTATGGTAAGAATATGTCGAGCCCCAACAGGATGACATCGAATGTGACATATTAGGCGGACATTTTTTATGTCGTAGCATAAGGAATGCCATGAAAAGTTTTCGACATGTTGGATTTACATGTCCTGTGCTGTCTATCTCAGTGACACCTTACTGATCTAAGCCAACCCAAACCCTAACCTTAACCCTAACCCAAAAAGAGAAAGAGAGATACTGATTCTAGCTAGTTCAAGCAAGTATAAGGGGAATACATTTTGGTTTTATGTCACTAAGTTCAGAAAAGGAAGCCTGGACTAAAACTTCCTGGAAATGGTCTCCTCGGGGAGTGGATAAATCACATTTGAATGGACTTTGAAACCTGCCAGAATTTTTATACTCATGAAAACTTTGTAACTTACTGAGTCCGCAAAACACAACATCACATCTTTGATAAAAAAAGGTTAATTATTTGAAGGGTGGTTGGGATTTTGTGCTATCAAGCTGGAAGGTTAAAGATATGCACTTTTTAACTTCATCAGGACTCGCAGTTTGTCCGTAGGTTAAAACATGTTGTGTTCCATTCAAAATGCACGTTTCTGCTCTTTGATTGAACTTATATGCAAATGTTTGATGGTTGAGCTGTGTTTCCTTTAAAGGAACCAAAAAAGAAACGTTTTGGACTTCTCAGGTGACAGTCATTGCAGTCACACAATAGCGGAAATAGGGCAGTGGGTTAAACAATGTCTCTGTATTTCTTTTAATTAGCCACCATGAGTCCAAGAATGTGACCTCTGCCTCCATCTGTGTTTGTTGTTTCGAAATAACTGAAATAAAAGTAAGTTAAAAGGTTAACGCTTTTCATGCTATTGTGCGAACTCATCAAGGAAATCTCTCATTCAGTGTTTTAACGCACATAACTCATTTTCAATATTTGAATATTAACATTACGTAATTCTAGTTGTGCAGAATTTTCCTAAAGTTGGCATAAAATGCCATTTTAATGAGCTTTTCTAGCAAACCAATAAGATTTTCCTCCTCCAGGGCTCAGATAAAGCGTTTGCATAATGCAGTCAAATGATTGCCTGTTGGTACTTCAACATTGTGAGCTCTGAAATTTAAGTTTTTACTACTGTCGCAGAATGTTTTGTCAGTCTTATAATAGTTTTGACTTTCGCTTACCGTGACTGTGATTTGCTCATCGAGTCTAATCATTTCTTTGGTCATTTCACTGTTGCATCACAAGCTTCCCACTGTGTAGAGATAGGCAGGTGGCAGTGACCCCGTCTGTCCTCTGCTCACCCAGGCATGCTGGACCTCCAACATTAACACTGCCATGCGTGTGCCAGGATCAAGTAGCGCGGCCGCTATCTTGTTACAAATCCAATAATCTGTTTGGTACTGGGGCTGCTTTCCATTCCATCTTACATAACTGGCTCTATGTTCGGATTCGCGCCGTAAGAATCCGAGCCGATTTGAACACGACAAGGTTAAGACACTTAGAGAGGAGGAACTGATCTTTGTGGTCATTTTCAGATATGTCAAAGCTGTAATGCACCACCTTGTATTGTTGTTTGAAGGTGTTGCACTCAGACAATGAGAGGTCAGTGTCCCTATACAATAGGCCTTGAGCCATCTCTTCACTTTACTTCTAAGAGTGTATCTCTTTATGATACCTGCAGTAAATTAGAGAAGATGTTAACCTTATTGGTCACCTTAAGGGAAAATGACACAATATAGATGATCTAAAATGTTTGAGGACATAGATTTATTCCTTTTTCTTCCACCGTTGCACCAGACGTCACAAAACTGTCTATTGAATCACTTGTTCTAAACTTACAAGAGGTTTTTCTTCAATTTTCAGTTTTCAGTTCACTTTAAACAAGATCCGTGTTTCTGTGTTATTTAGTCACACCTGAAGTGATGTATATTTGTATTTAAGATCAGAGTCTGTCTCTGATTTTTTACTTGAGTTTTAATCTGTGAGGATTTTATGCATGGCTCTTTTTTTCCAGTTTCCCATGGTGTGCCTGAGGGCTGCCTCAGGCTTCCTGCCACATCATAGTCATAACAAAATCTCTATTGCCATGTTCAAGCCACTCCCCCTTTTTTTTGTAACTAAAAAGGCAAAAGTCAATACAAATCTGCAGTCTGGTTTAAGGGTTGGGGTAAAGGCTAAGGGTAATGGCCGCTAACTGACGCCTATCAATGCTTTGTTGATCTGACAGTCAAATATAAAATTATCATTTTAGTCTTATCCAATTGACTTTTTTAATGGTTTCCCACTTTATTCCTCCCCAAAAGACAAAAGTCATTTCAGGGATGAATGTGTTTAATAAAAATAGGATAAACAGCAAACATTTTAGGACATACTAAAACATATGGAAATCATAGCAAGCTATGTTTGTAGTGCAAAAAAGCAAGAAAGAATCCTAAAGATATAATTCAGGTGGAGTTATTTGAATGAACATTTGAAAAAAGTGAAATATCTGCGATCAGAAGTCACTTTGCAACAAAAAAATCTAAAGGAAATTAGGAAATAAAAAAAGAAAAAATGTAAAACCTGTAAAAAAAAGTCCACCAATTCAGGAAATGATTCATTTTTCTCTTGAAAAGTTGGCGGCAGCGCCTTAAAAAATGTACATATAATAGAAATATTGCAGAAATGTCTGAATAGAAAAAACATAACCATCAAGTTTTAAATCAATACACCTGATGTGTATGTGTGGGTTGGATCTTTTGTTTGTTTACCTTTTCTTCTTCTAGAAAACTAGCCTGAGGTGGATTACCCACAATGCCTCGCTGCGGGTATAAAGCCGCCACCCCGCAGACCGACGGCCGCAGATTCGTTGTGTCCAACCGTCGGTCCTCTCATGTAAACAGCCGCGTTCTAGGCTCGCGTTTCCGTCTGGGGTTTGTGCTAACATACGAATGGTGAACATACCTGTGGAGCTCTTGTTGAACAGTGATAGTTTTGGTTGTCGAAAAGGATCTAAAGACCAGAGTTTCCCCGAAACAATCATGCTGAACACAGAGGAAAGGTAGGGTGACGTTCGTGTTTATTACAGAAAACATTCCAAACAAACATTAACTTATGTATATGTTTGTGTGTGTAGTCGGTCATGCTAGCAGGCTTTCAAGTTCCGAGCATGTTAAAAGCAAGTTATCAAAGAAACATCTAGATACGGAGCTTCCCCGACGAATACAGACGCACGACAGTGTTGTACGTTTGCAGAGGGACAAAAAGGTGCAAACGCTTTTTTAATCCCTTTTTACTTGCACCTTCAAATTAGTCTCAATCGGTCACGACAGCGCTGACTATATGCAAAAACAAGCTACAGACTTTACAGCAGAGTAGTTGACACTGTTCAGACCAGAGTTCTGTTAAGGTTTACTCCGGAACCTAAAGATTGTTTTTATTTTCCTGCCTTAAAAAGTTTACCCAACGTTTGGTCTCAGATTTCCTCTGGACAGAAATAAATCTCTCTGAGGTAAACAAGCTGATCTGATGCACACACCAACTAGCAGGTACAATTAGAGGGTGATGCCAATAGAAATTTGAGAATTAAATAGGATTATTTAGTTTGAAATAACTGACCTCCCATATATAAAGTAAGGGGTGCACAGCAAACCTACACAGTGCTGCTCATCTGAAAGTGACAGGTTAAAACTGACTTTCTGCCTCTGTGCACACTGGTTTTTAACAGCTTAACCTCTCTCCCGTGTAGCCGTGATGTTACTGTGCGCACTCACCAGGGGAATTGTGCATTCTTGCATCACCGTGGTCGGCCCCATGGGGGGGGATTGGGTCACCTCTCTGGTGAGACATGTTTTAATTGGTAGATTCTGGTTAAGTTGTTTGGTTAATGTTAGAGATGTTGCTTTTTTTTTCCTCTCTGTTTTTTTAAAAATAAAAACCTGGCCTGCAGGGAAGTGAGAGAGGTCCGGTGATGCCGACGGGGGCCACTGTTGGCGCCCCGGTCGCGAGCGTTTCAGCAGAAGGCCGCCTCCGGCCTCCGTCCTCCGTCCTCCTGGTTACATAACCCCCGTCCCCTCCGCCGGATCACCTCTCAAGCATCAGTGGAATTATCCTGAGATTCCAGAGTGCCCCTTTAACGCAGCCCTAAACTGATCTCTTGAGCGGTTGCCGGGAAGCCGGGGGCCGAATTTTCCATGATGAAACCAAAACAGAAACTGTGCCAGGCAGCCTCAGACCAGATCTGGAAGCGTCACGCTCGGCTTTTGAGCCCTTCTGGGAGTTTTCATTTTCTTCTATCAGAAGCAGAGAAAGAGGTTTTTGGATGAGTTCATAGTTTTAAATGACTGTTCAAACCACTACATTTTCAGAATGATTACGCACTTAGCTCTTAGACTTTTGGACTTCCTTATGAACTTGTCGGCCCTCCAAAGCTGCATTCTGGAATCGAGTTTGGAATAATGTAGCCAGCGACATTAAGCTGGAGGAGATTAAATGAAATCCAACCACTAAATTGTCTGCTAAAGGTCTCAGTTTGCAGTTCCGTCAAACCAGTTGTTCTTAATCTTGTCAGCGTTTTTCCCAGTTAAGGCAGTCGGATGAGTGCAGGCGGCTTAGGTCACTGTGCGATGGGTTGATTCAGGGCTCCTTGATGTTCCATTCAAGTGGCAGAAAAATGAGAGAAAACAATATTCCTGCATGACCATCACTGAGGAAAACGTTTTCTCAGCCTTTTCTGATGTCATTACTTGTATCAGTATACCTACTTAATAACAGTGGTTGTCTGGACTTTCAGTATACAGGTTGTTTTCTTTTTTTAATGTTGGTATGCACACCTGTCAAGCTGCTTCGTCATTGGGCTGATTCCACAGGCATACCTGAGGTTCCTATGAAGCCCAAACGATTGCATTTCGACCAACTATTCTTCCTATCATCATTTGAACCCATTAAGTACCCTTCAGCTCAGGGTAACTGGCGTGATTGTGTTTAGTGACCCTCTGAGTCCCGGGTCAGAGCCATGTGTTTAAACAGGAGTACGTCCTTCCACACACGCGTTCCTTTTCCTGTTTCTGGCTCCACATCTCCTCTGTCATGCTGTTGTGCTGAACTTCCAGGGGCTGGAGAAGGTGTGTTTACTTTCCTGCCTGTACAGAGTCGCTGCAGGCATCAGGTATTTCTCCGTCCCTTTGGGCCGGCGTGTCGCGTTGCGCCACATTCACAGTCTGTGTTTGACTTTCGTTTTTTTTTCCACGACTAAGATGCCAATCGCAGCATCAGGAGCTGCTTTGCTGTGTCTCCATCTTTTGAGGGGAGCTTCCTGTTATGGTGCAGCTCTGTGGTTTTTGACCGTCAGCCAGGCTTTACCTCGGCCGCCCGTCCAAAACAATTCACCTGGAGCTGATCTCCTAACGTTTTCCTGCGACCGGGCAGTGGAAGCCTTCTTCCTTTTAAACATCCCTCGTCCCGCACGGTGACGCAGTTGGCACGGCCGAGTTTTCACATGCCGATGATTGACTCCTCACTGACTTATTAATGCTGCCCGGGGGCATGCGAATGCCAGGCCGGTGGCGTCTGCGTCGCTCATCAGCTGCGAGACGTAACCTACATTCTGTTTTTAGGGTGACCTCCTGACCTGTTGGGGTGGGCGGCAGCTAAAGGGCAGCTCTGAAGCAGGAGGGGGGGGGGTCTCAGAGAGCGTTCGAAATGTCACCGGCTTGTTTTGCGTTTCAAAACAAGCTGGTGTTTCCATTAAGACTCGACGTGGGGGGGGTTCTTTATTTCTTCATCCGTCTGTGTGTGAACACTTGTTTCCACTCGGTCAGCATCAGTTCAGTTCTGAAAGGTTTGGCTCCCTGTAGTATCTTAGCGGTGCATCATTCCGCCCCGTATGATTATTAAAGGGAGCATTTTACTAGCAATAACATAGCATCCAAAATATTTGCGAAATGCATGCTCCAATGTCCCAAAACCAGAAGGAACCTGTCAGTAATGTTCCGTTTGGTGTTGTGAGCTTGAACGGGCCGGGCATTGTTTGTCTTTGTTCTTTTCCCCGCCGCTTGCACTCTTGGCTCGCGCAGATCAGGTCGCCCGGGTCACCTGTCCGGTCGGCCAGGAAACTGCTGCACACCTGCCCCACCCCCCCTCCCCTCCACCCCCTCCGCCCCTCCTCAGACGCATGTAGGCCGCCGTTCCTCTGCGGCACGCGACCCAGAAACAGGCCGTCCCCCCCTGTCGCAGTTTAAGACACGACAGGGGGGGATATCTTTACATTTTAAAGGCCAAAGTTTGGTGGAAAAGAGGATCCCGCGTCCTCATTTTCCAGCCCGTCTGCCGTCTGACACCCCGGGCTGAAACACAAAACGAAGACGGGAGAGTGTTCCCAAAAGCCTCGCGCAGCTATTTCCAGAGGTGTTTACAGATCATGTGCTCGTTTATGGTCCATGCCTCCACACCACACGCACAACACATTTGGAAGCCCTTTGAACAGACTCATAAATTATGAGCTTGGATTTGGTCAGTGTGGCATGCTCATCACGATAAACAAACAGCCCCCGAGGGGACAGTCGGTGGACTGAGAGGGGCTCCTAGCAGACCTGTGGAAGCAGAACTTTTGTTCTCCGGCAGTGCGTGACGCTTCAGGATCAGGATTTCCCTTGTTTTCAGAGGGTGGAAGAAATACCAAGATGTATAAATAACCAAACGGGTCTGACTGGGTTACCATTAAAGTGCAAACTCTCCTGATTGGAAATTGGTTTGGCCGATCAGGTGAGGGGAAAACATGATCCTGCTGGTTGCACGGTCATGTATTCTCAGCGTTCCCCTTGAAACTAAAACTTTACACAATATTTAGTTTTACTGGTCTGTTTGCCTTTGGATTGGAAGAAACTTAGGATTTTTATTTAAAAGTTTTTACATGTTAAAACTTTGGTGCTGAGAGAAACAAACCTGAAACGGGTGCTTTTTTTTTTTTTTGTCCCTGCAGTTCCTGGTTAGCTGGGTCTTTGATGCCCAGCTCCATCCCTCAGGCTCCGGGGCCTCTGTGGTGCTCCTGATGCCCCTCACCCACAGCTGAAGATCCCGGGTGGGCGAGGGACGGTCAGGGATCACTCTCATGGCGTGCTACTACACAAGGTAACATCATCTCAGACAACAAAGCAGAGCGTACGTGTGAGGTTAGAAGCCGTTCTACCTTTTCTTTCCTTCAGTTTTTGACGGTAACACAACACAGAGGATGGCAAATACAGATTTCTATTGGCGGGGGTTGGATTAGCACCCAGATTTTTTATTTATTTATTTTTTTACATTTTATTATTCTAAATTAAAAGAGGATGGGAGCGGATAACAAGTTTGGGCACGTGTTGTTCTGATACCCGTTAAGCACCTCAGGTAATAATTGTGCTAAGTGCTACATCCTGTCTGACTCCTAAACACAAGCACGTGTTATTACTGAACTGTAATCTCTTCTTTTTGTTTAGTTGTTGAATATATTATATTTTAATTAAAAAAAACAATATATTTTTATTAATTGAATAAAAAAATTACCTCCCTCAGATATGGTTATGAAATGGATATGAAACATTCTTAAATTAATTCACCTAGTTGCCTTTTGAGGGTTGATACAAAGAAAAGAAGAATCTCTGTTGTGTTTCCTTTTTGACACAGTCACTTTGTGTCCACATTGTGTGTCCACATTGTGTGTGCATATGTCAGGTTGTCCCCTAGACATGTGACAGACAGACTGGGTTGGGGGGTGGGGATTAGAGATTTGGGATCAGACAGATCAGTCATAACCGTCATCAACATTCTCGCGTGTCCTCGGCGAGCGCACAAGCAGCAGCAGCTCACACGAGTTGTGCGTCGCACCGTCAGTTCCTCTGACAGTTGGCTTACACACATCTCACTAACTGCTGTTAATGAATGAGACGGCTGTCCAAAGTTTAAAAAAAAAAAGAAGTTTTTATTGACCATGTGCCCGATACAGTATTGAATCCTGACATAATCTGGTGTTTTTTTGTTGGTGTGTATATGTGTGTGTGAGGAGTTCTAACTGCAAGTCTGTCTCTGCTGTGTGTCCCGCTTTGTCCGCGCAGGATGACAAGTTAACGGTAACACAGGCCTCTCCTGTGAGCGGGAGCCCCTCTCTTCTCCGCTTCCACTACCAGCTCAGCGAACGCCGCTCGGCCTTCTGGGACACGGCTCTGCTGAAGGACAGCCTCTTCCTGGAGATTTTGGCCGGTCCGCTGGCAGAGGGAAGCAAAGAGGGGTACGATAACACGCATCCCAAAGGGTTTCTAAAAGACAGATTCTCTCCCCTACCACAGATGTTTAGTGCCACGATTCAAAGTCGGTTGTGTGTTGTGACACAGTTTTTTGCCTCCCAGACTTAGGCTTCTTTCTTTTTTTTTTTCTTTTCACTTTGCCGTAATCGCTCCCTGCCCAGGGTAACCTTCCCTGCTGTGGGCTCGCTGCCAGTCCAGTGAGCAGTCAGCTTTGCAGCTGCCACTGCATTATTATGTAAAAGTTGCAGTGCTTATGTAAAACGGAGAGGGATGAAAAAAAAAAGAAAAAGAGAAACTTTGTGCGTCATCGCCTCTCACTGACTGGCCTTTCTTCCCTCCGTGTCGTCCTCAGACTGACCGCCCTTCTCGAGTTCGCAGAGGAGAAGCTCAAAGTTAACTTCGTCTTCCTGTGGTTCCATAAAAGCAGAGAAGATAGATGTAAGGATGTCTTTTTTTAAATATATATATTTTTTTATAGAGATGGGTTTGCTTTACATAATGCACAGTGTGTTCTCAGATGGGACTGACCTTGCCCCTATGCTCTCCTCACCAGTGTCCATCATCAAGACGTTCCACTACATGGGCTTTGAGATGGTGAAGCCGGGCAACCCCATGGTACCAGCCCGGCCCGATCTGGCTTTCATGGTTTACCCTCTGGACAACAGCAGCTCCGATGAAGAGTGACTTCCACCAACTCCTGACACCTCCCACTCCCACCCTCATCCTTACCCCACACAATCCCCCCCTCCTCCTCCCTCCCCTAAAACAAACCTGCCTTCGTTCATCCTGTGACAACAACCCTCCACCTCAGAAATCGCCCACCAGTGACGGTGGTTCACCCAGACTAGTGATTTAATGGGGGCGTTTGGGAGGGAAGGATTACCACGCATCCCCTCATCCTGCTTCCTTCTTTCGTCACATTATTTGTTTGCGTCGCCACGGACCGGACGAACAACTGCTGGACACTCGGGAGACGGTGGCGTTTTTCCTTTAAGCTGCAGCATATCTCCTCCGACAGTTCCTACTTTTTCTATACAAGACTCTGGTTTGTCTTTTAGTGCTGTAAACCGTGCAAGCTATAAGTCGTCCGGAAACGGGGAAACGATGGGATGCGGACAACAAACCATGTAAACACACGTGAATGTTTCTTTTGTGTTCCCTCTGAGGCACATCGAGGCATCATTCCGGCACACGTCACTCACTCTGTGATAAGCTGAAAAATTGTAGGATGGTTTTTAAAAAACCACCAAAAAAAATAAACGAGGCTTTGAGTTACTTTTCATTAAAACCTCCTCTGAATTATGAATCGGTTTGAGGCTTTTTAAGGTTTTTATTGAAGTCATTTTCTGTTTAAAAATGGAACAGGAGGGCAAGACTTAACATGTTTAGTTGTGTTTTTGTTCCATTTTAGTCATTAAAAATGTTGCCCTGACAGAACGCAATAAGCTCTTTAAATTGTTTTAAGGATGTAGGAGAAGCCAAAATAAAACAGAAGTTGAGCCTTTTCAGCTCCATATAGACATCCACATTAAGATCCTGCATCAGTTAAAAGGTTTATAGAAATGGGGGGGGGGGTTGCTATTGTGCCTGAAGAGGAGAGTGCAATGTTTGTTTGTTTGGGGTTTTTTTGGGTTACTCTCAAGTCTTATCGAATGTCAGTTTTCACCCTTGTAAATTCAGACCTGTGCTACGTGAGGACACCTCAGGTGAATACCATATATGCAAGTGGAGTTCAAATCCAGAAAGAAATCCAGAAAATGTTTTTTTTTTTTTTCCCCTTAAAGTTTTCTAGATTTTATTTCTCTGAACGAACCGCCAAAGAATCCAGTTTGTCTGCCCCGTCAACTCAAATCATCTTACCCAGCTCATAGAAACTTAATACGGTATGTAAAGCTACATTGACCTACATTCCCTTATGGCTCCATACTCCCTGTAACACTCAAAACCTTAGCCTGCCCACACTGCATGTGTTCCAGTCACACCAGTCTCCATTGCTACTGATCCTGATAGAGCCCTGACTGTAAGCTGTTAGGAGAAATATAGATTTTTCTGAGTTTTATTTTTTCTTTCTTTTTTTTTCAGAGGTATATTTTTATCTGAATGTTGCTCTTCTGTTTTGTGATATTGTATGGGTTTAATGTCTGTCCTTTTTTTTTTTTTAGTTAACTACCATTCAGTGATGATCCACAATTATATACAGGTTATTGTCTTTTTGGGGGAGGGCGGGTCAATAAATGTTGTTGAATAAAAGTGTCCTTGCGCTTTTCTTTTAAAGAAAATGGAAAAGAATGGAAGATACTGTCACACGTGCTGGGAGCATTGCAGAGAGTATTGTGAGCTCATAGAAACGGCAACATGATGGCCTCTAGTGGAATTGAAACAACAAAAAAAAGGGGAAAAAAGCTCCTCTTGTGTTTTAAGCTTTCTACAGCTGGTGTCTTGCAGAAGTGGCCACAAGCCTCCAAGTTAGTTGTTCCAGTTTCAGTTCCTAGGCCAGGACATGCTCAGACGCTTTTTCAATCCTTGGAAGACGTCAGCAACCTTTTGTCCTCGAAGGTGAAAAGCTGTTTGGCCCGTATTCAAATCTTTGACATGGAGCATATATCAACCAAGTGGGAGAAAGGGTGGAAATGAATAAATAAAGCAAAGCGGAACCTCAGACAGATTTCTGAAACGTGTTTAGATATTGTTTTGATTGACTTCTATAATGTTCCAATTTGTTTTTCTTTTTTAAATGAAGCTTTTTAAGTAATTTGTTCCAATTTAAGAAAATGGAGGAAAAAAAGTTCAAGACATGTGATTTTTTTTGTTTGCCCACTGTTTGAGCATCATATTTGTTCCAGTCCCATCCCCCACCATCTACCACTGAGGCTGTGCCATTAATCCCCTGAACCAAACACAAGTGGCACATATGCACCTCCTGGCCTTAATCTTCTGGCCAGTTTATGTAAACTCACCTTTAAATGGAAGCTGATCAACGGTTACGGCATCAGCTGCACTTACCAGCATGGCACTTCTCAGAAACCGCCTCTGCTCATGTCCCTGCATCTCAGTTGTCAACGCCCGCTCCGTGGGGTTCAAACCAGCCAGGATGCAGCTAATCCGCTCTGAGGATACTAAAACTGCCACAGATCAAATGTTCTCATGAAAATCTACTTTTATCTCCTCCTTCCAATGTATGGAGACCTACAAAGGCTCTTTAATTCCTATGCAGGTGAAGATTTCCGCGGTGTTCAAGGTTTGTTGTCTGCAAATTTGAGCATATTTTCTATAAAAAACTAAATATTACAGCTTTGTTACAAAATTATTAAAAAATAAATCAAACTGAGGTCTCATGCCATTAAAGTATGCATTACACAATTCACACAAAATACTCTTCAGACCATCTGTCCTGTTTCAGAGTACATTATATTTAATCCTTTTTGATTTTCACTGAAAATCCTCATGATTAAAGAAGAAAAGCTATATCATTGAGAAGCTTTAAAGTGGACCAATGCACTTAAAAAAATGTTCAGTTATGTAACTTGAATAACAAATTGGCTTTTTAAATTTTCACACATATTGCTTTTCTTTGCGCTATTCTGTAAAAGACTAATAGTCTCCTGAGAGGCTGAAAGCTAGCTTAAGCTAGGTGGAATCAGAAAATACAGAACAACCAGAGGATGGAGGAACAAAAACAAAAACCAAAAAGAGGCCCAGGTGACAACTGACACCACTGGATAATCATAATTTACCCAGCACTGTACCACAAAGCACATCTTTAAAGGACCAACAACAGGAGCAGCATAACAAAGAGCAGCTAATAACTGTTGGCAGCAAAAATAAAAAATGGAGACATTCAGATTTAATGAGTCACGTCTCATTAAACCTGAACAGTTGCAAATAAGAGCTAACTTTCAGCCACTGCTGTGCCACTGTTTGGACTCACCCCAAGTGCACAACTTTATGCTAGTTGGACCCAAAAAAGTGGGTAGCTGTACCCCGAAACCACATCCTTTCCAAGGAGGGCAGAAATTTTGATATTAAGATGCACCAAATGCAAAATGAAACCTGGTAAGATTGACGATGTAGCAATTCTCCAAAGATTGTAGTCTCCAAAGGCAAAGTAAAAAGAAAACCAATTTCATAATAACAACATTAGTTCCTATCGTTTTTCCTTTTATTCAAAGAAACAACACACTCACATATACATACTCACAACCTCACATTCGCACCTCTCCAAAAACAGCGTTGCTAGTGATCACTGCTTGTCCTTCTCCTTCAGTTCCTTCTCTTTTTTCTCCTTCTCAGCTTTGGCCTCTTCCGTCTCGTGCTTCTTGATCAGCTCCTCCACCTCCTTCTGCTTCAACACTTTGATGCAGGTCTTGCCGCTCTCGCGGGTCAGGGTAGCGATCTCCACTGATGCAACGATTGGAGACAAAAAGAAATCACAAACATAAAAATGACATTTTCACATTGAATGTTTTAAAGTTAAAAAGTCAACGGCTTGAGGACACTAAGCTGATTAGTGTGTAAACGTTGAATGCCTGATATTTAATGAAAACAGGACATTGGGATGTGTCACCTAATGTTTACTTTGCTATCACATGTGCAAGAAATTGAATGGCTGCATAACCTCCACAATGAAATTAAACCATGTTTCTGATTTCACTGCTTTTAATCACCACTTTTTGTGTTTGTTTGTGAAGAGCAGGAGGCTCTTAGTGGTCTGCTTAGAATATTTTTCTTTTATCTCAATCTAAAATGCTGACAGGCTCCACAGGGTTACAGTAAATTAATAATGTCAGCTAGCATTGGAGGTCCCTCATGTTCACAGAAAACATATCATGATGTATCATTTGGACCTCAAAGCACGATGAATCACCTAAAATCAAACATGGTTTGACTTTGTTTTGCGTCTGCATGGAGAGTGAATAAGCTAAAGGAGAAAAGTGACATTAGATTTAACTTGTACGCACAGCCATCAGCAACAAGCTTAAAGAGGCAATTGTTGCTGGCAATTTACTAGGAACGAGACTGGTTAGAGGTTATTCACAGAAGTGGACGTCCAGCTCAGACTAAGAGCCTCCGTTAGCATGATAGATGCTAAAGGTCATGACAATGTGATGAGAAAGATCGTATAAGTGTGGCTAGTTTGGGGGGGGGTGACCAGAATAAAAGAACATAGCAGCTCAGACTCCTTTTGCAAAGCTGTGTACCAAGGTCACTTCAAATGTCTTCATCTGAAGCTACTGTAAAACACTCTCTTAGAACGGGGATCTCCGTGCTAAAGCAGGTAAACATCTGAAACGCCCTTGTGAATCAGATATTGAGATCCCCGTTTCAGAAGCTCAAAATTATTTGAACTGACGCTGGAATGTTTGACTGTAATGAATTTAGGACCAGGAAGTTGCCCGTGTGTTTTATCTGTCTTTTTGAAAAACAACCTCTTTATTTTCATGTGACAGCAGGTTTCCAAACTGTTCATGTGGTTCTGAGGTCCTTCAGCACACCAAAATGATCAGCGGGAAATCCATCTATCCATCAATCGTCCACCACTTATCCAGGGTCGGGTCGCGGGGACAGCAGCCTGAGCAGGAAAACCCAGACTTCCCCCTCCCCTGCCAGCCCCTCCGGGGGGATCCCGAGGCGTTCCCAGGACAGCCGAGAGACACAAAGTCCCTCCAACGTGTCCTGGGTCTTCCTCTGAGCCTCCTCCCGGTGGGACGTGCCCAGAGCACCTCACCTAGGAGGCATCCTAATCAGATGACCGAGACCCCCAACTAGCTCCTCTCAACGTGGAGGAACAGGGGCTCTACTCTGAGCCGGATGGCCGAGCTTCTCACCTTCTTACCAGCGAGAAATTAAATTGTAAAAGCAACCAGGATCTGTGATCTTTGTAAACCAGCTACCTTTCTCTGCTGACAGTTTGCTGACGTCCATTGTCTTGTTGAGAACCTTAATGGCAAGGGCTAGGGCCGAGGACAGGGCCATCTCTCCATCCTTGTAGTCCTGCTTCAGCATGGACACGGCAGCCTAGATGTGACCAGAACAAGCCCTCCAATCAGTACCAAGTGTCAAATTTAAACAGACAGAACAGGTTAGAACTGAACAGACTGTGTTCTGAGGAGGTTTTGTAATGCATAATGCATTGTGTGCAAAAGTGTGGAGATTAACCACCTACTGAGAGGGACCCATTTAGCTGGAGCAAGAGCCCAGAACTCCTGTGAGGATGCACCCTCTGCTGTCAGAATCTGGAACAGCTGCTTTTTATTTGTACTTCCACCACGCAGCACAGTTCCACTGAATCTGTAATCCGGACTCACAGCGCTGTTGTTTCCGATGCAGGTGGCCTTCCAGCCTCCGTAGTTCCCACTGGGATCGCTCTGGTAGAGCTGGAAGCCGTAGTGTTTATCCCAGCCCATGTAGAGCAGCGACACCCCAAAGGGACGCTTCCCTGGAAAACCACACACACACACACACACATCAAAAGTGCAACGACGTGTCCGCTGCTATCAAGGTCTGTGACAGACAAACTCTCACAGCTCTCCAAATAAGCCAATTCAAACCAATTCTGCAGAAAAAGAAAAACAACGCTGGGATTTATGCTTCCAGCTGCTGGATGGGGGTTTAGTCTCTAAACAACAAGACCAGGACACACCGTCCGTTTTGGTGGGGAAGGTAACAAACTAAGTCTTAGTTTAGTTTAGAGCGCAGATAGGGCTGGTCTTATTAAGATTTCACATCTTTAAACTAAGTCCTGCACAGAACTCTTCAGTCTTTGTTATATATACAGCTTCTAGGAAACAGTTTCAACAACACTAAGGCAAATTCAGAGTCCGTATGATTACTTCAAACAGCAGCAGTTTTTCATTTTTCTTCAGTAATTTTTCTCTGATTTCCTTTTGAGTACTAAGGAGACCTACAATATCATGCGGAGATATGCAGAACTGTTTTTGGGGATTTCCTATGTGGGTGTTAAAATACAAAATTATGTCCAACTGTGTCACCTGTAGTAAGTTTTGTTGGTTCAAGCAAAGAAACTGGAACAAATTCCGTATCTTTGTGGCAGGCTAGCAGCAAATGCCTGAAGAGACATTTTAAATTGGCTTTTTTTTTGGTACAGTGCATCAGAAGAGAGATTTGCCTGACGCTAAAAGCAGAACTGGGTGGGAGGGGGTGATCCGTACCTCCAAATTGTGTGTAGGCTTGCTTGACGTCGCAGAGCGCCGTGACCAGCTGCTCACAGGGGATCGGCTCCTGGTACTGCAGCAGATACCTGCAAAGGGCCACACAGCACATCACATCCATAGCCATTTTCTGTCCTCGTTGAGGTTGCAAAGCTAATTAAAAGATTCCCTGATCAAGCTCACCTTTGAGCTATGAGCCTCAGCTCATTGGTCAGGACATTGGCATCTGAAGTGATTCCCGCCACACTGCATGCCATGTCTCTGGGTAATGGACAGATTATTGAGAACTGGAGCTTTAGCAATACAGAATATATAATACGTTCAACAAGAATTTGACTCACTCATTCAGCTTGTAGATTTTCTCAGAGAAAAACACCTCATCCAGCAGCTTGTGGATGCTCCTC
The DNA here is from genome assembly GCA_013363375.1 of Menidia beryllina. Taxonomy (NCBI): domain Eukaryota; kingdom Metazoa; phylum Chordata; class Actinopteri; order Atheriniformes; family Atherinopsidae; genus Menidia; species Menidia beryllina. The sequence continues at coordinate 511,592 of JABUIW010000044.1, read as the reverse complement.
CTCTCAGCGGCCAGCAGGACTCCGTCGTTGGCTAAAATTCCCAGGCAGGTTCCGGCGTGGCCGATGGCTTCCATGGCGTACTCCACCTGGTAAAGGCGTCCTGCCAATGCCAAGGAGAGCGATGAAGACGAGGATGCACAGACACACCGAGGGTAACAAAAAGCAAAGACGTCTCATGTTCGAACGTGTGAGTTTTACACTTCACAAACACATTTCTGAACAGATTCTACCTTCGGGCGAGAAGATGGTTGTTCGTGAATCATACCGTCGAGACTGAAAGGAAAAATAGAAATTAAAACTCAGTTGTAGAGTGCAAAAAGTCTCTTACATACGAGTCAAGTCTCAGCTGCTTCATTAAATGGACGTTTGGTGGAAAATATATACTGGTGTGTGAAACAAGAAGCATGTCCATTAAAAGATTTTAGAATGCTCTTGGTGATTATTGTCTTACACTTACACAAATGAAACACATTTGTCTTACTATTTTCAACAAAATGACTAAGAGGAACTTTGGAGTAGATCATTTACCACACGACAGCAAATACATTTCCCTTTCAAAGCTTTAAAGCCAACGGCCAAATGCTGTCACAAGACCTCAGATAGATGCTTATGAAGGTTTCAGCTTAACTAAACCAGCTGACTCACTGTGGGGATGCTGCGTTTGCGTCTCATTGTTTGGACCGAGAGGGAACAAAAAGCAGGCTTACTTACCATTTTACAGACTGTAGTCTAACCGTTGTACTGTGGGAGACAAAATAAAAGTTTATTCTCTTGGTTTTATCAACCCAGTCAAGCTTTCTGAAGCTCACTGGCTAATTCTAGTCGTCTCAGTAAAAGTGAAAGACACTAAACTATAAGTCGCTAACTCGACACCAGATAGTCAGTGGTGTAAAAATCTACTTTAATTATAATATTTTTCAAAGAGTTTAGTGCTTAGCTTTAGATAACCCGTACTAGGCTGATTCTATGTATAAATTGAGATGAGTCAACAAAATGTTGCTAGTTGCAATGTTTAATAGCTTCAAAATTAGCACACAGCGTGAGCTTTTCCTTTTAAAATTCTGTCATATTCTGGCAAAAGAAAAATACATCTCAAAGATTTATGAATTCATAAACTAACATTTATAAAGACATATTAAAGTTCTTACCAATGGGAGAACTTTCTCAGGGACGCGTGCTGATGGCGTCACGCGCTATTACAACTTTTGACTGCGTCGATTTAATGATATTTCGCTGCATTTATTGACAACCAGAAAAAGCTGTTTTAAATATGATTTAATTCTAATGGAAAGAAAATAAACAGTCTTCCAAACTTTAAAAAGAACTGAATGATTGCATCCATGCAATGCAGTACATGTGCTTCACAAGACTGACAAAAATAAATAACAGATTTATTGTTGAATCCTTTTAATTGGCTTAATTAGATGTTTTAACCGTTTAAATAAATTTTCATGTTTAGTGTTGCTGTTTTGATCAAAATCCCTTCCTTTAACAGCCAAATTTTCCTAATCTGGATTTATTTATTGTATGAGCCTGAAAATTTTCACAAGAGAAGAGGTGTATTTTGTTCAAAAACTATAACAATGCCCTGCACCCAGATTTTCTAGTATGTGCACACCTCTTGGCTGATAGGATCTGCGATATTTGCTGTCTCTGGATGTGTGGGTCCACCAAAAAGTCAACCAAACATAAGGTTAAGACTAGGACATTGTGTGGCACTTCTAGTGTTAAAAGAAAATATGGGGACCTCTTCTTAGTTTATACTGGTGGGTCTGCAATATGCACTGTTTACCACCAGAGGACCCCCTTACTTTACGCAATCCATCTACACATCCATCACACACAGTTTCCATCATGTAGCTTGAGAAAAAATGTTTTATGAGATTTCTTTTCAAAGAAAATGTTTTTAGAACCATGAATTACCTTCAGCATAGACAAAAAGTCCTCCAAGCTGAACAACTTTGATCTCAGCACAATAAAACCTTTCTCTGTAGTTTGTCTGCAGCTGACCTCTGACCTCTGATCTACCTTTGGCTCCATTAAGCTTTTTTGTATTAATCTTCTTTAGCAGTCGAAATCCAAGTGATTCCACTCAGGATGATTAACTCTTAGCTCTTACCAAAGATTTATGAAAAGGACATATTTTTTGATGACCATTTTTTTAAACAGCTTTTGGCTGATCAAAAGTTCAGATAAAAAATTCCAGCAGCTCAACGGTTTTGCTTTGTAAATATAATATGAACGGTATATACCTACGGCTGAAGAGATGTACAGGATTATATAAATGAAGAATCAGTCTTTTTGTTTAATTTAGTTTAACATTTTCCTTTATGTAAGATGATCAAAAACAACATAGGGGACTGCTCCAGAGAAGCGGAGAGCTAAAAACCACCAAATGTCAATAAACAACTCATAACTGCTTTGCCTACTTAGACACGAGACAAATACATTGTCTGACTTGTTCTGCTGGACCGTGGGTCCACTCGAAGAAATCCTTATGGATGGCCCTGGTGATAAAGTTTCATTTCTGACATTTGACCTGCCGCTGTTTTGGCTCCTCAGGACTATTTCCTTGAAGCAAATTACTTCAGAGCTCTGACACATAGTCTCACCGCAGACTGATGATCCTGGGCTCTTTTTTCTCCTTTAGTTCATACTTTGCTGCTATAACTGTGTACCCTCTTGCCCTCTTCCACCCTTCTCAGAATAAGCAGTATGGACAATGAATGAATGCATCACTTAACGTGTTCATGTTATTGTTGTCTTTGTTGTGGAAGAGTGACAACATGGGATGTTTATGGGCCTCTATTAAAAAAAAGGAAAACATCAGTCTGGTTTTAAGTGTACTGCAATGAAATATATGAAACCATGAATAATGCAAGCAGTGGCTTAACACTTCCAACGAACCAACACACACAGAATTTCCAATTCAAGTTGCAGTTATTTAGTCACCACACATAGCAGCCAACTACAGTTGATTACACGCTAACATGACCAAACATTTCACAAGAGTTTAATTGTGAGTCTAGTCTTTACCTGTTACTGTCAAGTCACAAAATAAAAGTTAGGATTCAGGGTTGTGTTAGGGCTTTGTTTGAACTTTTTTTCATTTTATATAAAAAACCACACTTACATTCCCCTTTTAAGTGACATTATTTGCAGTGCACTTGTGAGTAGAGGGCTGCAACGCCGCCTGAATGTTTCATAATCTCAAGAGATAAGCCAAGATCAGCAGTGAAAAGCTCCCATGGTCTGCAACACAACCAAACCTTTTTAGAAAATGAAAACAATATGATGACTAATTAGGTCAATTGCAACCCTGAGCTACACCCCACAGAGCTAAAAAAAAGAAGAAAAAGAAATTGAGTGATGCTTAAAAGGTATTTTAATTAGATGTGGCAAAAATTTTGCGCGTGTCACAACTCACTCATATTTACTTGTATGTAGATATGATCATTCCCAAAGTGTAAAACAGGTTTTCTTTGTCTTACTTGTCTTTGAAAGGGTCTGTAGAAAGTAGACAGAAGTGAAGAGATGGTGCTGATTTAAAATAAATTCAAATAAAAGAAATCCTGTTTCAGGGAAGTGACGCTCAGAGGTTCAACTGAGGGCAGCCAAACTACTGAAGTAACACTCACTCAGTTCATTTAATTTAAAAATATTGTATTTATCCCATAGGGTAAATTAAGTACATTTCTTATCTTATTAGACATAAGTAGAAACATTTTAAATTATTTTCATTTAAAGCTAGAATTAAGTTTAGCAAATTCCACAAACTTTGGGCTGAGCAAAGAAATACAGCATATACACTCTGAAACTTTATCGTGTAATAAGAAAACTATATCAGATAAAAATCAGAATCAGCCTAAGAGGTATGGTGTAATAAAACAGTTTCTGTTGAAAGAGAAACTAAATCAAGCTGTGTTTCAATAAAGTATTGGTTTGAGTTTCTGAAGTGATCAGGAAACTGTGACACAGAGCACACTTAGCAGAAGATTTTGAAATGGTGGACTCTACAGGGAATACCAGCTGTTGACTTACTTAAAACGCTTTCCTCAATTGTGAGATTGGAACTTTCTGTGAGACAATGACTCTGATAGTCATGCACAGCAAGAAACTACCCACCAGACATTTTTATTGAGTAATGCACACAGTTTGTCTAACCCATCCCTTGGTGAAACAATGCAGCTTGGGATCAATTTTAGTCCTGCGAGATATATAAGCATTATGAAGGATCATGTTTACCACTCCCAAGATTGACTGGTTTCCTCCTCACAATGGTTCCAGTATTAGAGCATTGGTAGACGTCAGAGAACAGATTAGACCGGAAGGACACTCAAAAGACACTGATCACAGAACTAGAGAGCTCATATCAGTGCAGCAACACAACTACAATACGGAATTAAATGGTTGTCGCATTTAGTAAAGAAATACCATGGACTTTTAAACAGATACATACATATATACAGAGAGATCCTCTGTCGTCAATGAGTGAGGATTGTATATTGTTCACCCAGGGATGTAATATCTTAAGTTGGTCTAAAAGCATAACTTAATGTCATCGTGACTCAAAAACAGGGCAGATGTGGGTATGGTATCACATGACTGTGGGTGATATGAAAAGCAAAACATTAACTGGCTCTTTTGATGTTTTACAAGGGTTGTTTGTTATGGAGTGGTATTTCTCAGAAAAGGGTTTTACAAAAACATCTGCAACATTTGTCAGGGATCTTAACATCATAAGGACCTGGGAAAAGAAATCATTTCTATTGCTTTAGCTGTAGTGCTAAGTAGAGGTGTTTGTTCACCTGGTTTCACTTTGATGTTGGGTTTGCTGGAAATGATTCTGTCAGACAGTCTGAGTAACAATAAGGCAACATTATGTCCCAGTGAACAAATATTTCCAACTTGTTTCTATTTTTATTCTTATCCCATAGAATGATTATATGTTTCCAAGATGACATCATCAGGACTCACACACAGTAATAAAAAACAGTGGATTGTGAAATAGTGGGTACCTCCAAGTGAGTGTCTCATCTCAGGTAAGTTTGAGATTCTCTGAGATATTTTCTGTCAGGATGTGTCATATTTGTACGAGGGAATAAAGCACACAGCAGAAAAGAACCATGAATTCAGTGTGAACTTGTTGAGTAAGAGGGCAATTTAAGTCCTCAGTGTCTAACAGTACAATGAAAAAAAGTTGAATAAATAGTTTTGGCTGTATGGTAAGCAATTTAAGTTTTTAGGAAACAACAAGTGTGTGAAAGAAAATTAATAACAATGAACAAAAACTCTGGGACTGATCTCTTCAATTGCTTTATTTATTTCCAGTCAAACACCATTAGGTTCCAAACAGTATGCTTAGAATCGTGCTAATTGAGTAAATGTTAAAGTAAAAGGTGAAAACAATGTACAATCCGTCAAACTTTACTGAATAATTCTGGTTTGTAAAATGTTTTAAACTTTTTGTTAACCATTTGATTAAATACAGCATGTTATTTTGATTTATTTGGACTGCAGTGTCTTAAATAGTTGTTGTTGAGGATTATTTATCCTTCTTATCTTATTTTTCATGGAACAGTCCAGTCGCCCTTGTGGCCATCCGAGCCTTTGTTGTCAGTTGTCTCCGGTTCATCCGTGGCCATCAGCTACAGTCTGATATTTCAGGTGAAGCTCCTGTCATTTTGGACCATGACGCTGGCCTGAATGTGTGAGCCGAGTGCCCCATGACGTGGAGTAGGGTTCCCGCTCCTGGGGCTGAGGGGGAAGATTTCCTTTTCAGCGAGGTCTGAATGGTAAATATGTCACCAGACTGGAAGGTGATCCTGTGAAAAACAGGTGGAATGTTTTCAAAGCCGCCGCGAGAGTATGCAGGGTCTGTTTCTTCCCTCACACACTCGAAGTTAGAGGTTCAATCCCCTGCCGGCAAAGGTATTATCTGTCAAGAGTACTCTGTCCAGGAGCAGTTTATTTGAGATCTGACGCCTAATCTCCAAAAAATAGATTCACAGTGAGCAGTGTGTCTACACTACAAAAAACGGATGTATTTCACTGAACACCTCCCCGCGGTGATTATGATAAAGAAGACACATTGACCTTTCAAATGAATAGATCCATTTTGTCATGGAGGTTTTATTTTAGGGCAGTATTGACTCATGGCTCACCTCTTTCCACTTTTTTTGTTGTTTCCCAACAACAAAAAAAGTGTGTTTTTACAATGAAGGGACAGAAAAAGCACATCTTAGTCTCAAATACAGAAATGACTCAACCTTATTGTCATATTGAACTGTGGTTTTAGCGACCAAAGCAAACTTAATTAGCTTTTCCAATGTTTGGTCAAATGAACAACAAATTCATTTGTAGTTAGTGATTCCGTATGGCTAATCTAAGATTATGATTATGGCTAATCTTACGCTAAATGCTAATGTTTACCCTGGTCATGCTAGCAGGCTATTACATAGATTGTGCAGGCTCAGTTTAGAAGTTAAGACCCAGAATATGTATCTCTCCTCTTTCATAAGAATTCACTCTATTTTTGTAACTGAGCCTTTTTATTTGAGGAAAGTCAACACAAGAGTCACATCTATTTTAGTTTTTTTGTGCAACTGTGAGACCTTTTGTTGGCGTTTATCTCAATCAACTCATTGAGTGAAATATGAACACCGACTAAAAATGGCGAGATGGCAATGATGATGGTGTGTAGATTAGTGGGTTTTAAAACCCTCGTGACTTTCAAAGCATGATCTAAACAACAGATGTTTTGATTTATGTAGTTTAAAACAACTGTAAATCAGCTGTAACATTAAAACCACTAGCAAGTTAAGTAAGTAAAACAATTCCACTTGCCATAGAGCAATGTTCTTCTGGGAAAACCTTTATTCATTTATTATTTATATTCATATATATATTCATATTTATTCCTTTTGTTAGCAACCTGCCTTCAGCACAGCAGTCAACCATGCAAAAACTGATTTGGACAAGCTCAAAGAACACCACAAAGTCTAGGGTCTCCCTCCAGTTCATAATAACCCTAAAAACCAAACAGAGGGGATCTGACAGATAACATAGTTTCAAACAATTTATTCAACTATGATAATTAGTAGTGGATAAATGTATTCAAATGCCTCCTATTGTTATGGTGGGAAATCAGTGACATGATTTCTTCCAAACCCTACTTAAGGGACTTTTGTGCCCAAACCAATCATCATCCGATGACAAAAATATTGCATGTTTGGAAAGTATCATTAAAGTAAAATAGTCATCCCATTTGGAAACCGCAAGGGACCGGCTCAAGATCAGATTTCCTTGGAGAAAGCCTTGCAGCAGGTTTAAGTTTCAAGTACTTGTGATACTAGTACACTGAGTGTCCAGGTACATTAAACACGGCACTTCCCATCTATATCTGGGGGTGTAGCTCCTATTCTCCAAAACACGACCAACTGGGTATGGTTTGAGAGTTAAAGAATCTATTATTTAAAGAAAGCAGCATCTATGGGATGGAATTGCGGAGCAGTCCCTTGTGTGTGTCTGATGGTTTGTTGACCTCGATGACACTTAATTTCTTATTTTCACTTCCTTGACTGGATGTCACAGCAGGCAATAAGCTTTTTTAGACGTTTCCCTTTGAGTGAAAAAAAAAGGGTCAACCTCATCCTAACACCAGCTAAAATAACAAGGAAAACTTGATTTGAGCCGGTGATGGCATCATCACCACACACACTCCCCACAAATGAAGATTATAATAAAGCCACAAGGAACTAGAACAGTACCCCGAATACACGGCAGAAAGTGTCAGAGATACCACAGACCTGGCTTTTGGAAATAAATATCCATAGGAACACTCCACGTGGGATTTTTCATAAACAGTAGGACCATTTATTGATAACAGAGACTTCAGTTGCAGTTAAATGAATTTTTTATCTGTGCTGTCATTTGTTAGAGTTACAGACTTTTTTTTCAGTTGCTATGCAAATGTTCATGCAAATGTGAAATGTATTTCGTTTAGGTTTTGTGTCGGTGTCCTTAACAGTATATGGTACCAGAGAGGAAATTTTCTAATGTTGGTTATTCGATCAGGCCTAGTTTCTTTACGTGGAGCTGGACCAACAGGCTTATACTTGGGTCACATTTATTCACTTGTGGGGGTATCAGTCTGTACTGTTCTCAAACCCCTAAGATGACAAATCTTTCAAGCAGTTTAAAAGGCTAACAGAATAAATGAATCACTAAGAAACAGTGTTTATTGCTTAATGTTTTCAGCAATAAACATTTCAAAATCAGAGCACAGTTAAAGAACCAACAACACCACCAAAACAACCAAGAGCAACCATTATCATTACCAGACATTTTCAGCAAAACCCAATAAAAATGAAGTCCCAATGCAACATAGAAAGCATCATGTTGACATAGTATTTGCAACATTTGTTGTATTCAACCATGCAAGGTTCAATGACTTAACTTAATTTTAAGACCTCCACTTTAGCGTGTGATTGGAAACCTCTTGCTTTTCATTCCTACCATGCTTGGCCTAAGTGAGCTCTTCATTAACCGCTGTCACAGAGTTACTGTGGGACGCACCCACCCGTTTCTGCAGGATGAAATAATACTGTCTTTTTTATGCAGATTTTCATGTTAAACAAAGATTTACACGTTAGTTGGGCAAAATACAGATGGATATTGCTCACACTTTGGCGAATGATGGTGGTAAGGATGACTCGTGTCCAAGAAAAACAGATAATCGCATGAAAAAACAGTGTAGGGAATTACAAAGAATACTTATTTTTCCTCATCAGATGGTTATCAATTGTTATAAATTCATATGATGATGATTTTCTGGAATTTTCTTTGGGATTCTGTCTTTCACTGTTAGAATGTACATATGATTAAAGTTATATATCGTTGCATTCTTTGTAAGTGGGTAAACCGGCAAAATCAGCAAGGGGTCAAATACTTATTTCCCCCACTGTATATGTATATATCTTTCTCTCTCTCTCTCTCTCTCTCTCTCTCTCTCTCTCTCTCTCTCTCT
>JABUIW010000044.1:479030-497564 GCA_013363375.1 Menidia beryllina | reverse complement strand
TATCTATCTATCTATCTCCCTCATGGTCCCATTCCGTATCAACCTCACTACGCCAATCCCAGTTAACACCTTTAGTGCTGGAAGAGAGAATCCATTTTTTAAATTATTCATAGAGGTTTAAAAGGACTTAGTTTCTACTGCACAGCTTGTGAAAGACTCTACAGATGGATTTTTTTTTAAAGCTTTGACTCAAGCGTTTCCTGCTGAGTCCTGGTGTGTCTGTTTGAGCCTCATTCATGAGGTTTACTTTAAATTGAAAACAAGATTTTTTTTCTGGATGTGAAGTATAAAGAGCCCCTCCCTTTCTGATCTAAAGGGAGACTAGCAATGCAAAGCTCATCACATTGGACGATAATTTGAGAGTGTCATCATACCTCCAATTTATTTACTTATTGCTTTGTGTGTTTGAATGATACGGCCTGCCATCGGAAACGACAACTTGGCTGTCCAGTTGTTCAAACTTTTCACATCTGAAGTTTTTTAACTCGGACAAAAACGACAAGCGTATTCAGGGTTGAATGGTGGGCTTACAAAGTGACCAGAGACCCTTCTTAAAAAACAAAAAACAAAAATCTAGCCCTTGTTTGAAGCTGGTTGCTGAGGGATGGACGCACACCAAGTTTCCCCTCCTGAGCAGCGGAGTGACTATGGCTGCTACCCTGAAGGCTTGTTGTAAAGCAACACCCGGATGAGGTCAAAGCCTCACATTCTAATAGAGCAGCCATCTTCAGCCCTCAACCCGGGTTTATTTGTGGAGAGGTGGAGTGTCCTGAATGGCCAATTTGGCGTGTAAGGCAGGTGGACAGTCCGATGACCCGGGTATGTTAGCCTCCTCATCGGCACGTACTGCAGTGACTAGCATCCCACAATGCCATTTTTTAGAAATAAGTGCCAGAGACTGAGTTTGTTTTGCTGCATTTTTTTTGGGTGAGCTGTAGTAAGTCCGGAGCTGCATTCAAAGACGGTCGGCTAACTGAGTAAGCGGTCAGTGGATGCTTTGGGCCATCTTTTTGTGTTTGGACCTATTTATCAGTTTGTTTTCTCTACATATGAAGACGTTTGCTTTTGCTCTTTGAAAAAAGAAGAAAGTTCTATGCCTGAAATTCTATTTAATATGATTCTATAAATTCTCCCACTGAATTATGGGACGCATCTGTGATGTGGAGCGACCAGCAGAGCTCCATCATTGCTCCGTTGGGGTGTGTGTGTCGGGCAACCCACAGATACAAAAACGTCAGTTTTGATCTGTTGTTTGGATTTTCTGGCCTTGGTAATGAAATATTTCCAACCTAGAACAATGTTGTTGTTGAGGAAGTGTCATTTAAATTCTTTCTGGGTTTGGCCCCTTCGGCATGGAGTTGCTGCAGAATAATCGTCAAACAACAGTTTGGCCTTTAAGATTCTTCAGATTCTTTGCAAAAGCCGGCTTCTTCTCACAGGAATTTGACGTGTCCTTGTATCTCTGGGTCTCAAAGAACATCCACTGGTGAAGTGTGCTGCCTTACTGGAACGTAACTTTCCACTCAGTTCTGCTGTTGGCCTCCTGGTGACCCGCTGACCCCCTGTGGCAGTGTTTGGATGCTATAGATCTAGGTGAACTCTATTCTAAGCGTAACCTCCCATCAATGTGTTCTGTAAGATGGGTCATACGTTTAAAGTTGATTCAGAAACGCACATGGTGTGTTTTTACCTATCCTTTCGAAGTAAACAATCAAGATGAAGCAGGAAGTCAGAAATCCTTCCTTGCTTTTGTTCGGCTACCCGGTGACATTAAAATCTCCCATTTTCTACCAGCTGCTTCAAAGGAAGCGTATGGGTGTAAAACGCGTCCGCACCATAGCAGAAGTTCTTTAGATTCCAGCTTGATTCTCTGCTCCTGTCGTTTAACCTGATGACGATAAGACTGCCGTAGGCTCCGTTTGAAGAGCGTCCTTTGTGGAAATGAACATTGCTCGGGTTTTAGTCGCTGGAATCCATTGTGCGCCTTGCAACAGGCAGATGCTGCTGTTGGCAAGGATCAGTCCCCAGGGGACGCCTTCTGAGGATTCAACATTTCAACCATTCATCCCTTTTTAATGCATTTAAAAATATTATATGCAAGCTAAAAGTTGGTGTTTTTGGGAAAAAAAGACAAGACATTGTTTTTTACCCCACATATTATTGTTAAGGTGTCTGGTGGCTTTTCTTTGTTTTTGTTCTAAGCTTTGCTGGGGACACAGCATAATGTCCCAGCTGGTAAATTCCCAAATACATTTACCTTGTTTTTTTTTCACTTTAAAGTGCCTGAGGTGGATTAACTGCTTTAAAGGTTAAAGATGTGACGAGCATTCAGTATACACGAGCAGCATTGGTGCGGGTACAAAAAGCTCCAAACAAGGAGCTAAAATATGTAAAAAAAAAACCCTCTATTAATTTGAGACTATTGCCAAAAAATAGTGCCAAAAAACTAAATCTTGAGAAACATTGCAGGGTTTGTTGGTCCATGTAGTTTAAGAACAGTCTGACTAATTAGGATACATTAAGCCTCAACAAAAAAACATGAGCATTCTCTATTTCTTGAGGGTTTTTTCTCGATTTCAATTTGTATAGTTGATGATCATATTAATACAACATTTTAAAAAAGAAATGGGAGTACAGATTTTCTTTTTTTTAGCTATTATTGTCAAAATAACTGCATTATTTTTTAGATGGTACTGACTTTTAATGTATTTCTAATCCTTTTCATTGTATCTTAAAACGGCTGGCATGCACAACCGTAGAGTGGATCTGGGAACAACAGACACTTGGTCAGATTTTAGTTTCGACCAGTTGGCTCTCTCGTTGGGTCGAACCATTTCCGATTATTTGAGTACAAGTAATTTGTTTATGCGTTTTCGTCTGTCCGATGAAGATTTACTGCAGAGTGATCGGCCGTCATTAACGTCGATTCCGAAACAACCAAAAAAGACCCGCATTGTGCAAAATTGGAATTTCCCTTCAGTCTCTCCAGCTCATCTCCCTCCTTGTGTCCACTTCTGGGTGGCTTGAAGAGAGCGATCCCTTCCACATGATCCACATGACCCCATCCCAGCCATTAAGTGAGAAGTCATCTGCCCCACTGAAGAGCCTTTGATCAGTACCCTGGATCCCTAAGAAGCCCTGAAAGAGGTCAGTGGGTTGCAGCTGACTACAGACTGGGGCGATAGCAAAGGGGGCTTTCCAGCTAAAGAACACTTTAAACTTTTTATCTGCTCAAAATGGCTTTTTTTTTTGTATGTAAAGTGTTTTTATTAAGTCAGACAGCTGAAAAGAGCCGGGGGTCAGACTGTGACTGTCACGGCCGGGTGTCTGTTATCAGGCAAAGACAATAGTGTAGAGTAAAAATCTCAATATTAGACGTTTTGACCCTTCGGTTCGTGTTTGTCGGGAAGAGGAAAAGACGCTTAGACTGGTCCAAAAACCCAGATTTTTCTACTGAACGGCCTTTGGCGAGCTCAGGTGGCGCGTCTGAGCCTTCCTCAGCCCGTGTGATGATGATGATGCTGACGCTGGCATTGTTTGTCCGACTGCTAACGGCAGATTGATGGGGCTGCGCTCGGATTGACAGATCTAGCTCAGCCAGCCACTCTGCCCCAAAGCCAGCCGCTCTCTGCCTCTGAAGGGTAAATCGCTTGTAAAGAAAAAATCTCGCCACTCTCTATTAACACCGTGTCATTTGGGGGCTTGGACACAGCTAATGACTTCCCCTCTCTGTTTCTTTGGACCATTTCTAACACTTATTATTCATTTTATTTATTTATTCTTGTCTTTTCCCTGACTTCTGGGTTACCGTCTTTGACGAGTGGTCGTCTGGCGTCCGTGCCGTTGGTTAGCTTGCAGGCAGCGTCCGATTTGAGTGACCGCGGCCTCCTCTGTGGGCCAGTGGCCAGAGGACGCCGCGCACGCGTGAGGTATTTGAATACGCGCACGCCACTGCAGGCAGGCAAGACGCGCATGTGACCCGCTGTCTGACACCAGTCTGTTGCAGAATGCTGTTGGCAGTGCGCGCGCGTGTGTGTGTGTGTGTGTTTTTTTTTTTTCTTTCTTTCTTTTTTTTTTCTCCGTATGTGTGTCTGAGAGTGAGACGGTAGTGGCCAGAACAAAGCAGTCTGTACCCAGAGGACTTGGGTGTGGCATACTCAGCTTGATGAAGAACCAAATGAAGCCTGTTTACTCTGTCTCTTGGCTCTCGGCACCACGTTAAAAAGGATCTGTGTAGCAGAGACCGACGGACTTGCTGATTAGCGAGGCCTTGTTTACCCACCGCTGGATAAGATATTCCCTGAATTTCGAGATTATTATTCACTGCTTCAGCCAAAAACAGTTACTCGATAAAATCACTGGTCGCACACTTCATTAAACAATGAAAAGGAAAAGGAAATTCATGTAGGTTTTCATAGCCTCTCGTTCGCTTGGGTTTCAGTCTTCATCCTCGGGGGTTTTGTTTTTCTTTTTTTTTTTTGGGCTTCGTCTGTCTTTTTGGGTTCATCTGTTCTCCTTCCCGTCTCTCTCCCCTCTCTTCTCCTTCCTGTTGACTGTAAAAGCTTAGTCACCCTGCCAAGGTTGTCTGAAAGTCCCACAGTCTGCCCTACTTTTGGCGCGTAACTCTAAACTGGGACGACACAATACGAATTTAGCAGGTAGAGGCCGGTGGTTCGATCGCTCGGGCACATGATGTGCGGATGGGACAGCCTGTGTCTTTGCGGCTCCATCGACCTTCCTTGTGCTTTAACAGGCAAAGCACCGACATTAAGAGTGGCATGGGGCTCGAAAAATGTATAATGTAATGTTTTTTTTTTTGTTTTTTTACTCCAATGCTGAGCTCCAGCATAAATATACATGCGCACACACACACACACACACACACACACACACACACACACACACACACACACACACACACACACACACACACACACACACACATCCATATATATATATATTTGTCCTGAAATGCAGCTTAATCTCTGTCCCCGAGCAGCAAACATTGCAGCTGTTCCACAGCTGGATGGGAAGTTTCAGGCATGCACAGGGTGTCCTTTGGTTTGGGTTATGTGACTTGTGAAAGTCATTTATTCAGACGGCAAATTCTGTGGCATTTTGGATATCCGCCGGCCCAGACAAAGAACAAAAAAAACAACAACTTTAGCCGTTTTGGGCTCAATTCAAAAGGGTGAAATCCGTCCTCTACAGAGAGAGCAGTGAGAGCTTCTGGTTTGACCTCCCATGTAAGACGTTTTGCACCAATAATCGGCAGCTTATCTTAATGGCCAAATTGTTTGTCTTGAAGTTTAACTAGGGTTATGACCTGAGTGGTGTAAAAATAAAAAAAGAGCTAATCCTCTAATCAAACAATGCTTTAGCTTTGAACTTGCACTAATAGAACATAGCAGAGGCTGTTTACAGCACGTGGTTTGAAACCACAAGTGTTGCGTTGGAGCTAATTTTCGGTGACATGATGTCAACATCTGTTGTATTTCCCTCTCTCTTTTTTATTTTTATTGATCACATCATTTGGAGGCTAATCAGGTGATTATTTGAGGATAAAACAGGATTATTATTTCCTGCCCTGGCGGTACGGCTTGGTCTCATTCTTATTTGTTCTGTTGGTCTCATAAAAACAAAAGCCTCCAGGAGCCATCGTGGTTTCCTGCCTGCTTTTAACGTATTTTTTTTAAAACTTGTTTTCATCAGCACTGTCTTGTTTTTTTTCAAGCAATTTGTTTTTTTGTGTTTTTTTTTTTTTTTTTCTTGATTTTTTTTTTTTTTTTTTTTTTTTTTTTTTTTGCTAGATTTGGAAGCGTACAGTGATCCATCCTATTTCTTTTTCCTCCTCCTCCTCTTCTTTAGTCGGGTGCAGATCATACGTTCATGCGGGCTCTCTGTCCCTGCAACAACATAACCTCTTCAACCTTCTCTGTCAGGCAGCAGTTGCTAGGAGCCGGACCGCCTCACAGGCTCTCAAATAAGCTGCTATTTGGTAACAATAAAGAGCGCTGCTGATGAACATCAGTGGGTTGGTTTCTTTGTATTCCCTGTGTGTTTTATTGAGTCAGAAGCAACATCAGGTAAGGGGGCTTTTTATTTCTTATCTCTGTCAGAGAAGACACAGTTGGATGTACTGACCGGAGGGGCATATTCCCCCCGCACAGGTGTGCGTTAACGCCTCGGAGCTGTCCTCACATTGTCCTGAGCAAATGTTAAAATCTCCAGCTGAGCCAGGGTTGTTTTTTCTTGTTGATTTTTGTAAATCTGCAAAACGCGGATGACGTTATTGACATTGTTGCATATTCTTGACCCGCCTGCCTCGTGACTTAGGGGGGGGTGGGATAATGGGTTAGCTAATCAACAGCCGATTTAACTCTGATCTCTTTGTTCCTTTTCGCTGAGTGGAAATCGGCTCTCTGTGGCTTCTCAGATAGCTGCAGACGGAGACGGAGAGGCGTTTGCATCCACTGAACAAAGATGATGCATAGTCAGATGTTAAGTGCAGCATAGGATGGTCAAAGGGAGAGGGGGGGCTACACTGTGGCTGCACAGATGATTGATAAGGAGAGGTGGTGGGTGTTTGTGGGGATATGTACGGTGTGTATCCATCAGGGAGTCGGAACCCGTGCCGGTAATGAAAAGCTCTCAGGCAGCAGATGCTCTGCTGCATAATGAGGAGAGAGCGGTGCAGCAACACTCGAGCCTCATGTGGAACAATGAGGAAAGCTCGTGGAAAAAACGAGGCGCTCCCATTGGCCGGCGATGAGCGAAGAGAGGCGAGAGATTGGCTCGCTGCTGCCGAGGGGCCACAATGTGGTTGGCTGTTGTCACGGCGCTTAAAAAGTCCCACCAGAGTGATGGTGTATATGTGTGTGTGTGTGGACAAATCAGGCTCAGGGCAGATGTGTGACATGAGAATAGTGTGTGTTTGTGTGTGTGTTGAGGTAAGCACCGTGGGGTTTCATTTAGTTGGTGTGAAGTGTGAAAGCCGGCTGGCTAAGTGTGAATGAACGGACTCTGAGTCACGACCGGTCCATCAAACACTCTCACACACACCCACGCACTCACACTCACACACGCAGGCACACAAGCAAACACAAATACGTACCATCAGCTGTCGTATCTCACTTTACCCCCCTACCTTCCTGTAGCTTTGAAAAAACATCATAAATATGAGCTGAAAATTAGCTGAAAAATGTTCATTTTGATTTTAAAAAGGAAAAACAGGTGCTTTGTAATGATAGATGGGCAAGTAGCAGCAGAAGGGCTGCATCAGGGACATGTCTATTATGTTTTTTTGTGTTTCAAATGTTGATATTAAAGTGTGTCATAGTTCTTGTATATTTTTGTGTATGGTTTGTTTGAGTGCGTGAGAACAGCCTCTGTGTGAGTATTTTTTAGCTAATTTGTATCCTGTGTCAATTCTGTATTTCAATTCTGTATTTTCTTTGATGTGGAAAGGTAGTGGGAGGACATACGTGCGTTTGTATAGAAACAAAAAAACTAACATTGTCTCATTAGTGCTTCCTGTGAGCAGTGTGAGCTTTCCAATTTTAGTCAGAAAATGACCAAAATGCGATTTGGATATTTTTTTCTGACTAAGAACTGAAACTGCCAACCATCCTTTGCAAGCTTTTAACTCAGTTGTGAAATATCCTTTGCTGCGGCCGGGTTTTGTACAGCTCAGAGAGCTGGGTGTGTTCATCAAAGGGGGACAAAATTTAAATTCCCAGACCTCTTTGGTCTTCTCTCTCTGACCGACTGACAGCTGATTAGGTGGCCGAAACGGAGAAAGGAGGCAGAGCAGCTGCTGCCCAAGAGAAAAACAATCAGCCACTCGCACACTGGCCTCTAAGTGGATTTGGTGGCTGGATGAAGGGAGAGGGAGGGGTGGAAAAAAAGGAGGGGGAGGGGAACCGATGTCTGCTCTATAAGTCTTGCGGACAGCGTGTGCGTTTGTGGTTGGATATGCCTTTTGTTTACAAGACGAGTGTGTGTGTGTGTGTGTGTGTGTGTGTATCTTGGATTTGGTCTTGGCTAGCGACGTGTCAGACACGTGCTTGTTAAAGATTAAATTTTAATGTGGGAGGCATTGGGGTTGTTCCAACAACAAATCCATTAGATACAGCTGAATAATTGACATTTTTTTAGGCAACCTGACGAATGGGTTTCGTTAATTGCAGCACAGCACGATGCCGAACCATCCCTCATTTTTAACCAGGAAATAAGTACAGATATTTAGTGAAATTTGAAAAAAAAAAAAGTAAAACCGGTCCACAGGACAAAAGTAGAGTTTGTAGAATTTTTAACAGGCTTTCTTTAAGTGCTTATCAGGAATATTTCTCCAGGTGTCTTGAACAGTATCGCAAAGTTCTTATTTGGAAGTTCTTATTTCCCCTTTTTGTTCCGTTTTGTCAGAAAGGATCCCATGCTGCTTTTTATGCTGAAGTTAGGCCTTTTGGGATGATTCATTCCTCCATAAGACCTGTCTCCGCCCATTCCACCCTTCCTGGGACACCATACCATTTCAGTGGACACATAAACTGAAGGTCCAGAGGCATCACTTTTTAAAATTGATTTCTAAAATGATTTAATAGTAGCCCTCTGGATTCACCTTGTTCGTATAAAAACATTATTTCAATCAACGTTAAAAACGTTATCTCTGGTATTTTTAGTATATTCCACCAAAGAAATAGTATGTTTTTGTGACAGATTGCTTGTAAGAAATATAAAGTTACAATTGAAAATGGGTTCTTTGCTCATACTGGCTCATTCTATGAGTTGGGTTCCCTTTTGTGCTTTAGTGATTCATAGGTCAGTGTTAAGTGACTACCCAAAGAAAAATGCATGTCTCTGGAAACAGCCTGGCACGGTGGCTGATACATAAAGTAAGAAAAGGCAGCAAGTGTCCAACTAAAAAATTCTAAAAACTTTCCGAAACAATTGGGGAGAATTCCCCAAGGCCACGTTGACAGATTCAAAGTCCTGTTCACCGGAAGCAAAATATCTAGAAAAGATGGGCAAACCAACATCTAATCCATCCATTATCTACACTGCCCATCCCGGGTGAGGATGGTCGCCAATCCCTTACAGGGCTACACAGAACCAACCAACCAACCAACCAACCAACCAACCAACCAACCAACCAACCAACCAACCAACCAACCACACACACTCTCATTCCTAGGGACAATTTAGAAATCTTACAATGAACCTAAAATTAATATTTTTGGACAGTGGGAGGAAGCTGGTGTACCCAAAGAGAACCCATGCAGACACAGGGAGAACATGCAAACTTGCTGAGCACGCATATTTAAAATGTCTGCACTGTTGATTTGTTTATGGAGGATCTAGTTTGGTTTTTGGGGAAGCTCCCATTACGGTCATTTTGTGGAGTTTTGTTGGCTAAAGCTTTGCAAACTAGGTTAAAAAAAACTACCCCAAAACCCCCTAAACACCTAATTTGGAAATGTGTGTGTGTGTGTGGGAGACGACCGATTTTGGTTCCTACTTTTGCCCTGTTTTTTTTTTCTTTTTTTCTTCAGATCAGCTGCTTAGAAGCGTCACCATGTTTTGATCAGTAGCTGTTGTTGGAGCCTGTGATGACTTACCTTGTGTCTGTGTTTACCTAAAGTGTGTGTGTGTGTGTGTAGTATGTGTGTGTGTGGAATGTGGTCAGAGTTTGTGGTGGAGCGGTGGAGGAAGTGCAGAGAGCTCCGTGTCAGTGTTTCACTACTCTCAGTAACTTGACTTGTGTAAGTAAATCCACTCAAAGCATGATGGCAGCCTACCAGTAAATACTCGGCTTAACGCGATTACTTCTCTCTGTTTCCACCACCTGTGTCTCCTCTGTTTGATGAAGTGTAAGCGAGGCAATCTGGAACACAAAATTGCATTTCCTTGACGGGTCACTTTCATTTTCTCTCGTCTTGGTCTTCCATCAGCGAGGGCCCTCAAGGTGATGCCGGATACCCCTGGATTTCGCCACGGCATCCTTATGATAACTTATTGATGTGGATGTAAGCGGCTTCTTTGTTCCCAAAGCGGATTCACAGAAGCGTCTTTTGTATTATTCATTCTAACATGTTTGTGTGTGTTAAAATTCCCAGAAAGTAGTCAAGTGATGATGATTGTGTGTGTGTGTGTGTGTGAGTGTGTGTGTTTGTAATCCCATCCCCAACCCGCTCTTTTTTTTTTTTTTTTTTTTCTTCCAAACGTGCCCTGAGGCTCATCCTTGTATGGGAGAAGCGTTTGGTCTAGTAGCTTCATTCTTAGAGGTAAATGGAGTGTTCATAATCCGTCGTCATTGATATCTCTTCTAACGTCCATAGACACACACACACACACACACACACACACACACACTGGAAGAGTGCTTGCGCCTACCCCTCAGGGCTTCTGTATAGGAAACTGGAGGCCGGCACTACAGTCGCATCTTGAAAATGTCATCCCGAACGCGGCGTGTCAAGATGTCGAAGGCCTGCTATGAAATAGCTGCAGGCCACAGGGCTCTGTTTCAGAATTAAAAGTGTATTCTGACATCATCTGCCAGGATTTGGCGGTACTTTGCTGAACATCAACCCCCCCCTCCTCCTTTTAAATTTTTTTTCATTGTTCAATTTCCTTTCCTGTAGCTGAGAGAAAGCACACATGTGGTCTGCAGGCGACTTGTGAGCTTTAAAAACATTGTTCGGAGGGTTGGATCATGAGCTGAGAGCGCATCGGGCTCTATGTTTCTGTGATATAATCCTCAAAGGATTCGGTTTCCTCCATTTGATAGTCATATCTAATCTGCGCAGGATTGGACTCGGAGGGCAGAGAGGATGACTGAGCCAGGGCTGTTGCCATGGCAACCCTTGGCCTAGGGATAATCATTGGGAATCTGGTTTCAAGAGAGGCGCGTGCTCGAAGGGCTTCTGCGATAGTTTGAAACACCGGGAAACGCATTTAGAAATGTCCTTATTTCTAAATTCTTATTTCACTCAAAAGACTTATCATCAGCTCAAAATCAGTCCGTCTCAGCCTGAAATGTTCAAATCAACACACTTTGTCTTCTTTGAACCTCTTTCCGATGGTTGTTGTTCGTGTCTGATGATTAGCTGGGAGCCTGGTCATCTGGGGTGAGAGCAAAATGCCGTTCCTGGAGAAACCTCTTGTTGTTGATCAGACCCAGTGGAGCGCTGAGTGCTCAGAGGGTCTTCACTTATTTATACAATCAGTTGACCACAAAGAGAGAATGAGTTCTCCTGTGTTACAAAGATCTTCTGATTCTAAAGCTCCACAGGAAAACCTTTGAGAGGTACTGACCACAAGCACGGAAGACTGAAAAAACCTATCGTACCTTAACAAAACATTTATTATTGAATTTTGGTAATAGATCTAGCCCATTTGAATGTGTGTATCTCTTTATGGCCTTGGGGAAAACGGCGCGCTTGGCTGTGCTGGTTCACAGTAAACATTTACAACTTGTGCTCATTAAGAAGCCTCAGATAAAATGTGTCTCCTCAGTTTACCGTGAATAAATCTCCCTCGGGCTACTTGCCAGTGGCTGTGTTAGGGTTGATACTTAACGTATGTGAAGTGAGAGTTATTGTGAGACCGACCTGAGGAGACAAACGCTGGTCAGGGCCTGTCCAGGTAAAAACAGGATTTTCTGTCACTGATCTGGTATTTTTAGGGACCTTAAAAAGTCCGCTAATAAGCAAAAGGTTGAGCTGCACATTATTTTATACATACATAGTTCCGAAAAATGTTTTTGGCTAAAGTCTGGCAGGAAATGGCCTGCATTTGTTGGTTGGAAACTTGAATTTCACGTCAAACTTTTCTCTTTCACATGTCATAGATGCAGCCAGAAACCAGGATTCCATTTTGTGTCAACACTAGGTAAACCTTTGAGCTAGGTGCCATTATTATTTAATTTGTGGGTCATATATAGGTGGCCTCACAAGTCCACAAACCTGACTGACAATGAGAGTGAATTTTGGAGAACTGTTGCTGAAGTCTACTCTGTCTGATAATAAGAACATCAGGTTGACTTGAGTTATGGGAAATAAGAAATAACAGGTGGATGTTGGACCAACACTGTAAATATCTAATAGCTTTTTCTATCCTGTGAGCAGATTATTTTCCCCCACTGGGCCTTTTCGGCGGCATGAGTCAACCTGCTGAGGGTATACTCCCATTTGAATAAGACTTGTGTGCAGTAATGAGGGGTTAAACCAGCCACACTGCCGTCAGAGCACCATTATTACCAGGTCTGCTCTTGACTCGTCTCCCCTGTTTGTTTTCGTCCTCTCCCAAATCTGCCTGACCCGCTGCTGTAAACAAAAGTGCGCCTTGTCAAGGAGGTTTTCAGCTAATGTAGTCCATCCGGACGGTTTAGATTCGGGAGGATGTTAAACTCCGGTCCTCGAAGGCCGCTGTCCTGCAGGTTTAGACATTTTTCTGCTTCTGCACACCTGATTCTGATTAAATTGGAGCTCTTCTGGACATTGTTGAGCTATGCACCGGTCTGCTAATGGCTCTTTGATGTGAATCAGGTGTGTTGAAACAGGGTTACCTCTAAAACCTGTAGGACAGCGGCCCTGGAGGGCTGGAGTTTGACACCCCTGGTTTAGAGTCTTGAGTAATTTTATAACTAGCAATCTGGTAGGAGACTCACAGAAGAGCACAGGATGTGATTCTTTTGCTTAGCAGCGTATTTCAACATGCCCTCGGAGGGGAAAAATGATTCACGCCGAGGAGGCAACGGCAATGAAAGCCACAAAGATGGAAGTGAAAGTGACTCGTGTTCCAGTGTTTACCCTCACGCTTCGTATCGTGTCATGTTTCGCCACGGCCCAAAAAAAGAGGACCTTGAAATCCTCTTCCGCTTCCTCTAATTGGAGAGTCATTTCCTTTTTGGGTTTCGGGGGACAAAACGGGAGCAGAGATGACGCGGCTCAGAATGAGAGCGAGGTCCGACGCGAACCACGGAGCAAGACGAAGAGCGCCAGGAGAGCTTTTTGCACTGGTTTGAGCGGGCCTGTTTGATTTCACTCCGATGCAGAGTCGGGCACACACAATAGGTGGGGCTTTGGGGGGGGGAACAATGCGGGCTCTTCCTGAGAAAACAAATCAAAACGTCAATAGGACAGTTCTCGGAAACCGAAGGGGCACTTTAGCGGTGTGTGCTGGTCCGTTTCCCAAAATCTAACGCCTCATTCTCTCGCAAATAAAAAGAAAGTCCACCGGACTCAGCTGAACCTGCTGCCGCCTCTCTTTCAGCGGCCAAGGTCAAGGCTGAGATTATTTCCACCTCGCTGTTGGAGTGGAGTGTTTACAAGCTCACGAGCAAAGCTCAACCATCTGGTTGAGGCACATTCTTCCTTCTTTATGTCCAGTGTCGTAAGATTTCTGGAAGACCCCCCCCCTCCTTCCTCCCTTTTACAAACATGAACTTTGCCTCAGGTTGGATTAAGGCCCAGACAACAATAATACTAAACACTGGTCGTAGAAATTCCTGAAGTCTCTCGGCGAATGAATCGGCCACGAAGTTTCCACCATCGCATAGTTTCATTCCGCCCCGTGGAACGTCCCGTATTTACCTCGCTTTAAAGAATGGGTTTTGAACTGGTTTGTTTCGTGGTTCAGCTTCTGTCGGCTGACGGTTCCTCTTCCAGTCAGATGAGTGATGCCTCTTTACAACACCCGATGTTCCCTCGGTTGGTTATGGCTCATTTTGACAGGAATCGGTCCTTGAGTGTTTTATTTTTTTCCTCTGGTCAGGGCCTCCATATCTATCTGTGCCTGCACCTGGAAATATTTATTCCATCAGAAACCTGGCATCCCGTCACAGCTTTTTTTTCTTCTTCTTCTTTTATTTATGTTAAAAGCATCAAATATTAACTTTAGTTGAAATAAACATAGTATGATGCTACTTCTCTTCAGATGATAAAAAAATAAAGCCCGCTTGAAGAAAATATTGGCTCTAAAGATCCAAGTTCCATTTTTATTGTAAAGCAATGAGGAAAAAATAGGATAATAACCACCAAAGAAATTGCCTTTCTTTTGACAGTTTGATAAGTGTGAACAGTTTGCAGTTAGTAGTTACTGTAATTTCTTTGACTGGTCATTGTCAGCATGGTTTTCGTAGTTTGGACACGTAGATGTGTTAATATACTTGTTTAGTAGGTTGACAGTGGCCTAAAGTGGTCAGATACAGACAGCTGAATCATTTGTCGGAATTATATGGGGAGATATTTCAAAGTCATGTAAGATGGGTATTATACTTCTGACTCCTTAGTCTCCATTATCCTGTCATGCTATATAAGTGATAATAAAATTAGATTCCTCAATTTAAGAGGATCAATTCTTAGTTTTAGAGCTAAGGAAATTGATCTTGGATATGCTTTGTGGCTGGAAGTGGTTTGTTTGGTTTCAGTGATTGAGATAAATGCCTATAAAGCATAGTGATACATGTGCTCTGCCTTAGTTCTTTCTCCTTATCTTTTTTTATGGAAATAAAATCAGTGATTATTTACAGCTGTGGAAGTTAAAAAGAACATTGTGACCACATTTCCTTGTAAGGTTGAAATGATCAAATGTTTAAAAAAAACAAACAAGAAAAGGGCAAAATTTGATTTCCTATTTCGGCCCTCCAGTCTGGTGATTGTCAACTGCTATCCCTTGTTTAAAGGGGGCACTAGTAATTCTGCAGCACTCTTGTTTGGCTGCCCTTTGCCCTTTTTCGGGCCGTGTGGCAATCAGTGTCGTGTTTCAGGCCGCTTTTTATTGAAGCGCTGAAAAGCCCTTCATCTCAGAGCCAGTAGGCTCCGCCCGCGCTGACGCCGGTTGCTTTCATGTATTTGTCCACGCACTCTGTTTTTTGTCCATCCTCACGAGAGGCATGGAGGGTCATCTTTACCCGCCGTGCTTTAACGCGGAGGGCATTCGGGCCCGATGTGCTCCATGTGGACAGAACATGCTCATCAGCAGACACAAAGAGGCAGGATCCTTATTTTTTTCTTTTCTTTTTTTTTCTCTGGTCGACATCCAAAAGCTGTTCACCGTACAAATGAACTAATGCATCCCTAAGATAGCGATGCGTTTTATTTTCTCTTCCTGTGAGATCCATTATGAGGTTCAGACCTGCTGAGCTTTGATCTTTCCAAAAATTAGAGCTGCCTCACCAGTCATTACGGTGGAGAAAATTAACCACAAAGTAAAAGTATTACCGAGCCCCAGGCCCTGTTTGGAATGATCCACCTGAATTTTGGGATCAGAGTGACGCAATCGGCATTCACAGCTTTAATCTGAGCATTGATTTATTTGACCAATTCAGGGTTGGGGTTGGGACAAACTTCTAATGCACAAAACAGGCCGTCATTGATTGTTGTCCTGTGAACGCAAGTCCATGCACAGAGTTGCGAGGCCAACGGGAAGTGGCGGTCGGAACTGGAGGATCGATGATGTGGATGATGGAGCCATTAGTGATGCCGTGACCTGACGAGGTCCATTTGATTTCTGTGGCAGAGTTAAGAAAGTGGGAGCTGATGGCAGGTCTGTGGTTGGTCAGTTGACAACATCAGATGAAGCTTTCCTGTGGCACTGCCAATCGGTCCACTTTATCTTGTGTCTGTGTTTTTTAAATTTATTTTACAGTGTGTTAAGTGTTAGACTCACTCTTAATCATTCCATCACTTAGGTCAAAAAGAACAATGTGTCTAAACTGTTAGTCCATTGTTTTGCAATCGCTTTTGGCAAAACTTTTCCTATAGTAACAGAACATAAAACGAGCAGAAATCTTCCCTCAGCCAGCTCAATTTTCTTTTATTAGCATTATTAATTCTAGGTCTCAGCCAATCAAAGATACCTCAGTGGTTCACAGACACAGGACAAACAAGAGGTTAGAAATGCAGAGACTGAGGAGCAGGAATATGAAAGGTAAAAACAGAAAATTAGAAATATTGGCCATTTTATTGGCCATTTTACCAAACGAGCTGAGGTCAAGAACCAGAAGCAACAAAAGATGACTCCTACAAAAGAGAAACCAAACAAAAGGCTGAAATCGTGGACTCTCCACCCATGCTGAGCAGCCAGTTAGCAACAACGTTGACGGTACATCTTTGTTTATAACATTTTTCCCCCCTAATTTATCTTAAAAATAGGCCTTCCATCACCCGGGATGCAGTATACATATCACCTTAAAAGCACAGAACCCATGTGGGACTTTGTTTATCCTTTTTTTATTTTTTCGGTCCTGTTTAGGCCCAAATCTGAAGCAGGTCAGCAGGACACACCCCACCGTGCTGCAGAGAGGCAGACTTCCTTCCACTGGCGGGCTCAGATCAATAGCGGCTCCCAGCTCATCGCATGTACAGTTACCCGTGTCTCTTGGGGCTTGGCCAGCTGCATATTAGGAGACTGGCCTGAGATTAAATGCCTCTTTGACTGCTCCTGGACGTATATGCAATTATTTAAATTAAAGGAAGGAAAAAAGTCGGAAAAGAGAGTAGAAATGAAGAGGCATGATGATAAAATGTGGTTAGAATGCAGAGCGGAGAAGGTGAATCAACTATGCAAGATAGAACAGACACACACACACACACACACACACACACACACACACGCAAAGTGGAAAACCTCTAATGGATTCCATTCAGCCTGTAACCATGACAACAGAGGTGCTCTGTTGATTTCTGACTGTTGTGAGGAGGGGCTTCCCAATCAATACCTGTGGTGGCTTTTTTCCCCCCTTGATGCTTCAGTAATTTAGTGTGTGTGTGTGTATGTATCTGGTGCGTGATGTGCCAAGAGGTGCAGGGCTGTGATGCTGTGCCGCTGGGGAGTTAGGGATGATGTCACTACAGAGGCTTTAGGAGAGGCTCAGCAACACAGACGGCGTCAAACATCCTGAAGCTGGGTTGATGAATTACTTGACCTTTTAAACTTTTGCAATTCAAAATGCAACTTTCATTTCATGCCGCTGTCTTGATTTTAAATCGCACAAGGTATGAAACGGCCATGCATCTGCATGGCATCGTCACACTTCCGTCTTCATGCTGGATTGTTGGCAAAAGGCTACATCGGTGGAATTCTGGGTTTGGTTAGGATTGGATATAATGCAGTTCCATTTATTATTGTGCATACTATCTATGGCTTCACACATGTGAGGGCCATAAAGATGGAAAAGACGGGAAAAGGAGGTGTACAGGTGCTTGGATGGACTCCTTGATGTCCTGGACTTGGTGTGCTATTGGAGGACTTTATTCAAAGGAATTTTGTTTGGAAGTCTTCATCTCCAGATAATGGTCTTCACAGATCCAGCTTTTATACCTCTTTCCAAAATGATGTATTTCAGTTATTTCCTCCCCAGCTATACTGGATTTACTTTAGAATTTGGCATACTGTGGTGGTTAACCCTTCCAGGTAACCGCATTGATCTGGAAGCGCTTTTTAACCTGGAAAAACTGGGAAAAACTGCTGCCCAAATCAGGTCTTAGAAACACATTTATGAAGCGGATCGTCTCACGCTGAGGCTCTAAAACCTACAATAGCGCTGACCCGTGAATAAAGACACGGCAGGACTGTTTGCATTAGTCTGGTCAGCAGCTACAAGCTCTCGCTCAATTCTGTGTTCCGGTCAACAGTAAAGCTTTATGCTAAGAACAGCATGCTGATCAGAAATGTTGGTGCCCCACAGCTTTTTTGGATTTTTTTTCCTGTAGGAGTTGGAGCTGTGAGGCAACAATTATAGTGCGTGCGCTATCTGTGTTGTAAATTTCCTGTATATCTATTAACCGGACCAAGACTCTAAATACACTATATTGATACCGAACCAGAGGTTAACTCTTTAATTTACAGTTTTTTTGCACATTAATTTATTTTGGTGTTAAAACAAAAGGGATAATGGACGGGTCTGAATGAGATTAGACTGAATTCTTGTTTAGTTCAGTAACTTTTAGCAAATACTATTTTTTTCACCAAAAGTCTGGTCTTTTTACTTTTATAATGGCAAACAGTTAGTTTTCTCCTTATCTCCTATATCCTGTCTTAGTTTCACATCAGGTCAACGTCTTTCTTTGAGTTTTCCTTTTTTCCTTCTTCCATTGGCTTGTCTCCTCTTGTTGCTTTTTCTTTTCTCCTCAGCTCATTTCCTAGCTTTTCAAAGAACAGTGAGCGCAACACAAATAAGGGAACGAGGGGCGTAGATACAGTTTTCTGTGACGGCAAACTAGTGTTTAATGTTGTTATCTGAAGTGCTGTAGCTTGATTTAAACTGCAGCATAAATGGGCAAACCCTTTCGGAGCATCTTTTTCCAGTTGCATCTCGGACACACGTCTCCACCCAAATAAAGCTCCCCCACCTCAGACGTGCCGTTGACGTGTGACCCGTCACTCTGCGCGTGTCGGGTTTCTGGCAGGAGTCTGTGTCTGTGTGGGCTCGGTTCCCGTGAGCTGTGGTGGCCCGCTGGAATTCAGGAATGCGCACGCACGCCAAGCTCTAATGCGCGCACACACACACACACACACACACACACACACACA
>JABUIW010000044.1:468952-479020 GCA_013363375.1 Menidia beryllina | reverse complement strand
CAAAGCGTTTATTATCGTTAACCCCTGCATTTATTTATTTTCGACTCAAGCAGAAAACTTGAATGAACGCACACATTAAAAAGGCAGCAGCGCAACTCTTAATGGCTTTCTGGCCTTAAACAAACTCCTTCATTCAGCCATGTCCTAAAGGGAAATTACGGTTGTAGCTACGGGCCTCGCTTTGAGGCGGGGCCACAAAACTGGACATTCTTGTGACGACGGAGACGCAATGAATGGTAAAAGGGGACGACTGCAAACCCTCATTTGCTCTGACAGTAGAAGGTATTCATGGATGTGCCCTCGGCTGTTTGCTTGAAACGATGTAGAAGTGAGCGGCGGCGGGGGATTAAGACCATATGAGGGAAGTGTAGATTGCGAGGGCCGTCTAAGCTTGGTTTACACAAGCCAAGCTGGCACAAATGTGACATTATCTGGCCTGGAGAGAAGCAAAAATGGTCAGAACTGACAAAAAAAAATGGAAGGAGACTTTAGCTGAGGTGCAGTTTTCTTGCTTCGCGTTAGTATTCCAAGCATACCGAGGAGTGAAGAGATTTTTGCAATGAGAGAATCTTTGTTTGCCTCAAGAAGAACTTTCAATGTGTCAGACTGGACCCGGGATCCAGTCCTGCTCAAATTAGCAGTGTGTGTTTGTGAATAAATTCCCCTGTGTCAACACTCTCTGAGCCTCTTGGCACCTCTGCCAGCGCTTTCCTGAGGGTTCGGGTTTCACACTGTGGGGCACATCAGCTGTTGATGCTGAAAGAGGGAAAATGTTAGATTTGTATCCCCACCCACCCGCCACGTTTCCCTCACAGTCTGTGTAGGAACTTGAAATGGCAACTTTGTGGTAACACATACAAATTCCTGACCTTCAAAATGTCAGCGTTTCAGGAACCGAGAACAAGAACTATTTGTAGCATGACACAAATCAACAAATGAACCTTTCACTATAGGCGAGCGTATTTGAAAAAGGATTTTTTCAAATTATTTTGGCCGATATAAGAATAGTTGCAGACAAAAAGGTCTTCTCTCTAGAAAGAACACACATTAGCTTATCTAGGTTAGATAAGCTTAGTCTGAATAAACCCTCGGACCTTCTAAAGCATCATCCTTTCATCACACCAGAGCGGAGACGTTTGATTATGATTTACATCAGCGTGTTTCGGGGGGAAAGTCAAACACGGCGCGTATCGGCGCAAACGCCTGAAACCAGCTGTGAAGCGTGGCGGTGGAGGCCGGCTGAACCGGCCTCGTTTTGTAAACAACACCCCACCGCAGGAGCAAAAGCTCCCCGGAGAGTCTGAAAAAAGGAAAAAACGGGTTCAAGTGCCTGCGGAAGACATAAAAGCTGTGTCCTCAAACCTCCAAAGACGATTGGGTCGGAATTCTTCCACGCTCATGTGAGGGACTGATGACTAATAGTGATAAAGGTGGCTCTGTAAGCTATTGAACATTGTACCGTATCTGCTCTAGTTTCTTTTTCCACACAAACTTTCTGCATAACATCACGTGGTGTCGTCGTCTTCAAAGTCCTTCATATTTATCACGTGAGGCCTCATTCTTCCCACTGAAACTATCTTCGTTGTAGTAGGGACATCACAGCTCTAAGTTTGGGGATGATAACATAGCTCCTGTGTTTAAAGTGTGTGTGTGTGTTTTATGTGCATGTGAGCAGTGCTGAGGAATGCTGAGGTTTGGTGTTTATTGCTGGTATATTGGTGAGAACTGACTGTGAGAGAGGAGGGGGAGTCTCTGTTTACCAGCCGGATTGAAGGCCTGTATGACGAGTTGAGCTTCTTCTTCTTTTTTTTTTGCCTTTAACATCTTGGTTATGTGCCAGCTGTTCCTGGCAGAACTCACTTTGGATTTTTTTACTCCCTCAATAAAAAAATGGTAGACTCCTGTTTTGGGTCCATTTGATAAGAAACCCAGCACTTTTTTTTTTTTGTGTCCGGTGTTACGATTGTCAGTGAGTCACACCGTGTATAAGTCTAACCTTTCACCCCCCCTTCTCTTTCCTATTGTGTCCCTTGCATGATTTTTTCCCCCTATGCAATTGAAGATTATGGTGGTTCAGGGTATCGTGTTTGTTGGCCGTCAGCATTCTTGTACAAGTTCACACGGATTACAACGGAAAAAGTTTGTGTACAGTTCACGGTTTGGAAGATGAAATGACTTTTTAAAGTGCTGTAGCACAAAAAGAGATGCGTGAATGGGAACTAGCCCAATGCAATACCCTTTTTTTATTCGTCTTATTTTCATATGTGTTTAAATGTCCACTGAAACTGGTTTCAGTTCACCAGACCAGTTCATATTTACCATGGAGTGGTTTTGAAAGTCCGTTCATGTTCAGATGGACAACATTAGCTGTGTCCAGGTGTGGACGTCTGTCAGGTAAATAGTCTGTTAATCTCATTCAAAGCTCTAGGCTAGTGTTTGGGAGAGCACTTAAAGCCAGCGTCTACGACCTCCCGCTACTATTTTAACGTTTTAAACCGAATTAGAAGCTCTAGTTCTGTCTGTTGCCGTTTGAATTCTTCTCTCCAAACTCAAACGCTGAACTTTTTTCCTTCTTTTCTTTGGCTGGTACTTTTTTTTTTTTTATGTTAAGCACTGTTTAGAAGGGGCCCTGTTGTCTAACATCTGCACTCTTCCACCACCTGAATGACAGATGTGAGTATCCCTGACCCCGAGCTGAACCTGCCCACAAGTCAGCTGACTGGCACACCCTCATTAAGATCTCCTCTACTCTTTCATTCTTCCTTGGCTTTAAAGCACAAGCTTATCTTAACATGCTGTCAGCACTTTAAATTTGACTGTCATAACAAGAGGTAACAGACATTTAGCTTCCTGTGCATTTTTTTCCCTCTCCCCTAAACTTTCATCCCTCCGTCCCACACACTTCTCTCCCGGCTTCATTCATCATTGTCAAAACTCTGTCAACACGAGATTTTTTGCAATAAGTCGTGGACTCGGAGTAATAAAGTCATGTGTCAGTTCTTTACATTAAAGGCTTTGTGTCAAATAGCCATCCAATTTCTACCTGAATGTCATCAACTTCAGTGAAATTCCAGAAGGGACTTCCTCAACATTTTGGGGGCCTACACCGCAGCTCCATTTGCGATCATAATTTGGTTTACAGGACTGACCAACAGGGAGGGTCCATTACAGCTTTCCAGCTTTTTAAAATGTTAGTGGATTGACCTCAGGAAAAACGGACAAATGGGGTCTCTTGATCTAAATTGCATCAGAGATTTTCTTTCAAGTCGTTTTCCAAAGGCTTGCATTGTTTTCCTTTATTTATTTTTTTGTTTGTTGCTTTTTCTGAGTTGGGACTAAGCTTTTTGTGGATCATTGTCTCCGAGGGAACCAAATGTCATTACACAAATTAGAGCTTTGGATTGCCCTTGTGTTCTTCAAACTGATGATCCGTTTAGCCTTCCATTTAGGCTTTTTTTCCGTGTGTCTAGCTGTGCATCACAGGGCATTGCGCTGGGAAATAGTTTTTTCTTTCTCTGTCTTTGGATAAAATGTGTTTAGCCAAGGTGGTCCATATTTCCAACGGCTTTGCTGTTTCTGGAATGAAAAGCAATTTGTTTCTGACCAGACACTAGCTGGTTTTATGGGCGCTGACTCATTCCGTGATTTGAATATGGAAAAACAGACAGGAGTAACACACACTCGTCTGCCTCCCTGTGCTGCTTCAGAACCTAGCAGAGAACTGGAAGCTGACGCACAAAAAAGCACAAGGCCGCTTTATTTATAGCCTGGATCATCCCTTTGGTATTGTCAACCTGTAAAGATAAACAACTGGAGAGCAGAGTGGCGGCAAGAGTGGTCAGATTCAGCCACTGGATGTTGAAACTGCTTTTTGAAATTTCACGAAAAAAGCAAATCGTCTCTCATCAGCTTCACAGAGTTCAGTAAATTGAGGTTGATTTGCAGAAGCTAACTGGCAGTAGCACTCTAAATTGTTTAGATATGCAGTGACGAATAGTTGTGTTGAATAAGTCATAGCGGTTTATTCTGCTGGGAGCTAGATGGGTATGTCCATAGCTCATTTTGCTGAGTCGGAGGTCTTGTCAAACGCATTCTGAGAGATGCAGCAGCGTTAAGTGCAGTTTCAGCGACATTACGGGTTATAACCAGCTCTACGGGTTATATACCTTACTGTACTAGCTGCTCGTGAGCTGATGTATTTATAGAGGGTTGGTCATGCTGTTGCAAAGAAAAATCATTTTTCCTGTCGACCACTTTTGGCAAAGCTTGACACGCCCAGCGGTAAACCGAGTCGTTCTTATTTTTTCTTGTATGTCTACATGACATCATCAAAGGGCAGCTATTCTTATTTGTTTGCGCTCAAGCCATGATGACATTATGTTACCAAAAAATATCGGTCAGTCAATTGAACGGTATATACGCTGCCCCCTGCTCTATTTTTTTATTTTTTATTTTTTACTCCTGCTTGTTGACATATAGACAACTTGTACAGCATCTTATATGCACAATGTTTTTTGCTCTACTGGTGATGCATATGATACGATGGGAACTGAAGTAGCAACTTCCCGAGTGTTTACTGTTTATTCAAAAATACTAGAAGCAGGGCTTCACACAGTAGCGTTATTGCTGACTGTCTTTGTGTTTCAGAAAATTGAATATTGAATATTGACTTCTGTATATGTACAGCTCATGGTCAGAACACATTTTTAAAACCTACCACCCCCTCCCCCCCACCTATACTGTATCTTGTGCTGCTGCTCCGTCTTTCCTCCCCCGTAGTCCACCTCTTTGTTTTCCAGACACATGGCTGTCTGTTTCCTCGCTCTGTTCCTGTCTGCCGATGGTGGGCTGCTGCAGACTGCTGTAGGTGGTCGGGATTACTCCAGGCAGCAGGAGGGAGCGCTGTCTGGAACACCGAAAGGGCAATTGGCTGGCTCATCCTCTCTTCCTTCCACGCCCCCCCCCCCCCCAACCCTAACCCTCTTCTTCCTCTGTTAACCCAAAAGTGTCTCGTTGTAGTATACAAAGCTCAAAACAACTGACAGATCAGCATGAAAACAACTAATAAATAATTGGTTATAAAGCTTATTTTACAATGTTGTCTTTACTATTTGCAAGTATCTTTCAGCCCAATAGTTTCTCTCCAACACTTACACTTGCCCTCAGTTGCCCCCTATGAGCCGTTCCAAATGTCACACTGGAAAGAACATAGTCCGTGGAGCTTGAATGGTGTATCTGTTTGCGTGTGTCTGTGCGCGCCTTTGACTGAAAAGGAGTTGGAGAATGAAGTGCCGTGTCCACTATCAGCAGGGAAGCGGTGAATTATACCATTGTGCTCTCATTACAGCCGCTCTTGTGTGGATGGCGGCAGCTGTTAATCTTGGCACGCGTTTACAGCCTCTGGATTATCACGAGCGCACACACACACACACACACACACACACACACACACACACACACACACACACACATGCACGCACACAGTCTCTAAAAGAGGGTATGTGTTTCTGATAAGCTCAGGGCTGTGGCTATTAATGAAGCAGCTACTGTTTCTCACCGTTTTGAATAGCTATCGACCCTTTCTTTTCCCCCTCTCATTGATTCTGTCCCATGCTCCTCTTGTGAAGCATTTGTGACGGTTCGTTTCACTTCATGATCTAGAGCAGAAAGGTCATCGAGTCTTCTCGCACCATTTTGGATCAGATGAAGTCGGTATAGTTCCACCTGCTGATTTGTCATTCAAAGTAGAACTGCCTGAAGCTGTGAGAGTATGAAGTGAATCTTTTGTTCTTCTACCTTTT
This sequence comes from Menidia beryllina, assembly GCA_013363375.1. Lineage (NCBI taxonomy): Eukaryota > Metazoa > Chordata > Actinopteri > Atheriniformes > Atherinopsidae > Menidia > Menidia beryllina. Next base: position 473,219 of record JABUIW010000044.1, on the reverse strand, counting down.
TGAAAAAAATGTTTAAAAAAAAACAAACCCTTATTGACTTTCTCTCCATCTCTGTTTTCCTATAGTTGGGATGTCCTGAGTCAGTCCACCGGTCCCAGGGAGCAGTTCGCTGATGGGACCTGCTGCGCCGCCATGAGCTTACAAGATGGCGGCTGCAACTATGCCGGCAGCGCCAATTTGGCCTCCATTACCGGCAGCATGCGGCGGCGCCTGGAGGACCAGGAGTTCAGCCTGCGGGTCTACCCGGGCTCCCTGGCCGAGGGCACCATCTACTGCCCCGTCGGCGCCCGCAAAAACACCACCGCCGCTGAAGCCATTGAGGGCCTCATCGAGAGGCTGCGCCTGGACCGCACCAAGTGCTACGTGCTGGCCGAGGTGAAGGAGTTCGGAGGGGAGGAGTGGATCCTCAACCCTAGCGACTGCCCCGTTCAGCGCATGATGCTGTGGCCGAGGAGCGCCCTGGAGAACCGTGCCGGCCTGGGCAGCGGCGAGGACTACCGCTTCTTGCTGCGGGAGAAGAACCTGGACGGGTCCATTCACTACGGCGGCAGCTTGCAGATGTGGCTGCGGGTGACCGAGGAGCGCCGATGCATGGTGGAGCGAGGTTTCCTCCCTCAGCCCGCGGGGAGCGACCCTCCTTCCGATCTCTGCGCGCTTCCGGAGTTGACGGAGCGAGCCCTTCTGGAAAGCCTCCGCGCACGCTTCCGACAGGAGAAGATCTATACGTACATCGGGAGCATTCTTATCGTGGTCAACCCCTTCCAGTTCTTGCCAATCTACAATCCGAAATACGTCAAACTCTACGACAACCACACGCTGGGAAAGCTGGAGCCTCACATTTACGCCGTGGCGGACGTGGCGTATCACGCCATGTTGCAGCGGCGGAAAAACCAGTGCATCGTCATTTCCGGGGAGAGCGGATCGGGAAAGACCCAGAGCACCAATTTCCTCATCCATCACCTGACTGCTCTCAGCCAAAAGGGCTTCGCCAGTGGGGTGGAGCAGATCATCCTGGGAGCTGGACCAGTGTTGGAGGTAAGATCCTTTTCTTTAAGGGCTGCTTGGTTTGCTGTGTATAATACCAACATTGCAGACATGCTATCTTGTTAGATTAAATCAAAAGGCAAACTTCCTTGCATTAAGAAATGCCTCTGTCTGTACGGCACATGGTTGGAAGAAATTCAATTGGAAATTTGAACGTGACGGTCTCTGGCCTCAGCTTTATACGCTTCCCCATTTTGTTCTTCTCACATTTGGCGCGAAGAAGACCAAAACAAAATGCTGGTTCGGTTCTTTCAAACGCAAATATTTGGATGTTTGGAGAATATTTGGAGAGCAGCAGATTTTTCACAAAGCACGTCATTGCAAGTGACTTGTGGTGTCTCAACTTTTTTTTACCACAGACAGCTTATAGTCGTCACCGGTGCAAATGAGCTTTCCTTTAGATGTTGCCACACAATGAGATCTACTCAAGTACCTTTGGTTGGTCAACATCTGTGCATTGAAAGGGGCTTTAGTCCACGGGCGTTTTTAAATATAGTCAGAAGGCTCAATCAGATGCTCCACCCGTTTTTAAATACTTATTTAACTGTAAAGCTTACATGATAATATCATTGGCTGTACAGTCGCTGGAAGTTGAAGATGAATGCAAGGACATATGTTGTGAATAATGCGTCCACATTGTTGAAAGGAAGTGACCCAAGCGTGAATAAATCTGCCGAGAAGTCAGCAGTCTGTCCCCCCACCCCCTGCCCTTTGCATGTCAAATCATAATACAGGCATGAAATGGATTATTATAAATACCTCTGAGGCTGGAATGTCTTAATGACAGAGAGGCCTATATTTAGGACCAGATTTTTTTTTTCTGTGTATATGTACGTATACATTCCGTGACCCAGAAACAGGAATTTCTGTTGCTGAAAGCAGAATCCTGCCAAATCCGCTCTGGATTATAAATCTGTAATGGATTATGGAATTTCTGTTGGAATTTGTGTTTAGGCTAGGTGCGTCTGAGGGCATCGTGACTCTTTTTGGGAGAGGGGTCTCTATGCCTCGCATTATTATTATTTTTTTTCCTTCGACCGTTTTGTTCTGAAACTTCCTCTCAAGATGCACGGGGATCTCATGTCAACTTGCAGCTGTGCATGTTGACAACACGCATATCCCACGCAAGGACAGCTGTTCCCTCGGTTGGAAGTTTTCTTTGCCGTTTGAGAATTGTCCATTAGCTTTTGCTTTGCATCTGTCAGAGCTTCCTGCTCGATAACAATCAGCAGAGGTGTGTGACGTGTGTAAAGCCATTTCGGTGGGGCTTTAACCAATGGCTGTGGTGGAACCCGACCATCGGAGAGGAAACGGTTGCACTTCTCTGCCGGTAGACCTGCTGCTCACACGCGCCTCAGGCCACAGACTGACGGGCCTGCTTTGATAATGGTACAGATATAGGAACATAGCAGTACTCTCATGGGAACAGTGCAGAGTTTTAGATGCTTGTGTGCGGCATGTGGAAGCATGACTGCGCTCCATATAATCACTTCCACATTAATCACCAGTCTGGCCAAAGTGTGACAAGCGGGGTGTGTGCGTGCCAAAGGTGCTGTGACACACTACTTATTTTACTCCCGGTTCTTGGTCTTTCCTCCTGGATTTTTCTCACGTCTTGCAGGAATATTTTTCATCTAATGTTTGCAAATGATGCACTTGTTACTAATGCTCTGAAGGTGAAGCTCTTCACCTTGCAGCTAGCTTCCAGGGCTTCTGCAGCTTCCCACTTTAAACAAGGTGTGTAAACTGCTAAAAAATCAGATTAGACCAGCGATTAGTTTTAGGAGACACCAGAAAGTGTATTTTGCCAGCTGCCCTCATCTATCTGTAACACATAAAAGCCATGAAATCTTAACCGGTTTCTATTAATCGTCTTTTAAAAATGACATGGGTACATATAGTTAACAGATTCATTTAAAATTGTGTGCTCTGCCTGCATAGATCTGAGAAGGAAGTATTATTTGTTTGAGAAGAGGTGATATTTGGGACTTACTGGTCCTCTGAAAGGAAAGAAAACAATGACAAAAAAAAAAAAACCTGTGTAAAAGCTGCTCTGACAACACAAGCTGAGAATATTCTTCAGGAGGAATTATTAAGCCTCACTGGCAGGAGACGCTGTGGTTGGGCCTCGATTTGAAAACGTCTGTATGAGAGCCTGTAGACGCAGATAAGTCATTCTTTTTGGATTCACTTAAGAAGCTTACTGCCAACTGGATGAATGGAGGCAGGGAGGGGAACCTGCAGATGAGTGAAATATTATTTTTAAAACCTTGTTCTTTATGAATAGTTTAAACCGGTGATTGTAAATCTCCCGCAACTTCTACATCAGACTGGCGCAATTAAAATGTGAATTATGTGGCGTGGGAGGCATCAAGGCATCATTTTTCTTCTCTGCCCAAAAGCTTTATGGTAAAACATAACTGTTTCTGCTTGAGAGACAAAAGAAAGCAAATTTCTAAAATGTTATGCAAAACCGCTTTATCATAAAATGGCAACACCTGCTCTCCGTATTGGCAGAATAAAATGTGAATTTATTTAACTTGCTAGGTTTGTAATCAGTCTTGTTAGGAACTGGTTCACTGGTTCTCACCAAACTGTTTGTCTGTTAATTGCTGAAATGATGATGTTAAATGTTGTTTTTTCCTTGACATTTCATAAATTTTCTGCTGGAACTTTCAATGAAAGACTGCAGACTTCTGGTTTAATCTGATTTGTCGCCTGAAGACGCGCCCAGCCGTACATCTTGTGGTGAAGTCATGTTCACTGTAGCATGGACACACTCGTTGGCTGTGTCAGACTTTGATCTTCTTTCAAGGGCAGAGAAATGTGTGTGTGTGTGTGTGTGTGAGAGTGAGAATATCCCTTCATGTAGCTTTTAGTCTCCTTTTCCATCAAGCGGTCAGGCTGAGCCCTACACACACACACACACACACACACACACACACACACACACACACAGACCCCGCCCTGATGTCCAGCGTGATGACCTTCAGCTGCATTGGGGACACAGCTCAGAAAAACACCGTCACTACTACATCATGCTGGCAGTTTTGTCTCTACCATCGATGGCTCTGATCAGCCGCTGTCATATTTCTTGTCATAAAAAAATCGAACGTTGCGGACGGCTCCTGGCTGCGATCGAGTGTCATTTGAGCTGCGTTTCCAGTCAGGCCACAGAGATATGAGCGCACAGCAAGATAGTGCTGATGGGAAAGGGCTTGTC
>JABUIW010000044.1:439825-468552 GCA_013363375.1 Menidia beryllina | reverse complement strand
GAGATATGAGCGCACAGCAAGATAGTGCTGATGGGAAAGGGCTTGTCGTCCGTTGCTCTGAAGTCAGGTGATATTTAAAAAAAAAAAAAAAAAAAAAAAGTGTCCTGTGTCTCATCATGGCGGAACATTAAGTTGCAGGTTTAAATTTGCACTTTCACTGAGCATTATGTGGATATTATCATTATGTTTTTCTTACTTTAGTTAAGTGGTTTAGTGAAAAGAACTAAAACGGTACCTATATAAAAAAAAATTAAAAACGCCAACAGCCTTTTATTGAGCTGCATGCCTAGATTGGAATATGTATTCTGCAATACCATACAGTGCCATAAGCATTAGCACAGTGAAGCTGGAGAGCATTGTGGTAGCAAAGTTTTGCTGTATAATCTTATGAACATGGAGGAAAAAAACCTTCCCTGTGATTGCCCAGTCAAAGGTCCGTTTTAGATTTAGAAACAGATTAGTTTTTATCTGAAGAGAGAAACTGAAAAGCCAGCATGGCCTTCAGAGATCGACGTTAATGAAGGTTTAAACGTCCAGCAAAATAAAAAGGGCCAAGCTAAATCCACAGTATACGGGATCCTGGATTTATCTTAATTGAGATTATTTCCAAAGGTCCCACAGATTCTGTTTCAGGACAGTTGTAACCTTAATGGGGTAGGACCTATTTTCTATATTTAGTGAAAGAATGAAGGAAATATATCCTTATGAAGAAATTAATGAATAGATAAAGGGACATTTTTAAAGTGATCCTCGTCCTATGAGGTTAAGATTTATTGCTTCACTTGTTTCCATCTGGACAGATGTAGCTGGAGGGGAACCAGCAACTCTTGCACCACAAGCACGCATCCATACCTGAATGCTGACCAAAGCACTCACACGGACTTCATCTGTACAATGCTGTCTTTACTTCTCAGACCAAGGGCCTCTGTGGGGCCCCGCGAGCTGCATTAGAGCTTCCTTTTTTTTTTCTGGTAGTTTGGTCAGGAGTACTGCCTAATGCACTGGTAGCCAAACAGATACCCCTTCACCAGATGGTTCCCATCCAGATGTACCCCCACTTGCTCTTAACTGGGCCCTCAGGGACAAGAGCTGTCTCCTGTGGCTGATAGATGGTTCGCTGTAGTGCCTCGGCCCTCTGGTTTTAAAAGAATGTGACTTCAAAGGAGCGTGTATCATTAAGGTTGAGTGTGAAAGGGCTTGAGAGGCTGGCCAGTACTCTTATCCAGCACCTTCGAGAGGCTGGGGTTGGAAACCGCTGCTCACTTTAAAGCTTTAAATCCTAGCGTAGCCCGGTCATATGGACACACTTATTGTACAGTAACAGTACCAGGTCCGCCGTGGGTGAACCCGTTGAACCCAGCAGGCCAGATGAAAACCATAATACCTGTGACGAGCTTTGCTAGGGATGCGGGAGCTAAGGCGCCCTGGCTCAAGGCATGTCTGTATCGTAGGGGAGCAGCTTTTTACTCCCCTGAATGAGGGCACTGCTGCTCTGAATCGTTCCCGATGTTCTGCGTGCGTATTGTGAGTGTGTGTTGCTGTCTGTGTGTGTCTGTGCTGCTAACCTCTGTGGTGCCTGTCAGAACGTGTTAGCAGGCAGTCCTACCAGCAGCAGGGGAACAGGAGACGTTCATCCATGACTGAATGTGTCCTTGGTCTTTAAATCACAATGAGACATCCAAAAGCTCTTTGCCATCCAGTCTGGTCTTCGCAGGCCGGTTTTATGGCCCAGTGCTTCACGCTGTGGTTCCTCTGCCTGTGGGAGTGCCATCCCTCAGTGAACGGTCACAACCAGCTTTCGCTCACACGCTGCTTTGACACGGCAGAAGGAACCGCTTCCTCTTAGTTTGATGATAACCTAGCGTAGGTGGCATGCCGTGCAAGGCCTTACTTTATGGTCGATTGTTCGAGTTGCGTGCGCTCCTTCTACCTCCCGCGCTCTTCCCCCAGTGGATACCAGATCCAACCAGTTGCTTCAAATTTCATTACATGTGGCTTAACAAAAAATCACTGCCTTTAGCTCGGAGGATCGAGCCATCGTGGGCGAGTTTTGGCTAATCGCGTAGGCCACCTCTGGGCCTCCTGGTGGCCGTTAGCACCTCCATCCCCTATAATCTGCACCCTCTGGGCAGTGAGCGCTCTGCATTGTGCTCCCTCACATCTGTTCTCTGAATTATCCTCATCTCCGTCTCATGCCGTCTTGTTCTGGAGCATTCCCGTTTTCCTTTCACAGGAAGCTCGGCGCTCCGCGTTTATCCCCCTACAGACAGCTGGACGACGTACTCGGAACGCTCCGTGGCAGTTTAGCTGACCCCGGCTGGGTTCAGCCCGATAGCAGCGGCCAGATTTTCTGTTCCAGCTGCTCCCGTCTGCAGCCAGGGAATTTCTTTCTCTGCTATTTGTTCGCCCTGTTACTGCTGCAAATGCTTCCTGATTGTTTCGGCAACATTTTGGCGATCCTGCTACTTCCAAAAAAATATAATAAAATCATCTGCGGGAAAAGAAATTCTACTTAAGATTTATTTTGTCAATGTAAAAAAAAAAAAAAGGTTTTGTTTTTGTCTTTTTTTGTTTTTCGGAGTGCCTCTAACTGCTACCCATAGTATTGTTAATCCAGTATGTGAAAGCTTTGTTAGGAGTTCCTGCTCCTCCCTTCTCCTCTCTTGAAAACTCTCCTCTCCTCCACCCACTAGATTTAGTGAAAGGCTTTGGACAGGATATTGATAGCACAAATGGACCTGATTGAATTTGAGCCTGCTTACGTGGTGTCACGGCAATCAGGCCGAGATGAGATTACAAACATTAGGAGTCTTAGTCAGACATGCGGGCATCTGGGCCAACGGAGGCAGTTGAGCAAACCAGATCTGCGTTAGCGATCTTGACCACTTGAAACTGTTAACTAGACATTCATCCATCAAACTGAATTTACTCCTACGACCATCTACAGCCTACTTAATTTTCACATCAGCGTTTTTTTTCTTTGTATTTTGATTAATTTATTTTAAAGATGGTTTTTAAATTTAGGAAAACATAAGAGCTAGTTTGCCTTTTCCATTACCATCCATCTTTGTAGCCTGCGGTCCACATTCATTCTTTGAAAAGTTATTTTAAGCCGGTAAAGAAAACAATTTAAGCTTTTGTTTGTGAGCCTCTGAAGAAGGTTTGCCTCAGAATAATTGGCAGTCTTGATGCACGAGGGAGGCGTTTTGTATAAAGAAATAGTTTCTAAATTGGCGTGTATCACATGTTTTTTGAGTGAAAAAAATAAAATGAAATAGAGAGAAAATCATGCATCACCAAAGACACAAGGCATTCTAATTGCAATCTGCGATCAGTTTAAGAACAAAACTAATCCCCCTCAGAGGAAAAGAAGCATTCACAGAGAATTATTGTTGCTATTTTAAATTTTGCCTCCATTTATTTACTTTACATGGTACTTTTTGCTGTACACTGTACATAGCATAATCAAATTGTGTAAATTTATTTATTTGTACATATATATATTTCTTTTTCTCAAAACCTAAATAAATAAGGGGGTGTTTCCAGATGCTTAAATCAGTCTCCATAGACCTGCATGGGCCATTGCTTTTTAGCCAAATACAGTAAGAAAACACTTTCGCAACAGACCTCACCCTCTGTTTTGTCTTTTTTGGTTTAGCTTCTGTTAAAGTTGAGCAATCCCCAACTTCAGACGGGTATGAAGTCATCTCCAGTGGCCTGTGCTCAACCCACACCGAGAAATGGTAGTCTTTGTGAGTGCGGATGATTAACGATTTATCAAACAAAGGTTTTTCAAATCGTGGCGTTCAGACTTTTTTTTTTTTAAAACATGGCTTTACACACAAGCATCTGAACATGAAACCTTGTCTGCCATGTTGAGACAGGTCCCACAGTGGAATAAAGGGCCATCTAAAGCAGGCTGTTGTTGACATGTTAAGCTGAATAATGGCTGAATGGTGCAGATGTGCGTTGAGTGACCTCTGGAGTGGGTGGATGAAAAGACGAGGTGTGCCTGGAAGTTTAAATACTGTGTACTTCCACCCCAAGCTGGACATGTGACCGGGAGGGGGTAGTATTTTGAATCTTTGTGTGTGTGTTAGTTATTAGTATTCTGTACGTTCAAAGCTGCATGTGACTGTTTATTATTTGATGCTGATGAGAGGCTGCATTACTCGGTGTATTCCTGAAGCACCTTGTCTCCAATTAATAATACATGAGGTCTCTTGAAAAGCATGAGTATGGAATTAAAAAAAAAAGTTTTTAGTTGGCCTGAAATGCTGAGATTTTGCCGCTCTATTGTGTTTCAAAGATACAAAGCGGCTTTCTCCTTTTCTGCTCATGATTCACAGGCCATTGCTGTTGTGCTTTGTGTTAAACATGCAATCCCAGAACACCAGAACTACACTACAATTAAAAGTTTGTTCGAATATAGTAAAATTTCACCTATTTTCTTACCGTTTTTTCTGGTCAAACCAGAAAGAAAATGAAAATCATATCCTAAAGTTATATCCCCGGAGATAAATCTAAGCTGTGGAGTCCCTGAGAATGTCAATGTTTTATTATAAAAAGAAAATGTATAGAAACCCGAGACTATCAATTGTTATGTTTTTGTTGTTTATATTTGCTGTACTTGCGGTTTTTCCTCTGATTTCTGGTATTTGTTCCATTGGTGCAGTGACCTAATTTTCCCCTCGGGCATCATGAAAATTTAATTTAATCTAACGAACCATAACAGCACAGTTCATGCTACTCCTGGCAGATGCTCTTATGATATAATTGGTTGCTCATTGGTCTTTATTAGTTGTATGCGCTTTTAAATTTGGATCGTGCGCGCATCTCTTGTTTTCAAGTGATTAAAGACACAGAAGTGGGGAATCTGGCTTAAATTCATAGAGACGTGATACAGAAATCCAAGATAACCACCTGCTTTACGGTTTTGACATTTTTTTTTTTTTTTACACTAACCATATTGATCACATCGTTGCTTGGCTGAGGCTAATTTCCAAGACATTTCAAACCATTTCTTCCCTTTTTTGTTTGCGTGTTACTACAGTTTTTTTCTTGGAAAAGCTGTTTTAAAAAGATTTATTTTCAAAAATGCAGATGACTATCCACAGTATTTACAACAGAGTTGGGAGTTTCATACATTCTTTTGTGAACCCGGTATTTTAAACTCAAAGTTTTATTCCGTACTGAAAAAAGAAAAGAAAAAGAATAATGGCGAATGCCTTTTAATTTTGCTATTTTTTTCCCCCAACTGTGTGAAAGCAGTCTGGGTCATCGAAGCATACATACACACATACATACATACACACACACAAAAAAGGGCCGTGCCAATTGCAATGATTAAAAGTTCATGTGCTGCAAAAGAGATTCACCATCTGGTCGACATTTATGCTGGAATCAGTCTTAATCTGAATCCCAATTGTATTCATTAACTTAAATTCATTCTGCCTTAATTGCTATTGAAGGCAGATGGTTTATGTGCCAGTGATGCCACGTTGTCACAAACCCTGCAAAGCGTGTCTTCAAATATCCCAATTTTAAGAAAGAAAAAATCCCTAATAGTTGAAAGTGATGGTTTCCAATGGAATTGCATTGTAATCTGATCTAGAGCTGACTTGTTGGGGTTGTGCCGTATCAATGCGACCTCTTGCAGTTCCGTGTCCCCGATGCAACAGCCCTGCAGGGAAGAGATGAAAGCCCTCTGCTGCAGCGTTGGGATTACCTGCCCTCATCCTCTTTTCATTTAGCCCACCCCGCTGCAGCACCGGGACCACATTGGGAGCAGACAGATAAAAAGGAAGCAGGGGAGTGCGAGGGGAGAAGGAGATGTGAGAAATCCTCTCTTAAATAATGAAGCGCGGGCATGTCGTTTCCTACCTAACAGGTTGCCAAGTGCCCCAATTTCAGGGGTTTGGTGAAACCACGATTGGGTTCTGGAAAGCGGATGGATTTGACTTCAGATCCTTTGCTCTCCGTACGTGCAGATGTTAGGGCCCTGGAGGTCTTCCCCTCACCTCGTAAACAAGCGACGTGATGAGATGTGTCCGAGAGCCCCCACGGAGCTCGGACTTCTGTGAGAACGCCCGCAAGGTGTTTTATTAGGCCAGGTCTGTGCTCGTCAACACTTCCTCCCGGTAAACGCAAAGAAAAGTCTGTTTTTATTTTTAACTCATTGGCTGCCAAAGACGTCTATAGATGTCAATTCAAATACAACCGTTGACTCGTTTTTCAACAAGAGTGGCTGGGGGACGATCTGCTAAAGCTTTTCCTTAAATATCAGGCTTCTAGACAGAGTATGTACTGACAAATTGACTCTCTAGGTGGCAGTGCCACTTTTGATGGGAGATGAGCATAGGCTGTCGGCAAATAAGAAAAAGGGAACGGTTCGCTATGAGAGAACATGTCGCCGGTGAGACGCAAGTCGAGGAAGAACGGAATAAGGTAAAAACACATTTTTTTTCCTGATGAAAGAAGAGAGTCTACTCTTTCTTTTGGTGTGTTCGGTGTTTACATAGTCATACCACAAACTATTCTGTGGCTCTTGAAAAATCAGTCAAAATGCTCCAAAAACTCTGGCAGTATGGGACTCTGTTCTGAAAAGGGCTGGCAGTCAATGAGTTAAAAGCAACGGCGTTCGCAGGAAGAAAGTTGCCGAAAATGAGGTGGAGGACGCCCTGACCCTTGTTCGGCGTTCAGCTCTTCACGCTCACGGCGGTTCACAGATGAGATTAACCACAGATGCAACGCCGCTCTCACCGTACCACCACGGCCCGGATGTTTAGCAGCAGTTTGGGTGCCGGCGAGAAACTCTGCTGGTTTTAGTGTGCCCAAATACACACTAAGAGCTTGTTGTGCGCATCTGAGGTTTCTCTCCCCGCCTCAAATATGCGTGATGGCACAGGACTGTAAATGTATGTTTATTTTAGAGGTACATGCGGCGAGTTCTGGTGTAATGTTCACGTTGGCGCCGTGGATTTTTTGCGGCATCCCCGGCTGCTGCCTGATGTAAAAATAGAGCACGTCTCCTCTGCTGCTTAGTAAAACATAGTTTCTGAAGTCTGAAACATGTTGGAGGGGAGGAAAGAAGTCAGTAAGCCGATTGACAAAGAAGGGGAAGGGAGCCGTGAAGCAATTAAATATGAGAAAGGACATCAAAGAATATGAAAGAATGAATGGGGCCTTTTTTTTCCAGAGTCAAAGAGAAAATAGTGCCTTCTCACCGGAAGACATGAGTGTCTGGCTGTGGGTCACTGAACCTCCTGCCGACCGTTTCCTTCCACCCCCCCCCCCCCCCCCCCCGGCAGACACAGATAACACAGGAAATGCCTTGATTGAATTAGTTTGCCAAATCCACAGTTCATACAGAGTTTTAATTCAACTTCCCCACTCTTTTCCTCCCCTGGCACTTTGGTAACACAACTCTGTTCCAGAGCACCGAGATGAGACGATAAGTCCACCGGACCTGCCACTCTGGCTCCCATCCTGGCGTTTGATGACTCTCAGAGAAGCCGGAGTTATTTATGTTTTCCAGGCTAAGCTGGACTTATCCAAACTACTCAAATATCTACAAGATATGAAATGAATTATGGCTTATTTTGTCTTATCTTCTTACTTTTGGGCATCGCGACGTAAAGTTAAGACTGTTTTATTGTCCTTTTACAGTTACAGTGATGCTCCAAGCTGCACTACACATAGCTTTGGAAAGATAATGCCACCTCATTATTTATTTTCTTGGTTCTTCATTTCACCTTTCACTTCCTGAGCAGAAAGAAAACAACATTCTCCTTGAAAAAACGCCATTTCAAAAAGAAAAAGTATTCAACTTTGGGACAAAGATATGTCTCATAGAGTGAGAGTTAAGTGATAGGAAGTGAAATCATTTAGTAGTTGTGACTAAAGTGATACAGATCAAGAGAAAACCCTTATTTTCCCCCTTCCTCTGGCACATTTTTCGGCAGAGACGATTTTACAGTTGTTTGCTCCGCTGTGCCCATTTTCCCCCCTTCACTTTTTTTTTTTTTTAACATGTTTTTGTCTTAGTGTGGCCTCGGTCTGGATGAGCCTCTGGCCAAGTATGAATAAAATTTAAGGGATGTTTAGTGTATTGCCCAAAAGTTTTACATTTACAACCGACAGCTGCTTTCGGACTTGTCTTTCAGCAGGTTGTAGGTTCGTGGCAGGAAAAGAGATTCAACTTTCTGGTACATCAATGGGGAAAGTTCTATTTTGAATTGTATAATTTGGATTCATGTGTGACATCAGACTTAAATCCCTCGCCCAGTTCCCCTGGTTTTCCATTTTGCAGTTGTTGCTAGTTGAGCAAGTGTCATATTTTGATTGTGTCTATAGTTTTTGGTCTGGATCCTGTTTTCTTTTTTTCTCCCCCCCCAAAAATCTTGAGTTATGTTAGTTTTTACTTTTTCAGTTGGAAAATAAAAGAAAACCCCACTACATAAGACACACAGTAATCCATTATGTCTCTCATAATACAGTTGGACCTTCTTTTGGTTTAATAAACTTGGAATCCATGCTGCTCGCGAGGAAATATAAAGCAGAAATTAGCTCTCTTTACCCCGTCGTACCGAGTTAATGGAGTGAATTTAAGAGTGTTGTTGATGAGGGGGAAAAGAAGATGGGAGGCAGGAAACGCCTAAGGTCGTTACCAGGGTTCCCTTCCCCGAACAAGCATCTGCACAAATGGCATAGCTATGCAGACGGAATAAAAATGTAGATGCACTGATTCCCCTTTAAAAATGCAGAAAATTAGTGTCAGGCTAGACTGTTGTTTCCCAACACTGTTCCTCAAGGCACACTGCCCTGCTTGTTTTCCAAGTTTCCATGTCTCAGCACACTTGATTCAAATGGACAACTTTTCAACCCTTTGAGCTCTACAGAAGACCATTGAATACCAATCTATTTGAATCAGGTGTTTGGAAACACTGAGCTACCCTTTGGCATTTAAATTAGAGTATACACAAAATATTAAATAAGAGGTACATGCAACCCCTAAGAGAATATCTGAATAATAATATGTGAGTATGTGCCACTGTGATGGATGAACGGCACCAGCTGAAGCATTTTTAGCCTGTTTGTAATGAGTGAATGTGTGTGCAAACTCTGGACTGACCTTGCATATCTCAACAGTCAGAACTCGCTAGACTGCACGTATTTCAGCTTGTGCTTTCTTTTTTAAGGTAAAAAAAATGTTTTTAAGAAAAAGATGGTGAAAAAAGGCCACGAAGAAGAGTAAATGTCTGTAAAATGAAGTGAGCGTTCCTCCCAACGATTAAGTTTTGATCTGTTGTCTGTGTGTTTTAATATATGTGCGCGAGTCAGGCTTGATTAACCCTGTAATGCCAAATGTATCATATTTGATACATTCGGTTTCTGAAATGTTTTGCATCTGACTCCTTTTGCATAATTTAATGGTAAAAACTTTGCTCAAAATCCTATTGTACACAATCAGATACACCTGATAACAGGGGGCAGAAGACTACACAAAACATAATTTTGACTTATCGCATAGTAATAAATTATTACGATTAAAATTTTATTTTTGTTTTTTCTTTTTACATATTTTGTTAAAAGGCCAAATAAGGAGTTCAAACCCAAAAAAGTAATTTTCTGTTTTGTTTTATTCTTGGATCAGGCTTTAAAAGGTTAAAACGCTTCATATATACATATTCTATGTTACATGTAAGTGGTTTACCAAATATTTTTGACGTGGGGTGTCGGCTTTTTTCTTTGCGTTGCAAAGGTCTGTCAGCATTTTGCTCACAAACACAATGTGAAACGCAAGGTCGGGGTGATGCCAGAAGGAGAAATAGGCACCGGCAGCTTCACAGGGGACACAGATGGCATTCAGTTATATCTGTGTAAACGGTATAATTAGACCTCTTAATTTGTTTGAAATAATACCTGCTCGTACGAGGATGTCGGTGTATTGTGCAGCACTAACTACACACATACTCAAATCCCCAAATTAGTCATCTCATCTCACCACAGCGCACACACACACACACTTCAACACAGCAGCATGTAGGAGTCCAGCTCTCGAGGGATTAACACTTCAGCACACTCAGTCGTGGGATTTTCCCACAGCACCTCGCAGGCCGAGTTAAACTTTCTGTCAGTCACGCAGCGCTGCATTACAGGCTCACAGCCAGGTCCAAACACATCCCAGATACAGCGGGGGGGATTTGCCGAACACGGAGAAGCTGCGGTGTGCCAGCGCGCTGGATTGAGGCGAAGCGGGGTCAGTGAGGCGCCTTAAGGTTTGCAGAACGGTGTATATTACTCCCTTTATTACACTTGTTTTTTTTCATATTTTTATTTTATTTTGAGCGAGCAAAAAGCTCGGGCATCAACAAGACTTTGCTTGACTAATATAGACAGTAGTCATGGACACACGGTTAACTAAAGGGAGTTTTTTTTTTTTTTTTTAGAGCTGGAGCGATGCACATTTAATCTAGAGGAATTACGGACGGACCTGTGTAGCTGCAGGTTGCCGTCTGACAGGTTTTTATGCATTTTCCAGTCAGTGAAAAAGAAAAACTACTGTAGAAATAACAGAATAGATAATTAAAAAAAAAAAGCTTATTGGAAGTCTGGACTCTAACAGATGAAAGACTGAAAGGATGATTGTTTCCACCTTTCTCAGTATGACTGTGCTCTTATCTGACTTAGTTTAAGGAACAAAAACGAGCAAACTAATTCTCTGCAAAGAAGAGAGAATGCCAGATTTGAGCAAAACTCTGATCTGAAACCCTTCCCCCCTTTTTTTGCAACATCTCCCGCACTATTACTGCTTCTTTCTTATTCTCACCTCATTCCAGCTCTCACACTTCTTCTTCGAGCCACTCTCCCACCTCCTTTCTCTCTCCGTCTTTCATATTAATCTCTCTCTTTCACTTGCCTTCGTCCTCCTCATCCCCGCTGCTGACAGTGGTGGAGGGCCTGCTGACAGTCCTGTGCAGTGGAAGGAGGCTTTTATTGGGCCTGTGTGTTCATCCCTTCCTGAGGTCAATGGGATCCAGATGTGGCCCTGCAGAGGCGGTGACAGCAACCATTTATGGAGAAAAAAGAAGGTGTATGTGAAAAAAGATGTGAGGGGTTCTTCATCGCGTGCACATGTGAACCCAGCAGGGGAACTCGCCGGAAAGGTCACAGGCTTTGTATTTGAAGTGGCCGTTTCTCTCCCCGAGACGGCAAACTTACCACTCACCGCAATGCTTTCTAGGTAAATCCCTCTGCCGCATGTTCATTTGATTCAGCTGGGCATCCTAATCGCCTGTGGTCAAAAGATCATGCCGTGTGACCACAAATGCATTTGCAAAGGGATGGAGTGGATCATCGCTTTGACTCGGTGTGTTTGTCGAGCTGTTTTCAGTAATATGAAACTAACCAAATCAAAATTGGGGAGTCCACTCTATTTTTTTTATTTTATTTTTTTCTTACTGCAGTGAAAACCAGGATAATCTTTCCGTGGCGTCACTACTGACATTTGAGAAACACTTTCAGCGTGTTGCTTCAGGATTATTGTTTGCAAAAGATCTGAGGTCATAGCATCACATTTGGGCTGTTTGAACTACTTGCATACCTAAATTTTTCAGTCCATGTGAAAATGGAAGCTCCGTAAAATAGATAAGCATTTGCTAAAGGACTAAATCCAAGAAAGAGGAAAAGAAAAATACCTTTTTATGAGCAGTTGATTTGTTAGCACTTAAAAAAAATCTACAAACACGTAAGAGAAAAGGCTATTTATGATTTATGTCCACAACACTCTGGAACTGTATTCTTCTGAGAATCATGTCTGAGCAAATATTGATTCAGGTGTCCGGTTAGCGACCACTGCCCTGTGTGTAAAATTAGCCTATGCTAATGTCACAGGATGTTGTGCGGCCCCCGGTTTTTCACTGTGTGGCTTCCCATGCAAAAACTGACTATATTCTATATATGCAAACGCCACCATCTATACTAACGCATTTGCTGCTTCTAACTGAAGTCTGCTTTTCATTACTGCTCTCTCATCACTTGCTGAGTCACTGACGGCTCTTAGAGAGCCCGGTTCTGCATGTGTTCACAGATTTCAAAGGTGTTGGCCAAGCTAGCGTTTGTCAGGTCGGCTGTTGTGGCACAGCTTGTCTATCTGCACCGTACCAGAATCTATGGCATTACTGAGGGGTCTACATACGTGTGAATAGTCAAATTACTGTACTTTAAAAAAACAAAACTATTTTTTTTTTTTTTTTTACCAATTCACCTAAACAGCACTGGCTGTCACCACAAACTCTTACATTATTATCTTTTTTTAAATCTTATTTGCCTCACCTTTAAAAAGTTGTACTTGCTGTTAGGTCGTAAGGATTAGGATTATTGACACATTTACATGTGATGCTTTAGCGGTAAGCAGTTTGTGTCTGTGTTACCGTACTCTAAAGAAACTAGCATGCCTTCCCTTTGGCTTTTTTTTTTTCTGAATGCATGTGACTTATTGTTCTCCTTTTTGGGAAATAACAAATACATGGCAGCACTATGGCCTTCATGTTTTTTTGCATCTGTAAGTGAGTTGGTGTGTATGAATGGATTAATGGGTCCCTTTGGGACCTTGAAATGGGCACAACAAATTCACACAAGTCCATATTGATATTGGAATTTCTCTATACATTTATTCCTCTCTTTTTTTGGTGTGGGTTGATATCACGTAAGCAGAGCTGCATGTCTCTCCACTGTAAGGTGCATCAGTGTTTTTTGCTTTAGTGGAATCCGCTCGAGTGTCAATGCATAAAGTCAAAATGAACCTCTTAATGGATTAAATGAGAACCAGTTATATGGTTGCAGGTCCTTGAAACAATGTCGGCCTGTCTTAAAGATACTCATGGTTAAATTAGGCAATGGATACCATGCGTATCTCAGCTAGACGACTCTAAACTCTCTGAGGAAAAATGTTATTGCGAGCACTAGTCATTAACCAATCGCACTCGCCACATGAGACAGACCTCTGTTTCAGTGTGCTGCCTAATAACATAGCATTTTTAGCTGATAACTACACTCAGATGGAGAGCTGAGTGTATTTCTGTTCTCCAGATTGCTGAAACCGAAGGTAGGAAGATGCTGTAAGGGATAAATTCAGTCAGTTATTGAATCTCAACATGTTTGGCTTACAATAGACTGAAGATTCCTGCTTTATTCTGGGTCAGTGTTTGGAGATCAAGTAGGAGATTGGCTGTGGAGAAGGAGGAGAAGGTGTAATAAAAATCCGTCCCAATGACTGTAGAATCGTCTCAAAGACGGTTCTTATTTGACTCTTCGGATTTATTCAGTCGGTAGACAAAAGAAAGCAGTAAGCATTCTTTTTAGGTCATTCTGGAGCAGTGTTTTTAATGTTTTTCACAGAGACTTTGCCTAATGTTCTGTCAGGACATGAGATAAATTGTTAGTTAAGGATAGGAAATTAGGTAATGGCTTTTAATTAAAGTCTGTAGCTACTGAGGAGTGGCTCAAAGAACTGTATTCAATTCACATTTAATTTATTCAGTGCCAAATCACAACAACATGTGGGTTGGTATTTGTGTTAGTATTTGTGTATGATTTAGTCGCGCTACATTCGTGGGCTGCTATGTACCTGCAGGGTCAGACATATTTGTGGAAATCAGAAGGCTGTGGATCCCCAGAAGTTCAAAAGGCTTTCAGAGACGGAGCCTGCTTTTCGGGTTTGGGCTGGAACTTGTGCATACTTTCGGAGCCGTGTCCAAAAACCCTTTTGTTGTAGATCATTTGTTTCTTCACGACTACATTCTTTTCTACACATGCTGGCTGTCTCACAGCAGTCCCTTCTCTGCCTGATCTGTCAGGATTATATAACCCTACTCCCATTTTCTCAATCTCACTTCCTTTTCTCTGCCTTGCATCCTTTTTTCCCAGAAAGGAGAACTCGTCTCAAGTGTCTCAGTTTGCGGAAAAATTAGACCCGAAAGAGGGGGGAAAAACTGGAAGAGGTAGAGAGACTGTCGGGGAACAATAATCACGCACAGAACGATGACTGGGGAGAACAAAAAACATAGAAGGGTTTATCAAAGATGTCTTTCTTTGGACATTAATTTCCGTTTATTATTCACAGTTAAGGATTAATATTATATTAAACAGCTGTCACCTGACATTACAAGTGATATCACTTGCTTAGCGGTGTGTTGACACAGATAGGCAGGATTACAAGTCGTCGCCATGTTTGAAAAAGCTTGACAAAGTACAGGCGGCGTCTGAAGAAAATCAATTATATGCCCAGATTATTTCCCCCTAGCAACCGTGCAACGGCAGCCCGCATTGTAATAAAATGCAACGCGAGACAAACTAATCTGGATGTCCTCCGATTGTTAATTCATTCATCTGGCGTCCCTCTCCAAGCGTTACACGTTGACAAATAAGCTGGAACCGGAAATGTAACGGGCCCCAAACAAGGTTTTTAAGACAACCCCGATAATGGTACTTTCGCCTCTTTTTGTCCTGAGTGCTTAAACTGCTGATAGCCGGTTTGTTTCCTTTGTTATTCTGAGCCCCAGCTGTTTGTGGCAAATACCAGTCAGCTCAGGACTTGACAGAGTTAGCGTTGGACATGTAGGGACGCCGTTTGAATGGCACACGCATAAGCGTCCGATGCTGTCATTTGTCACATTCTGCGAATGTTCCAGCGTGCTGTCATGAAGGGCAGAGCTCCTTCTTAAACCACCTGCTTCCCTCCGTGCTTCCAAGCCTAACTGCATTCCCCCACCGAGTAGAGGCCACTTCGAGGTGAACTCCGGGACGCACGTGCTCCCAGCCTTCCCGGTCCAGCTGCACCTGCTAGGAAAAGAATGCAGCGTGATGTCATCCTGATGCGTGCCTCCTTGAAAGTAGTAGGTCCAAAAGAGGAAAGAAAAAAAAGTCTAACAGCATGAAGTCATCGGCAGACGGCTGTGTGGGCATTTCAGCTACCACGGGGCAGCAGGAAACATTGGAAAATGGATATTTAAACAGAACAAGCAATGGGATAAGACCACGTTTATGGAGTGAATAAAGCTTTACATCTTTTATCTCTTTTCTTCTTTTGCTTATTGACTTTAGACCTTGCAGCTAACTTGTTTCCTCAAATAAAGGCCAAAGCAGACCAGGGTATAAAAAGCGTCTATTAAATGGAAGCTGGTATGTTAAAGTGTGGAACTTTGTACCTAAGCATTGTTTCCTCATACCTGTGTGTTGATATGTTGGGCAAGCAGAAATGAATTTGTTCCTATGTGGAATGCTGTATGTAAAAACCAGTGTATTAAGTACTGTTTCTGTTGTCGTGTCTCTCCAGTATTTGTGCTGAGCATGGTGGAAAAAGTTCAACTTTTGCAGTGGATTATGGAGAGAGATCACTCTGCATACTGGAAAGTTAGCCGAATGATTAGCATCACAAACTGACTGCACACTTCCTGCGCCCCCATCAGATTAAAAACCTGGCTTAATTTAATCAGAAGCTTAATGGAAAACTGCCAGGCTTTGAAGTGAAGAAATAGCCCACAGAATTGATCGAAATAGTTAGTTTATGTCTTTCCTTTAAGAGAAACCGAAAGATAAATGTCTGATTTATCTTGTGACAAAGATAAAAGAGAAGATGTATACTGTTAGATAATGATATCAAAGGAACTGAATGCAAGCAGTAATTTATTACCCATCAGAAACCATTTTCATCATTGTATTTCTTTTTTCTTTTCAGTTTCTTAGTGAGACCTATGATTGATCTTTCGAAAGTCTTCATTTTACAGTGTGTAGCTTGTATGTGGACTCGGGTCGTGTTACCCTCGTCACATAACAGAAAAGTCCCCATTCAAGTCTGTAGTCTTTAATCGATGGCTCGTGTACATGCAGATGATGACATTTTACTGTGTGCACCTGCTGATGCATGTAGACTCTTTCGGACACGGTCTTGATCTTTAGTCTGATCGTGTCAGCATAACAGCTACCAAAAGAAGATGGAGAACTTACCGTAACCTATGCAATACCTAGCAGAGACTGTTATTTGCTCTTCAATGTTGTCTTAAAGTCAAAGACAAGACAAAGTACAAATGTTGTCATATCCTCGATCTGAAGCTATATCCTTAAACTTGAATCATGTCTTTTTTTTCTATTCTTTTTGGTGCCTGGCACCTGGACAGCGAGATAATGGATGCAATGTCATCTGTGGTTTTGGGATATCTCAACTTGTTTTTCAGATAATGATTGATCTGAAAGGAATAAGGCTAAGAAGGAATGCGAGATAGTAGGAGAAAGCAACAGGCGATGAACAGTAATGTTTGAGATCATTACAGCCACTGCTTTTAGGGAGCGTTCGACATGCTAACGTGCGCTCCCGACCGCCATCTCTCTGTCTCCCCTCAACAGCTAGCATAAATTTTGCGCCGCTGCTTTCTTCCCGAGAGACTGTACCCAGGTTTTTTTTTCCCCAGCTGTGGAGGGAAGCAACTGCTTAACGTAATGCGACAGCGTGGAAGAGCCCTCGGGGGCCATAACGTTGCATAAGCATACATTTGCATATTGTCCGTTTGAAGCATGGACTCAGAGGCGCACACACACACACACACATTGTCACCGTTGGATTAAACCTTTGGGTCAGCAGATTTGATTTGATATGAATGAAATATTCATTGGCTTTGCAAAGCGTGCATTTTCTTGGGATAAATTTTGGATCGACATAGTGAGTCTGATTAATTCCATGTTTCAGTGAAATGTCATTTCACAGTGAGTTAATTACTTCCTTCTACAAATTTGAACTGAATGTTGGCAGATCAGATCGTATCAGATATAACGTGTTTTTTCCATCAGTTTTTAATGCATATATTATCTAACATCCATTTCTTTGGCCTCATTTTAGCTTTCATTTATTGGTCTTCTGGGTTATGTGCCAAATAAATCCAGTTTTTGTTTTCCAAGACCTTATTTAAAAAAAATTAAAATCCTAATGATCAAGTGTATCAGTTCTTATGTATCAAAGTAAATGTAGCGTAACAAAGCGATTCCAGCAACTGTAAGACTTCAATGGCTTTTGAAATATTAGATTTCACTACATGGCCAGAACCATTCATTCTAAATTATGACATGAAAAAAAAAAAGCTAAGAAGCCCCGATAACCATTTAAATGTGTTTTGATTTCAATTAGCTGAGATCAAATCATGTTATCAACACACTATCAATATTTCACACACTTAACATCAACATTGTTGTCATACTAGTAAATTATGAAACTGATATTTTTGAAAATGTTCCACATTAATGTTTTTAGAAAACATTGACAGTTCCTGTTAACTTTGACTTTTTGTAAATTTTATTTAGGGGACATAGTTTCACCTCTCTTCTTTGCCAACCAAAGAAATAACCAAATGCCATTGACTGCTAAAATGACCCGCTAAAGTCTCAAATCAGTGTTGAATGGTTGATCCATCCTCTAGTGTGACGGCCACGTGGTGAAGGTGTGGTTAGTCTTTGGTGCGATTTGGGTCAGGGAAGCATTGTGCAGTGGCTTAAAAAACGACTTCCAAGCAACAGCACGTGCATCACTCATCTCTGCAGTTACATTAGTAAGCATGTTCTCACGGAGCAAGCATAAACACTGACTGGAAAAAACAAAACGAGAAATGAACCAAAATCACTGTTGTTAAAAGGCCTGACCTCTTCCCTATTCACACTCCAATGCTCCAAGACCACATTAGGGCTCCTTCTCCGATCATAATTAATACAACTGATGTATGGTCTTAATGCCCTCTTGTTTTGTGTCCTGTGAGTCTTTGGTTCCAGGAAATGAGAGATTGACATGCTACAAATTGTCTGTGTCTTCCTTATTATAAACAGTAATCGTAATTAAGCGGGTCAATTAAAATAAAGTTTCCCTTGTTTGATTGACCTCTTCTCCCTCCTTGTTTCTATCATATCCCATTTCATTAGCCTCGAGGCAGGCTTTGTTATAGTTGTACCTAATTATTGAATGTTCTTCACCACAATGATGCAAAACAATTTGATTGAATGTTTTTTTTTCGGATGAGTACTTTTTGGGTTTGATACTTATTCTCTTTTAGATACTGTTCTAAGCGCTCATGTCCCACCCATGTCTCTGGTTTTAATATAGAGAAGCTGACAATACTCTCTCTCTTTCATGTTTTGTCCACACGCTCATGTGTTTTGCACGCACCGTGTGGATCGGCGTGTTTTTTCCTGTGCTGCGGTCGCAGCAGGCGTTGACCATGAAACGGAGCTCGCCGTTAAATCACCCGCGCGTCGCCACCCCCTCTCATTAATCTCTTTCAGACACACGCAGAATGCACGCAGACAAACCCCACATGCATGCACACATGTGTGCACACATGCGTGCACACATGGCGCACATGCCGGCCGGAAAAACTGACATGTTTGGGATCCCTCTTTTTTTGCGTAGTAGCAAAAGAGAGGCCTCTCTTTCTCTTTCTTTCTCGTTGTGTTTTCCTTCACCGCTGGCGAGCCCATTTCATCAATTCAGGAAGTGGATTTTCCCCCCTGAAACTCCAAACTGGAAATATTTTTGCCACAAAAACGGCTCTTATGTCCTGAAATTACAGAGGCCCAAAAGCTGTGTCATTATCATGCGAATTGCAGTTTCGATTTACACATCCTGATAATGATGGCGAGCTCACTGGTCATCAAATCCGTCCGTCCCTGTGTCTTTGACCCAGGAGAGGTGGACGCATATTATGTCCTAATAGGGGCAGCGTTGGAGGGGAGAAATGGTTCTACATTTTCTGAAAGAGGAATGAAAGACTTTCTGTTTGGGGGTTACAAGCTACTGAGAATTAGAAGACAAGAGAAATGTAAACATCAGCTCGAGTCTTTCACTTTCCTCCCTTTAGCTGTTTTCTCCTCAGTGTCTTCCTGAGCGTGCACCAAGCTGGTTGTGTGTGTGTGTGTATGTGTGTGTGGGTGTTTCTGAATGAATCACAGCAGAGATCAAAGCCCGGCTCAGAAGCAAGATTTCTCTGTTAACCGTGTTATTCCAGAGCTGTAGGATTCACCCAGCACCCACCATCAATTATCTGCCGCCCACCTCTCTCGTTTCTCCCTTTCTGTCCCCTCTGTTGCATTTTTGCTGCTTCCTCTATAGTCATTTATCACAGCTGCCCAATGCGAGCGGAATCTGTTTCAAACTTCCCCGCTGCTGCCCTGAACAGTAACAAACCCATACGATGCTACATTCCTCTCCTCTCTACAGTCTCCTATTGGGTTTTTCTTCTTAACTTGTTCTCATCGCCTCAAATTTTCTCCTTAATCCTTTCACATCCAGCCCAATTTCCATCTTGGCTTCTTTCTATTCCCATCCCTTCTCTTTTGATTTTCCATATGTCTTTTTTATCTTAACCCTTTAAAGCCTGATCCAAGAATAAAACAAAACAGAAAATTACTTTTTTTTTGGTTTAAAGTCTTTCTTTGGCCTTTTAACAAAATAGGTAAAAAGAAAAAACAAAAATACATTTTTTATATTAATAATTTATTACTATGCGATAAGTCAAGATTTTTTTTGTGTAGTCTTCTGCCCCCTGTTATCAGGTATATCTGATTGTGTACAATAAGATTTTGAGCAAAGTTTTTTACCATTAAATTATGCTAAAGGTGTCAGACACAAAACATTTCAGAAACTGTATGTATCAAATATGATACATTTGGCATTATAGGGTTAATTCCCTTTGCGTTTGATTATCTGTTCAGCCCTATTTCCTTCATTCTAATCTTTATCATATTTTTCTTTTTGCCTCGCTCCATCCTCTCTTGTCTCTCCACCTGTGCGTCTCCTCTCTGAGCTGGGCTTTCCTCCCCTAACTTCTGCCTCTTTTCTTGGCATCTTTTGTCTCACTTCTCCTCTCCCTCTACCCAACTGACCCACCCCAGCAGGGCTCATCAGACCCCTAATGAGATATGGAATTAGTCCCCTAGGGGCCTTAAATGATGGGCTCCCTCGGTCTGTTTTCAGCTGGACTTTTTGCCTTCACAGTAATTTGGCAGTTTAGTTCATGGTTGATGGGTCTGAGTGCGAGTTCAACTGTGAGTTTGTGTGTGTCTGTTTCGGGCCCCCCCCAAACCTCCGATGTAGCGATGTGATTGGTAGCCTTTCTGTCTACTCCTAACAGTACCGGTCAGAAAGCCGTCAAAGAGCCATCCGGACTCTGCAGACCGGCGTGTTTTTCCTCGATCAGTTGTTAAGAAGTTGTATGTTTTTGTTTAACGCTGTAGTGTGTCTTTTTTTTGTAGCTTTAAATCACCACCTGTCTGACGCGAATGGCTCTTCTTTCTCTCTTCAGGCCTTCGGGAACGCGAAGACGGCGCACAACAACAACTCCAGCCGCTTCGGGAAGTTCATCAAGGTCAACTATCAGGAAAGTGGCACCGTCAGGGGGTGAGACACACACACACTCACAGAAACACGTACCGCAAAATCGCACGCACGATCAGAGAACGCTGCCTACCAAACTTTCCCTTCTTCCTTCCTGCTTTTGCAACAAACTGACGCCACCTTAACCTTTAAGAGGTATCCACGGCGAGAAGAGCGACTTAAACAGATGGCCGCCCACCCTGAGCCATGGTTCTGCTCGAGGTTTCTGCCTGTTAAAAGGAAGTTTTTCCTTGCCTGTGTCGCCTAGTGCTTGCTCATGGTGGGAATTGTTGGGTTTCTGTAATTGACTTTAGAATAGCGTCTGACCTGCTCTGTTTGGAAAGCGCTGTGAGACAACTGTCATTCCAACCCAAGTTCACGCCCGGGTTTATATCACAACTGTAATGTTCTGGGTGATCAATAGATGTAAATGTCAGTAAATTCATTAAATCTACAATCACCACAATATTTGACGCAAAGGAAAAAAATCCAATCAAATAACCTGTAATTGTCCAGACGTAGTACAGAAAGCCAGGGAAATGATTAGAATGTTTTGTTAATGCGTAGGCTTCTCTCTTTCTTTGTCTGTGCAAAGCTCAGCAGCACTTTGGAGCCAGGATGCTGGAGTGTGCAAATCTCGGCGCGTGCTCTCTGTTTACAGAATGCTCTCACTCAGCCGTGCGGACGCTTGCGCTGTTATCGATTTAATTGTAGTAATTATTTTCGGCGCAGGCGGCTCTTTCAGGATGAGTTGATTCCTTGTCAGATCATCGTGGGCTTTGTCCCCCTCCTTTGACCGCGCATGCTTGTTTTTAATGAATTTATTTCTATATTTCAGAGCATATGTAGAGAAGTATCTGCTGGAGAAATCCCGTCTAGTGTACCAGGAGCACAATGAGAGGTAAGTGAAGACAACAGCGCTACCGTTGTTGCAGTTTTTCTTTCTGTTTTGGTTTGAGGCTTGAGCTGTGGGTACAGATCGGTTAATCATTGGTAACCTGTCACCAGTCTGGCTTACTTACCACAATGTCATTTTTATCCCTATAATGCCAAATGTATCATATTTGATACATACGGTTTCTGAAGTCTTTTGGATCTGAGACTTTTTGCATCATTCAGTGGTAAAAGCTTTGCTCAAACCCCTGTTGTACACATTCAGATATACCTGATAACAGCTAGTAGAAAACTACACCAAAATATATTTTTGACTTATTGCACGCTAATTTGATCAAAATAATTTCTGTTTTTTTTCTTCATATGATGTTGAGGGGCCAAAGAAAGACTTCAGACTAAAAAAATCCAATATTCTTCCTATTTTTCTTGGATCGGGCTTTAAAGGGTTATGGAGTAAGCATTTTTTGAGGCACTGTAGAGACTTGCAACAAACTGAGACATTGGTGCTGTTGAAGAGAAAAAGCAAAGAAATGTCTCAGCGTGTTTATGTGGCGATAAAATAAAAAAGAAGAAATGTATCCATAACCTTAAGATGACGGGGTGCAACCATAGATAATCTATGAAAAGAAATCTGAAACACTCAGGGCCATAGTCCTACTTCTCTTTTTGAGATAACACATTGAATACATATTTCTTATGTGTAATTTGTATGTCTAAGAAACCCAACACTGAAAATCTCCTTTTACAAACTCAGATTCATGAGCTGTCTCCCCAAAACTGGCCTTTGTCAATTTCTTAATGGTCTAGTTTCCCTGTGTGTGTGGCCATTTTGTCTTTTTATTGACAGAGGGGACATTATAGGAAATATTGTTGGGGGAGAATTTATGTCAGTGCTTAGCCTAATGCCATTTGTCATTCTAAATGATGTTGAAATGATTTCTTCTCTAGTTTTTCTTTTTTAGAAATTTTGCTAGATCTGATTTCTACATTGCTATAACTCAGACACTGAACACACAAAAATGGTCACGCATCACTCAGATTTCAATAAAAAGAGGAAGAAGAAAGAAAAGGCTTTAGGATAATAGAAAAAAATGGGAAAAGCCACCACTAATCATTTAATCTATGTAACCCTTATTGACCTGGGCTTTCTATTTCACCCTGATGACAAGCGGTTGTGGCCATATTGATGGGGTAGAAACCAAAGACAGGACCTCCCAGATTGTTCTGACCAGAAGCATGAAGGTGGGGTAGCAGGTCAGCTCATGATAAACTGCTAACCATCCTAAATCTTAAACCTGTGACAGGTTACCTCTGGGTGACCCCAATGTAGAATAACACCATGGAGTGAACGCTGAGCTTTCAAGGGATGCTGCTGAACTTAGAGACAGATCTTTAAAGCGGTGGTGGTAAATGGAGTAAAGTCTTCTTTTAAATTCTGTTTGTTCTGAGTGTTTCAACTGGTTATTAGTAACTGAAATACAAAATTATGACGAAGAACAACAAGATAAATTACGAGAATCCCATGTAAGAGGAGGCTTTCTTGACTTTTTGGGACGCTGCACAGTGAAAAGAATTTTTTTTAAACGTCTAGATCAAACAACGAACCTGGATTAACAAAAAGGATTAAGTTACCTCATTAATTGTTTAGTAAAGGTACATTTTTAAGTCCATCTATGTCACACACCGATACCTGAATATAATGAAATTAGTTTTCAGATCTAAAAGCGAAAAAATAATAAAATGCATTGTGCCACCTATTTGGTTTGTATACCAAATATATTTGGCTCTTTGATATGTGTTTAGCAAGCCATCAAACTGTACACCTCCTTCTGCTGAGTAGATCTTTGTCACCGCTAATCAGAGCTCATTACGTTGACGTGTGAGTCAAAGGTGTGAGTCATTTAGAGCATGTTGCAGGTTTGTAGAAGAGCACAAGCTGGCGCTCGAATGTTTTTCCCCTGCTCTGGATTTTAGAATGGTGCCCTTATCAGTTTACCTATTAGATACTTTAAGATTGTGCAGGAAATCAATACAGAAACTGTTTAAGTTGTAACCCTCTACCTTGTTGTGCGTCTCCAGGAACTACCATGTGTTTTACTACCTGTTGGCCGGAGCCAGTGAAGAGGAGAGGACAGCTTTCCACCTGCTCAGACCCGAGGAGTATCACTACCTCAACCAGGTCGGCACAGAATACGTTTGACACGGATGAAAATCTTGAAGATAACGATGAAATTTAATTTTATTGTTTCCCTTCCTCTAATCTGTGTCTTCGGTTTACCAAATTCTCCTATTTGGATCTCTTCATAATGCTCACAAGTGTTGATTGCATCAGCTCATAACCGGGCATCTGTGTATGTATATGTAAGTGTGTGTGTGTGTGTGTGTGTGTTGCCTCATGTGGGTTGCTGGGTGCGCGTTACATGCTTGAAAACATTCCCAGGGCCCCACATATGCGAGCATCTTTTGCAGTACATCTGTTTTTCGCTGGCAGCTGATGCGTGAAAATTCATATTCCCTCCTCTTACAGTACAGCAGCAACACGCTGGGTAGCCAAAAAAAAAGGAGAAGAAAAAAAAAACTGAAAACAAATCTCCTTTGTTCTTCTCCCACTCCTGCCTTTTAAAGGGGCTTTTTTTTAAATCCAATTTTTCTTTAATCCGCACAACAATAACAACAGCATCATCAACAACAACCCCCCTTCTCGCTGCCTGTTACCATGCAGCTCTGTTTCCATGGAAACTGTGAAACTCTGGAGTCAGTCTGGCACTGATTTGGTTATGGGCTGAAAGCAGCAGAAGTCTCACCACCACTCTCAGTCCTCACACTGTATTCACAAAAGAGGAAGGATTTTATTCATGTTTACCTTTTGGTCCTCACAGGGATGGATATCTGTGTTTGTTTCTGTGTGTGTGTGTGTGTGTTTGTATGAATGTGTTTCCCCTCATGGATAGATTGAATGGTGAACACTTAATCCAGTACAACTAATCAAGGATTAACCCTTAAAACTGGGATTCTGACCTGTTATTGGGTCTTTTAGAGAGTCTGACTTGAGAACAATTTTTTAAAAAGAACAATTCATGATTCACTGACAAAACACACTTCTAGAACTATGCGGATGTCAAAGCAGCAATCGAGTGAATAAGATGTTGATGTCTAAGAATAATTTTGCTACTAGCAACTAATTGATCATCTCAATTTTAACTGAATAGGAGAGAGTTAACGAAGGAAAGAGCAAGTCTTACAAGTTTTAATTTGGTTAGAGATCTGGCCTAAAAGTGTTATATTGGGGGGGGGGGGCGCACACCTTGCTCTAGGGCAGTGGGACACCTTGTTTTGTCGCACAACACGGCATGGCAATAAAAACTTTGACGTGTGTGACATTATGTGTTTTTGAAACCCTAATCTATATTTTTCCAACTTTCAAGAAATGCAGATGGGAGGGGGGAAAAAGCAGAGGTGGATCCTGAATGTGTACTTAACCCTATAATGCCAAATGTATCATATTTGATTCATACGGTTTCTTAAATCTTTTGGATCTGAGACTTTTTGCATCATTCAGTGCTAAAAGCTTTGCTCAAACCCCTGTTGTACACATTCATATATACCTGATAACAGCCAGTAGAAGACTACACCAAAATATATTTTTGACTTATTGCACGCTAATTTGATCAAAATAATTTCTGTTTTTTTTCTTGATATGTTGTTGAGGGGCCAAAGAGAGACTTCAGACTAAACAAATCCAATTATCTTCCTATTTTTCTTGGATTGGGCTTTAAAGGGTTAAAGCAAATGCAGCCTATACTGGGACATTGCCATGCATTTCTTAAATACTCTAACCAGCTATCATTATCGTATTTCATATTAGAAGTCATGGCATCCGATAGCATACCCTTAAAACACCTAAAGAAAAAGGTACATTTAATCCTGCTTCAATTGAATTTTAAATGCACCATTTCTTCTTTGATCACATTTTTGTGGAGTTGCATGCAATTCTTTAGTATTTTCTGATATAAACATCACAGCCTTCAGGACATGCGTTTTCTGGCGTGTGTGGATTAGATCTTTCATCAGAATGCAGCATTTTCCCCCCAGTTTTTTCGTCGTTCATTTATTTATTTCCTCTTTGTGTGCGTGTGCGTTCGTGTGATGCCGGCTCTCCTAACCCGCTCTGCCTTGCTTCCAGATGACAAAGAAATCGCACAAACACCACTGGGACAATTACTATGAAAGTGAGCTGGTCAGTATCACGTGGACAACGAGCTGCTTGTGTGTGTCCGTGTTCGCGGGTGTTCGTTGCTGCGCCAGCTTTTTTTTGGGTGCCAGTCCTTGGTCTTGTTGGCTGTTCACGCTTACAGCAGACCAAACTAAAGATGGAGGCAGTCAGTGCTTTTTGACGAGCGTTTGAAGGGATACTTTAGTACTCATTGTATTTGATCATTTCATCCCAATTTTGCTCTTTCAAAACTTGCATAATTAACACGTTTTTCTTTTTTTTTTTTATATGAAAAAAATGGTTGTGTTGTTGAACCAAACAGTCAAAACTATTTCTTGAAATCCCTTCAAACAAAGCTTGCTGTGAAATGGACACTGCCATCTCCAGGGGAAAGGTTAAGGATTTCTGTCTATTCATTACATTAGGTATTATTTATTACTTGACTTGACCTCGTTTCACTTAAAAAAAATAGCTGTGAGTTGCTTTGACACTAGATATAAGTACAGAGAGGAACTCCTATGGACCCAGGAAGTAGTCAAGTGTGTAAAATACTTAAACTAAGCGATTACTCTGACAAATGTTTATACAACAGTGGCAGCACTTTGGACAAGATCCGAGAAACACCAAGGAGGTTTAATGATGGGCAATAATTAATGAAACTGAAACAACTCACATGCTTAATTTCTATTTTGTTCCATGAGAAGATTTTCAAAATGATCAATAGGGCCTTGCATCCTGAAACTTCCCCACGAGGTGTGTGGTCCATTGGTTATGTGTGTTTGCTGACTCACTGGCCCCTCGAGCCTGCAGCTGTCTTGCAAGCCTCCACCTGAAGTGTGTAATGTTTGGTCAGCGGGATTCTGTAGCATGTGTGTTCAAGGGATTCGATATGTCCGCATGGCGGGCTGTATTACTCTGCCATTGCCGGTTAGCAAACACGCGAGACATGAGAATCGGATTGTATAAATAACTTGTGGTCTTACAGTATTTCATTCTTGATGTTGGCTTCAACACCCCTCCCTTTTTATCTCTTTTTTTCCCCAACCAAACCTTTTGAAATGTCACCCATTTCACAAAAGAATCAAAATAGACTTGCATTTCCCTTAAAAAAATGGGCTATGAAAGGTATTGTCTCCTTAAACCCTATAAAGGTAGAGATGCCCGTTGTAATTTCTGTCTACAATATAAACACCTCACAGCCCCACTGGAAAGAGTATCCCATAGCTCTTTGTTAGATAAATGAAAGAGATTTGAAATTGATTTTTCTGTAGGAAAGGGTTAAGAAAATTCAGAGGGAGCTTTTAAGACTTTGAGTTTATTTTCCTGGTTTTACGTTAGAATGCCTTTT
Source organism: Menidia beryllina (assembly GCA_013363375.1). Lineage (NCBI taxonomy): Eukaryota > Metazoa > Chordata > Actinopteri > Atheriniformes > Atherinopsidae > Menidia > Menidia beryllina. The sequence continues at coordinate 441,687 of JABUIW010000044.1, read as the reverse complement.
TGAAAAGAAATTGTAAACCCATGATGAAAACACCTGTTTCGAACCTCTAAACCATTCACACACACACACAACAAAGACACTTTATTTAGCATCAATAAATGGACTGGCCTGTTTTTTTCCCTGTTGGAAGAAAATCTAGAACAGAAAACACAAAGACATGATGCAACACATGATCACCCCTGTGGAGATGGAGCCATTTGTCATAATGTGGAAAGGGAAAAGGTTTTAGTGAACTTGCTTTCTTGCTAACAAGGAAACATATTCAAACCTTTGCTAGTATAGAGTTTAACGGAGGACATGTCTTTTTTTATGACCACTTCATTTGAACACTACTATTTTTTTCTTAAGTGTTTTCGGTATTTTTTTAGATAAATTTCTTTGCCCTATAAAGAGGTTCAATGAAGCTGCTTGAGATTATTTAAACCCCAAAACAAACCTGATCGATGTGTTGTTCCAAAGTGCTATTTACCTGATTTTAGGATTTGATGGTTTTATTTCCATATCTACTTCTAACTGAAGCTTAAATCATCATCTGTTTAAATATTAAAAAAACAACTAAATGTAACGTCATTGTAAAAAAGTTAAGTGTTGCGTTGATTGTCAAAGGACATGCTGGAAATACCTGCAACTAATCCCATCCTGAATGCAAAAATGACAGATGAAAGACACCTCAACCACCCCCTCAGACTGTCGAAATATAGAGTTTTTCTTGTGGTCCTTCCAGTCTCAGTTCTTCCCTCTCCTTCAAATATTCTGGCCTTACACAACCGTTCCATCTTACAGTTTGCTGACACACTGTCTCCCCCAAAAGGTCACTGAGTGACCTCATCAGTCTGCGACCCCTGTCAGCCATGGACATGATGTCACCATTCTCACACAGACGCACAAAGACGCAGCGAAAGTTTGGCAGCATTCGGCAGCTGTCTGAGCATCTGACCCCCCCCCCCCCCCCCCCGGGCCTATTTAACCTCTGACCTCTACCACTGGTCAGTTTGCGATGCAGTAAACGGAGACACCGAGAGCTTTGAACAGTGACGAGTGTACACAAAACTCCAGATGTGGCGTCTGGAGCCAAAAATAGAAAACAAACACGCAAAGAAGAAAATGTGAGTGCGGCATAAAGATCCCAAAGACCAAACATTTTCTGGTTGTCTGTTTTCCGATGAGTGCCGTGGGGTGTTTGGGTCTGGGCTTCGGTGGTTTGGGAATTGTATTTAATCCTTGTTTGGGTGTCTATGGTTTTCTGGTTGTGTGGAATGTCTAGTGATGGGGTGGCATGCTGTATTTGGCACCAAATCGCCTTGGAGACCTGAGGACATAAATCATGACTAGGTCATGGTAAGTAACAGCTAAGTGTGGACTGGACGCACATAGCTACAGTGTTAACAGAGTCCTTAGAAGATCTGTTACACAGCTCCATGTGCTCAGTCAAACGGGGCTCTCACTTTTGAGTGCATTTGTTGCCTAGTTGCACCAGAACTGGCATAAAATTGCAATTGCAAGCTCTGAAGTGAGAAGTGACTCATCGTTTTAGATGAGAGCGAGCTGTTTCTTCATCATCTCCTCACTTCACTTGGGCATTTGTCGTACTTTCCTATCTTTTCAAAGCATCGATGGCCAAGTTTTTTTTTTAATTATAATTTTTTCAACCAAAGCATCCCTCTCGCAACTGTTGAAATTGATCTTTATTTTCACAACTTCCTTCAGTGTATCACGTTGTGCTGGTCAATGCGGAGTTGGAACATACCTGGCAATTTGAAAGCTTGCCTTTGCTCAGTCTGGCTCAAAAAGCCAAGTACCTCCACTGCCCCAGTGAAGTGAGGAAACCTTCCCAAACACACACAAAACACCGACAGTCACAC
>JABUIW010000044.1:398249-439725 GCA_013363375.1 Menidia beryllina | reverse complement strand
CCACACACACACACACACATCTCAAAAGAGAAGAACACTGATTGTTGGCCCTGCTGTTTCTGGCAATTTATAAACCATAGGAAAACAATGGAGAGGCAGAAGAGAGTAGAGGGGTGAGGTATAGAAAAGTCAGCTTCAGAGTGTGGATTATAGGTTCCTGTGTCTTCTCCTGCTGGCCAGTCGCTGTGGTATGTGCTAATTACAGCCTGAGAGAGGCTCGCCGCTTGGAGCAGACATACTGACTGACTGGACGGCCCGAGGAGACGCTTGATAGCTGCATAAGCGCGCTTACACTCACACACACGCGCTCCTTTAGTCAACGTCGCGCTCATTCATTGAGTGTTTAAACCGTGACGGGCCTCATTCATGTCGAACTTGGTTACAAACACTGTATGATATCGGTGTCTCGTGATTACTCCGGAATGTGCCCGGGTTTGCTTCGTAGGGTTTCCCCCAGCGCACAGCAGTGGCTTTGCTGCTCCCCTGCAGAAATAAGCGCTACCTGCTGATTCAGCTTTTTGCTGTTACGAAAATGCAGAATTTGATAAATCGATTGCTAAAAGCTGTTAATGGGTAATGAACCAGTGGTGTTGTGTTTGGGTGGACGTTTTCTTAAAGTAAATATTTAAGCTCCATTGATTGGTATTAGTTCCCTCAATGACAAGCAATTGTTAATATCTTACTTTAGCCCTATTTTTGGTGTATTTCAGAGTCCTGCGGTTAGGGAAAATACTGTTCGATTAGGACAAAAAAATGAATAGTTCGGCCCCAGTTATGCCTCGCATCCCTGCTTTAATGTTAGAATCATTCTACCACTGGTGGTCACCTGAGCCGTGGTCATTTTTAGACGATGCACTTAATATTGCTTGAAACCTTTCTCTGCGAAACAGTTATCGGCTCTGATAGACACTCATTGGATACAGACATTAGTCTCTCAAAGAGTAGTGGATTTGTTTTTTATTGTAATTATTTGATTGACGAGTTGTGTCGTTATTTAAAAAAAAATCCTACTGGTGTTGATTTCTCTCTCTGTCTCCTTCTCTGTGTTTTGTCTTTGCATATTTTCTTCCGACACCAGCAGGACTGCTTCACAGTAGAAGGAGAGGACCTGAAACATGACTTTGAGCGGCTGCAGCTGGCCATGGAGATGGTCGGCTTCCTACCCACCACACGCAAACAGTAAGACCGTTGGTAGCCTGTTAGCGGAGGAACTTCTTTTATCAGCTTGTCCTTGATTGTTTTGTCTGTTTTTTCTCTTCTACAAATGGATAACTCAGAGGAGTAATTGTCCAAAGTTACCTGAATGTGACAGTGATGGTGTGTCCTCCCCTGTCAGGATTTTCTCCCTTCTGTCGGCAATCCTTCACCTTGGAAACATCCGCTACAAAAAGAAGACCTACAGGGATGATTCCATTGACATCTGTAACCCAGAGGTCCTGCCCATCGTCTCCGAGCTGCTGGAGGTGAGCAGCACATTGCAGATCTCGCAGCTTTTTCGACCACTGTGGAGTAGAAAAAAAATCAAAGTTCGTTGAAGATTCTCAGGATTCTGTCTTCACCCTCTGAAACTGCAGCGGAAATTGTCTCATTAACATGCCATTTGTCTTGTTTACTTTATTCAGAAATGCAATACTCTCTGCTCTGCTCGATGGGAGATAAACATGACAAATAGAAGCAGGGTTTTTACCACAGAGCTTGTTTATTCTGCCTTAGTTATTCCATCACATGCCTACAAGACATGCAAAACTCTATCAAAGCAAGGCAGCATCCGTTTGAGAGAATAAGCCTTTGCTCTGTTCTGTGCTCCTTGAACTGTGTTAGAAAACCTGATTTCACCTCCCATGTCTGTGTGTTTAAAAAAAAAAAAAAAAGATTTCTCATTTTTACAAAAAGCTTTTCAGAGAGCAGACAGGGTACTCTTGGCACACAAGCACAGTTTGTGGTGGCGGCGGAAGTTAAGAGGTGCTTCAGGTCCCAAAGAGCCGTCCAACCACCCAGCACTTCCACAAAGTGCTGTTTGTGTAGAGGCTATTTTCAGAACTTTTGTGCGGGCATGCTGTCGCGGAGGCGTTCTTTTTTTTTTTTCCCCGACCAAGAACAGCAAGTCCCTGACTCTCTCAGTTCCTCTTGTGTGTTTAAATCACTACAATCGACCATGCAAACATATGAAGTCACTAAGATGGGCTTCAGACATGATTCTTATTCGGTTAATCACCACTTCCTTCCTTATTTACAAAACTTGTTCATTGTCACATATTTTATACTTAGGAGCACATAAATGAATATCATTCAATATAATTTTGATCTAAAGCTTTAATCTAATACGAAATTTCTTTTAGCCTCTGGATTGTGGAACTTAACCAGAAAATTTGCAGTGCTCGTGCATCCTGTGCAATCCCAGTATTAAGATTTTCCTAATGAACTGATCTTGTCACTTGAGAACCAACTTAAAAGGGCTCTCGACACACACTGTCAGCCTACACACACACTCCATGTTGGCCTTAAGGTTTAGACTGCTGCTGTCTTTCCGAAGAATGAAGACATGCACGGGTCAACACCCCAAGCAAGGCTAATGACGCAGCACGTTCCCATTTGAGAAGCCTAAACTACACACACTTATGAGCACAGGCCAAACACTCGCATACTGTTTTGATTTTCCTTGGAAATGAGAAAATATAACCTCCTAGTTTCTGTGTGTGAGTGTGTGCGGGGTGGGAGGGGGGGTAAAGGAAGAAAAAAAACTCCAGCAATTAGCAGGATGATCATGTTGATTTGCTGACAAAACAATGTCCAAAGTGCGCCGGAGACTCCTGTCAACAGCACCGCGGGGATGTTATGACTGCGGAGAGCATACCAGGGTTCCCCCCTCAACAGTCGGGCAGGTCCCCAGAGAGCCAGAGTGGCCGTGACGTGAGCTGAGCCACATGTTGGCCACATGCTCAAGGGTCACTGTTTGAGTTCAAGTTTATTTGGATGTCTGATAGGTTGGTGTAGATGCAGTGACTGTTTGTCCGCTGGGACAAACAAAATATTCTCCGGCCAGAGGCGAGGAAAAATGCCCAAACCATGGGGATAATATGTACTAAGAAGGGTTCAATTTGGTAACGGCACCGCCGTTTTGCTAAAATGAAGCATTACATGGTTACAAAAGAGGTCACTGAAAAGCAAAACGGTGCTATAATTGGATTTATGCAGCCATGTCTGTGTGTTTTCATGTGCTTCATTTTGTTTGTTGAGCCCCTCCAGCTCTAAGCACTGTGTGCCTTTATTTGTCGGGGAAACTCATTTTTTGAAATCATGTTTTGTATCGAGTTGATGTAAAGAGGCAAAACGCAAACATCGTTTACACGCGAGATTAAAAATGAATATGCCATCCCGCTCAAGCTCCGAATTAAGTATATATGAGGAGCAGACGGGCTCAATCAAAGCATCTTATTGTGTGTTTTATTGATGAAGAGCTGTATAGTTTCATTTTAGTACACATTGCATGGGAGAGTCTATTAAATGGTCACATCGGTTGTTGAGATTTGCTTAATGCATCTCTTTGTGGGTTATCACAAGGTGGGATTGTTTGAATGGATCAAAGCTTCGTGCTCACAGTGCACGTGGTGATGCTGCAGTATGTGTGAGTAACAAATGTTTGGTTTGTAAAGTAGTTCACATTTTGGAAGGGAACTGGACCATTGCACTGCTCCTGTGAATGGATATGTGGCACCTCTGTTGGCCCATGTAGACTGATGCCTGAATGGATTTAAAACCGACCAGGTCTTCCTGTTTCCTGCAGAGGTGCAGCTGGAGGAGGAAGTGGAGCACTGCATGTATAGGCTGATGTATGGCTGGCGAACTACATCCCCTGGGGGTTAAGAGTTGAGTGATTTTGAAATTGCCAGTACGATTCTTGTTTCCAAATTGCAGACCAGGCCAGGGAGAGCAGACTTTGTGAGAATAGAATCCAGCCAGAGCTTGAATTTGTTAAGTCTGCTTTGGCACTTGAAGAGGAGAATCTATCACACTAACAGTTATATAAAAAGACTGACCATTTGTATTTATGTAGACTTCAAATCGGAAATGACAGACTCAAAATAAGCAATGACAAACCGCTGTGAATTATGGGATTAAAGACGTGATTATGAGGGAACAGCGAGCCTGTTACCAAGCTGTGAATACATGAAAATGCACCAGCCAAAAACCAATCACTAGGCTGCAGAATAGGCTTTGCTCCTGGTTTAGGGATTACCAGGCAGTGTGAAATGAAGTCTGATTACAACCCCCACCCCCCCCCCCCCAACACCGACCCACTACACACACAGGCACGCACGGCTGTTTCCCCCCTGCCTCTGTGGAGGCCTAAGCACTAACCGGCAAAAAATAGACCCATAATGGTATTAGCGATCACACCGACAGCCTCTGTTTTTTTTTTTTTTATACACATGAAGACATCATGCTGTCTCTCAGATGTTCTCACGCTTGTACTCGCACAGACACGCACGCGCTAACGCGTGGTCACAGCATCAGCTGTTCGGCCCACTCCCATAATCCCCGCAGATGCACGCGCTGACATCTGCCTCTCCCGGTGGGGCGCTGTCATCGGCGGTTTGACCGGGGCCACGTTTGCCACAGGCCACATAAGGATTGTGCTGAATGGGGAGCGTGTGTGCGTAAAGACAAAGAGCACTGTTTACAGGTTTATCTCGGTCGGCCGGTCTAGATTGAAGCAGCAAGGCTATTATGAGCTTCGGCTCTGTGGGGAATAAGCGTCGGTTAGATGGGTGATATGAAAAGAAGCCTCTGTTATATCACAATCACCACCACCGAGTCGACTAATGTGTACCCTAGAGATGCAAACTACTCAATGGGACGTCTATATTTGACTGTATGGTTACTTAAATGCATAAACTTAAATGCCAGATGTATTGGTTTCTTACGATGATGGTTCTAAGATGACATTAATCTAATATTCTAAATCATTTGCCGAGTTTTCAAGATGCTTGCTTGCTTTTTCTTTGAAGAAAAACATTCTTATATTAATTTGAATCAATCTTGATAATTGGTGGTCATGATATAAACTGTATTTTGTTAACTGAGATAACAGAAAAGTGTTTTTGGTTGACGGCTGTCAATTGAAAAGTGCACAGAGCCATTTTGCAATGAACAGAGTTTGGCTTTCCTCAGCTGACGTCAAAACACATCAAACTTGTAGTTCAGTCTTTCAATGTCGTGATCATCATCATTTCTTCTTTTCCAGGTGAAGGAGGAGATGCTGCTTGAAGCCCTGACAACCAGGAAGACGGTGACCGTGGGAGAGAAGCTCATCGTGCCCTACAAACTTGCAGAGGTGACTTTCTAGTGGTCATATTATCGCCACTTGCATGACTTTACTGTTTCCCAGGCATTCTAAAGGTGACAGTTCCTTTAATTCGGCCGAATATTCTGCTCCAAATTGTGTTATTCAGCTTTTGGATGCTCAAAAAAGGAGGGCTGTGTCGTGTGCTGGCCGCAGGTCTGCCGGTCTGCCTAATGTTTCGTTATGAAGCGCGTCAGCTGTAGGGGGAGATTCTCCGTTTGCTTGTTGCATTCTTAGGAACTCGTCGAGGAGGTGGTGTTGTGGCATTCCCCCGGCCCCCACCGCTTTCTGTCTGAGTCGCTTTCGATGGGGGTCTCTTCCTTTGCTACTTCCCGTTTCCTGTGGATTCAAGCAACAGCGTTGTTTCTTAACCCTCCCCCCCCTAACAGCCCTCTAGACGCATAGTCTGGGAAATATACCTCTTGGGTGCCTCGGCTTGACCCAGATAGGCTCCACTGAGGAGTGTTGCAGTGCAACAGAGTGCTAGTTTGTTTTGTTTTTTTTCCTCTGTCCCCAAAAGCTTGGGCGTGACGGTATAGAAAAACAGAAGTTTTATTTATTTATTTATCTATTTATCTATTTATTTATTGAGTATTTTCAAAAAAGAAAAATGTACACGAGCAGCTTCCTAGCAAACTCGGCTACATGCTAGTTTAGCCCAACAATGGTTGTTCCCACACCCCTTTGATTCTGTCATGTGGTCTTGTCTTAGGAATGTGCAACCTCCACTGGAATATACAGCACGCAGGCCAGAAACCAGATCCCTGTTCCGTCTGTTTGTCTCTGTCTCCTTACACATAAATTCCCTTTTTTCTGAACTGGCTGCGTTACACAGCCCGAGCGGCGTGATCAGAAATATAACAAGGAGGGAATCATCCATCTCTGATAAACTTTGACCCACTGCCTGTGTAGCCGTGCCATGAAAGTGTCCTCTTGTTATTCTAGACGTGATTTAATCAGATGTTAAAGGGGTCCACACGGACAGTAAGAGAGTGAAGTAGAGACCAATAGGTCCCTGTTCATCAGGAGACAAAGATATAAGAATAAATCATAATAGAGGCAAATCACAGAAGCCGTATGGGGAAAATAAGCAAGTGTGCAGCCAAAACAGACAGACATTGAGACATCGAAGCAGCCCGGGAGGTTGGAGATCAATGGATCAGCGATTCTGCAACAAGGGGCCCCTGTTGTTCAGATACTTCTGAATCTTTTTTTTTTTCCTTTTTTGATAGCAGATATGTGCTGAAAACATCTGGATTTGTTTTGGGGTTTTTTTTATCAATGCAAAGCCATTGAAGAACAATGTAACAATGTTTTTATAAAGATTCTAAAAGAGTTCAGCAAAAAGTTCAGCAAAAAATGAGGATAATGCCCCAGGGAGAGAAAAAAAAGGACAAGACATCTTTAAGCCCTTCTAGAACTTTCCCAACATGTACAGGAATATTTTGTTTGTGTGTTCCCTATCAGGAAATCCCCAGACTTTACCTTAACTTTAAAGCTTGAGCAATGATTTAAAAGTCTTCCATTCCAGAAATTTCCTGTCCCTTAATTCTTTGTATTCAAATTAGTTCTCACCAAGATAAAATATGGGAACAGACACACACACACACTACATGAGTAGAGAAGGTGAAGGCCTGCCCCGATCTGACCGAAGGCCGTGGGAGCGAGTTAAGGCCACCTGTGGAATCCATAACACGCCTGTTTTTATACAAAGGAAACTTGGAAAAAAAAGAACCTGGCAAATGCTGCACTCTCTTCTCAGAAATGATTTATTCCTAGTTGGATAAGAACATTTGAGAAAGTGTGTTAGGCAGCTGTCCCATCCACCCACGGTCGTCTCAGGGAGATTTGGAAGAGGTGTCTCAGCGTCTGACCATCTGAACCTCAATGTGCTGCACAGCAGAGGCTGGTATTTCCCCAACTGCCTGCCAAGAACAATTAAACAGACAAAACGGAGTATATTAGCTAGTCTGAGTCTGATCTTCTAGGTGCAACAGCGTTTAAAATGACACTATACTGCAGAGAGTAAAGCCACAAACTTTTGCTTCTGTCATGCTGAAAGTCACATATGCACCAAAAGAGACCCTCACTGTGTCAAACAGTTGTGATGGTAAAAGGTTGTGGAACATCTTCACACCTCCCTCTGATATGTTTCTTTGTTCTACATCTCACCGTCTCTATGCACTCCTTAGAGTTAAATACAGATATTCTAATCAAAGCGTCTCCCAGCTGTTTATATTCTTATGTAGGCAAAGGCAGACTCGGAGAAAGGAAGAAAAAACATCTTGGCCTATCCAGTAATGAGTTCTGACCAGTGTTTTGAAAAATCATAATGCTTTCTCTATTCTGAAAAGTCCTTGAGAAAGAGATGTTGCTTCCAGTGTTCTGAGGGGGAATGGTAATCTCTCCTATAGCTACGGCTTTCAAATTTATCACTTGGATTTCAGCTGCAGTTATGATAGAAGTTATCTTATCTTATCTCAGCAGTTATCTTGGTTTTAGTCGCGGCAAATCTGTTGATTAGCGTGCCGAAGGAAGAATGCACACATTCTGCTCAGTGTGAAACTCAGCAAAATTTTTTCAATTTAAAAAAAAAAAAATTGTTTTGCTAACAAATAACTACTTTTGAAGATGAAAATGTTTTCACACATTCACAGCAGCCCTTTAATTTTCAAAAATTGTTTTAGGGATCTGCATTCAAGAACGCAGTTATCCAGTTATCCCTCCAGGAAAAAAAAAAAGAAGAAAAATTCAGAGTTATGTAGAATGTTCACATTCACAAGTTCACAAGTTAATCTCCAGGGTTAGCCACTGCATCTCGTCAAGTCATTTTTCGATTTTATTTCCAAAGGTTACATGCAGAAAGCTGTAATCCTTGACTTGGAGAGTGCTTTGATCGTAGGGGCTTGACATCTGGCTGTGCGCCTTTTGCAGACCCAAGTCTGCAAAGCTAAGGTGAGCAGTTCTCCCTTAACATTTTTGAAAGGGCTCCAGTTCATCAGACTTCCTCACATACTTCTTCCTGTTTGAAAGACATAAACGGGTAGGTGCGTGTGTCAGCATTTAACCCCGGTTCTCGGTGTCTCGCTATGGGCGTAACCCATCAAACGAATGCTATGAATGAGAACAATCAGACAACTAGCATTGACATAGATACCAGGTACAGGAATGCTAATTGGTTGACATGAATTGGACAAACACACGCTCTGTTACACACATTCTATCCTGCTGTTTGGAAGTTCGCAGGCCATGTGCTGCGTGAACTCATGCTGGTGCATTACCCCCCTCCCCGTGGTTTTTAGGCGGACGGAAAAGATAAAATAGTGAAGCAACAACTTCCCCCCTCTCAGAGCCATTTAATTATGCACACCGCCGAGACTTAGTTCAACAGCCACAACTGTTACAGTCAACAAAAGTCTCTGATAAAGTCCTTCTAATTAAAATCGCTGCGTCTTGGGTGGCCTTCCAGTAAAACATTTTCAACCCATTTGTTTCCAGCTATGCTTCTTCCCCGTCCCTAAACTGGTCCCATTCTGGTGAAAAATGAAGTTACATGGCAACACACCAGAGACAATACATGCTCAGTGAGCATGTCTCATCCTATCTGCCAATCCTGAGATCCTCTCCTGAGACGTTTTAAAGTTGTAATTCTTTTTTAAAACATTGAATTATTCATCACACTCTTGCATAACTTCACTGGAGCAGGGACGTCACATGCAAGCCTACTAAAAATAATCGGGAACGATCAATAATGCAAGAATGAAGAGACGGGCTTTGAAAGGGCGGATTTGCTTCGTCATGACAGTGTGGCATCAGCAAGTTCCTACGATTTGTTCACGGTTGATGCGCCGGGGTCCGATGGGGTTCACCATGAGTCACAAAAGCCTCTCATATCTGTATATATGTTTTAAATATTTAATTCAAGACCATTTTAATTTACCTTAAATTGTTTACACTCTATATTTTAGAAACTTGGTCATTTGGGGTTCATCCCGACTTTGAGGCGTCGATCCCATAAGCTGGTTTCCAGACATCTGAATCTCTGCCCCTCGGTTTGGCTTGCTCAGAAAATCCGATAGGCCGTGTTTTTGCAGCTGTTTCTCTGGTTGTAAGGGGAGGCAGGATTAAAAATGGGGAAACTGTGTTTCTTGTCCACGCTGTAGATGGCCTGTCACTCATTTCTGAAATGATGTTAGAGAAACGGGTGTGTCACTGTGGTGTTGTGAAGCAAAACATGTTACAGTTTAGAATTATTTGTGTTCGATGGTAAATAAGTCGGCTAAATTTGGACATATTTGAAGATCAAGTCATTTTAAAATCAAGCAAATGGATACTTAAAACAACCATGCCATGTTTGTATGTCATTTATACCCTCATGTGTACGAACAACATTGGCAGGAAGAAGGCGAAAGGACTGTTTTAGAGCGGTCTATGGCTCATGCTGTCACTTCTACATGGCAGAGGGTGGAGAAGGAGCAAACCAGTGCCTTTGACTATAAATTATTTGTTTTAAGGCAAGGAAAATACCAATTTCTTCTATTTTCCTATTCAATTTTTCTATGTCAATCTATAAAAAAAGTCAGTGAAATGACCTGACAACAATCTTTACATGAGACGATGTATCTTGTCATTTCTGTTACTGCTTTCTGTTGGTCAAACAACATTTAAAGCATTTGCTTTTTAATAACCAGACCGGATGCTTTGACTTAGTGTTCTTTTCATTACATCAAAATATACTTTGTTAGAGTAGTTGATATTACCTTCTTGAGATGTCCTAATCGGTGTTCTTGGATTTCATCCAAGCAGCGATCTTTGGGTCTGGTGGTACTTTAACCAGAAGTTTTATAGTGGAGCTATAAGAAATACTACCAGTCATAAAACCAGTTACACTCAGAGAATATAAATGTTTTGAGGTTTTGAAAATGAATAAATAAACTGATACAAATTAGAAATGTTCCATTTTTAGAAGAAGACCTACTTGAAATGAAAGCTTGGATTGGAGAACAGTCAAAATGTCACAACACTTACTACTAAGTCTTTAATGGTTAAATGAAGCTGCCATCGGTGTACATTACGAAATGACAGATTAAGATACATTTCCAAACATTACAGGCCCAAGTTTAGATGTAAACTGTGCAGAGAAATTACTTTCTCCCTTTTTGTCTCCGATTGAATTACATGTAACATAGTCCACTGAACAGAAGTCAAAGCCAATTTCTCATTCTCAGTTGTTCTTATCCGATGGCTCAGCAGCTGGTGCAGCCGCCATGACCTTTTTCCGCCCTCAGTTAATATGGCAAAGATCTATTTCAATGGAAGTGAGAGAAAACATCGATATTGTGTTGATCTTGTTGAAACCACTGCTGTCAGCAGGTGTTTGCCTTTGAATCTGGTAAAGTTGAAAAAAATGGTATGTCTGGTGGTATTGAGCTTCTTCACAGCACACTTTCGGCATGTCATAGCAGGAAATGCGAAGGTGTTTATAATGATGACTGCATTCCACGTAAGGGATTGTCCTGCTTCTGTGCATTGTGTTGATTCATTGTCAAAATTAACTGGGGCGCCTAAAGGAGCTCAACCATCATGGATGTTGACAGTTTACTTGTGCTCGTCATGCTGTGACAAGTCAGGTTGTCTGCTGTCATATAAGACTGTTTTTTTTTTTTTATCCACGCGAGGAGGTTGGAGCAGATCCTCTGCTTCTCAAAATAGCCAGAAGATTTATCAAACGTTAACATAAGCATTGTGGTTTCACGAATCCAAGACACGTTTCACCTACCAATTAAAATCTTTAGCGGTCAACCAAAGCTAATAATTTCGCTGTCATTTGTAACCTTTTTTTTAAAGCCCAAATAAGACATTTGACCAAGCTAAGTACCCTTATGTTTTATTCAATCTGTGCTCCAAAGTGGAGTACTTATTTCAGCAAGGCAACAAACCGGAATGATAAAGCATCTTCACAGGATTGGCTCCTTTTCCATGAACCAGAATCCATATGTTTTTTGTGTGTTTTTGTTTGTAGGCGGGCACAGTGAGGGACTCGATGGCTAAGTCGTTGTACAGCGCGCTCTTCGACTGGATTGTGTTCAGGACCAACCACGCCCTGCTGAACAACAAAGACTTGGAGGACAATTCAAAGGTGGGAATGAAAAGGCACCAACACACATTGAGTATCTGACGGACACCATATCTTTTACTCCCTCCAGATGAAATGGTTATTTGAGATCATTACTTTTTAGCTGGATAGCATAGAGGAATTTTGCCAATTAGACACAGTTAGACTCAAAAGCACAGTCCAAAAAAAAATGGAGCAAATTTAACAGATTATGGTCTATCGCTTTGAAATTACAGTACACAATAAGAGACTGATAAATGTGATTAAAAAATGACTACATACATTTTTAAAAGCATATAAATTTAAATGGAAAATCTGAAATAGTCATTTTAGAAACGGGCTCATTTATGGTTCACTTTCACAGAACCAAATCTTTATTAAGAAAGGGTGGATGTCATGCAAAGAGATATTGTGACAGTTTATTGATTCCTAATTACTGAGTAAATCATAACGCAGATTAACATCATGTGAAATGATCGACACATACATTTCCACACAATTGGTTGCAGTTAAATCAACATTGGTATCACTATATTTTTCTTATTGCCTACTGTTTTTTGTTTGTCATTTTTGGTCTTTTGTCATCTTTTGTCTGTGTGTGTGCTGTGGATTGGCAGCTGGCAAGCTGTACCCAGTGGGAGCGTCTAAAGAATTAGAAAGCATATAATACCGTGTGTGAGTGTGTATCTGTCTGAGTGCCAGGAACATTTGGACAGATGGCATCAAGTTCCCCCTTAGCTCGTTTTACTCCCTGTGGTCCTCTGATGTCCCAGTGCGGTGTGTGTCTGTATAAGTGTGTGCTTGTTTGCATGACGCTTATTGTGGGGATGTGGCGACAAAACAGCCACACCGTTAGGAGATGCTTCTCTTTCAGGAACAATAAATTCCCCATAATGGAAATCATCAAAGATGAGGGTTAGGCAAGCAGTGTTTATGGATGCAGTTTGGGCAAATTGCCAGGAAATACACGTAAAGTCTACTTCTATGCCGTCAGAAGCAATCGGGGGGGAAAAAAACATCTCCGTCCGTAACATGTGGATGCAAAGCTGTGCCTCCCTTGGCGTCGACATCAAATGTCTTTGTGTATATTACTTGGGGTCGATGAGGTTGCACTTTGTGTCAAGGTCAGAGTTCTCATGTTCAGATGACGGTTTGTACACGCAGCCTGTGTGTTTTTGCTTAGCGGAGTGAAAAATGCCCTTCAGAGAGACATAAAACCAGGCTCTACGAAATCAATTAAATTGGGAATGGCTTTTATAGTCCATTTGATAATTAAAGGCATACTTTGAGCCTGTGCCTCCCTGAGACGGTGCACAGCAAAGATTTATGATGAATATGAATCTTACCGACATCCCGTGAGCAACTGGAGCTCTAAGGTTGTAAAGAATGGCCTATAAAAAGGAACACATTATTAAAACATAACTAAATAAGGTTAAAGAAGCAGCATGAATCTTGTTCCTGTTTACAGTGTTGCCAGATAATCAGTTTTCATATTTACATTGCATTTTATGCCATAGCTGGTCCAAAAAAACGTTACACACTAAATGAGCTGCTTGTCTTTCCCATCAGATCCTGTCTATAGGAGTCCTGGATATCTTCGGGTTTGAGGACTATGAGAACAACAGCTTTGAACAATTCTGCATCAATTTTGCCAACGAGAGGCTCCAGCACTACTTCAACCAGCACATCTTTAAACTGGAACAGGTAAAATCCTTGACTCACATTTGCCTTTGCTCCCCCCCCCCCTCCTCCTTTCTCCTCTCTCCTCCTCTCCTGGCTTCTCATTTCTTTTCCTCTCTTATCCTGTCCTTCAGACAATAGATATTGTGCAGCTGCTGATAGCATGTTGTTTCTTTTTGCGTTCGCCTGTCCCTGTGACGACACTCCGACATTATCTATAAAGCGATCTGCCTCGCAGCTTAGGGTTTGCGGTCATGTTCCATTGGCGTTACCCAACGCTCCAGAACATTGACGTTTTTGAGCGAAAGAACTGATAGAGTACAGTAAGCAGGGAGGGAGGGAGGACCTTTTATGTTTTGCTTTTCTTCGTCACCCTGTTAAATATGAATGGCTTCCTTTGTGAAAGAGGAATGCACGATAGTACAGTCACGTTAACGGCACAAGAGACCGGAGCTGCTTTGAACGGAGTTTTGAAGTAAAACTGGGGCAGGTTCCCTTGAAGTGGCACCACTGATAAGTGGTAGCATCAAAGCCTGCCTCCCAGACAGAGGGAAGAGTAACACTACTGTAATGCGAGGAAAGAAAATCAAATTCAGGCCAATGAGGGGAAACGGTAGCGAGGCTGTTTCTGCTGTTGAAACGAAGTTGCTCTGCAATGCTTCTGATGTCATTTAAACATTCCTAAAGGCTTTTCTATGCTACGGAAAAGCTCACAAATCAGACACTACAATTCAAGCTGCCCTCTTAAATGTATTGATAAAATTTAAGAAAAGGCCTCTTTTTTGTGCATTAAGCCACAAGTGTTTATGTTTTCTGTACACAATGTTCAATGTGTTTTCATGTGAGACTGCTAACTGTTTCAAGCCGTCGTTCCGCTTAACGTTACTGCACTAACAGCTGTAATTATGCGGCTATGTTTAAATGACAAGTGCTTCGATTGCCGTTAAAAGGTCTGAGGAAAATTGCAGCAGGCTATGCCACAGTGCTGCAGTCAAGTGGCACATCTGATCAGCATCTATCCCCCATTTCAACACTGATATAGCTCTAATTTAGCTCACCTCTGCTACATAACAAATAGGAGCCATCTCCTCGTTCAGTACTACCTTTTCCAGCAACATTTTCCATTCATTATGCCCGCTTACCAGTTAATTACCCCCTGTCTGACCGCTTCATATTGTGTGGGCCTGTTTTATTCTGATTCATGTATACACAGGCAGTGACGCCGAGATGGTGGGGGTGGGCTGGGGACTACTGAAAGATACTTTGGGTGATATAATGAGTCCCGATCAGCCGATTGTGTGGCAGAAGCTGTCAGCTTTCATCCCTGCTCACTGACTGCGGATGGGCCGTGGCAACTTCGCGGGCAGACATGATGCTGTGGGCTAAAGCTAGAACGGAAAAAGGGAGTGAAAAAGAGCAGCGTTTCAGTAAACAAGTGCAATAACCCCTCTCCCCGAGTGAGGATCACGGACTGCCAATCAGCGGCTGCTAATGGCCGTGTTAGCTGTCTCTGACTGTTAGCCCTCGGGCCACACACACATCCACGCACAGGCATTTACATACACAGCAGGATATGGCATGTGCTACCAAACTGGTTTTCGGTAGAGCAAATGATTTATTGTCTTTGTGCTTTTTGAAGAGCAGGATACTTTTTTAATCTCTGTCACACAGCTAGCGACACCAACATGAAAGACAACACAACCTAGGCTGACCGAACGTGAAAAGTTTAGATTTTTATGGGTACAGTAATTTAGAAGCAGCAGGTGGTTGTTGAATAAATCTTGTTTCCTCCGAAAGCCTTTTCCCATCTTACATTAACTAATAAGTGTCAAAGCAAAGCTGAGACACTCGTCCTCACAGGATGGTGCCCTGTATTGTTTCTGCAGAGTTTGTGTTTATTATCCTATAATCACTGGGGGTCTCCGACAGTTTTGGCTCTCTGCCATGCGTAAGTTTATTTTACAGGATGGTGCTTGAGGTGGAGCTGAACTCGGGGCCCCTCTGAAGCAGGCCGTTGCAGCTTACTTATCGAGGGTTGCCAAATCTCCATTGAACTTTTGTTTGTTTGACTAAAGCTGAGCTGTTCGCACCTCAGGTCCCTTCCACTTTTAATGTGATGTCGCTTCAATGTAAAGCTCCCCATACCCTGCCTGTGGCGGTGCACTCGGCCCGAAAATGCTGAACTTGGATGAGGTGAAAATTACCTGTTGAAGATACCTGGAAACGTATCTGGCTCCTAAAAACAGCAGGCTAGTCTTTACCTTAACATATTTTTGGTTTATTTTATTATCCGAGCAGTATTTTTGCATGATGGATTACATACAGTTGTGGCTGTGATTGATATGGGCCTGTGATTAAAAAATGAGATAAGAATCTCATGTAGAAAACAGTCCAGTCCTACTTTAACCTCTTTATTCCTCATGCTTGCAGACCTTTAACAGAGCAACACTTTTTCTTGCGAGCATTTTTGCTGCTACAACCTTTTTTTAAAAAAAATAAACCGTTAAAATGCCACATAAAACTCTTCAGGGATTCTGTGTCCACGTTCAGAGCTCCTGTATCGTGACTGAGTGAACTCGGCCGTGGGAGGAAGTGTCAACCCAGATTTAAAGAGACAAGGTGTCTTGAGAAGATGTACTGTCCCTGTAGCCTCTGTTATGCGTTTTGTGGAAATACAAGCTGTTTCAGAAAGATGATTCTAGCTATCCATCAGGGGCGCTTTACTCCTTTCTCTTCTCCCCTTCAGCCAATCAGTTGTCCTTATCAGGAGCGTGTATTTATCTTTGGAAAAGCAGCCAAAGCTAACAGCACCTGACCAACCACAGACCTCAGCTGGATGAAGAGGAGGGTGTGTGTCAGGGCTCTGTGATCCAGTGTTTACACTCAACATGCCAATTGGTGCTTGATTTCTTTTCTCTGTTAGGACGATATGTCAAAGCGGGAAAATATATGACGGCCACCGCCTAAAGCAAACAGGGTGTCGTGTTTACCTTGTTGGATGTCAAACCGACTCACTGAAATGGTTGACTGACTCTTCTTCAAAGAGAATTCTGCTGCTTGCTGTTTAGTTTATGGTTGATCTTCAATACTAATCATTTGCCAGGGGATGCTCTGGATTTTATGCTCCCTTCCTAAATGTGAGCTCCTAGATTTGGTCTCTTATCTGATGTTATATTAAGCGTGAACTTGAAAAAGCATTAATTTCTTCCAGATGTATAACTCTATGACTTGGCATTACCCAGTTGCCAGGGATCTTTAATAGCATCTCAGCCAGCTTGTCGTCTTTTTTTTTCTCTATTTCTAGTTTTACTTCTCTTTCTCACAGTTCTGACTACCCCAACTGGCTGCATTTCAGTTTTCCTGCAGTCCTCCCAATAGAGACACTTTACTGTCATAATAGGAGAGAAGGAGTGGGCCAGAGAGGAATAAACAAGGGATAGAGATATAGGAAGGATTGGGAGGACCCAGGCACACATCCAAACAATTCAGGCAGCCGTTGTTCTCCACAGTTTTATGCAGCAGAGTACAAAAGTACACAGCAGACTAATGGATGTACGGATGTCCACAAATCCTCATCAACTATTACACAACCTTCTGCTTTCTTCAACGCAGCAGGAAGTTGTACAAGGTTTTATTGCCAGCATACTGGCTTCAGCCTTGTATTGTAGTCCATTCCAATGGGCTCAAATCCATAGAACCGCACTGTGTTTACAGTGAACAGTGGACTCTTTAATGGGTCTGCTCGTTTACCCACTTTCAGCTTGTTAAGGGGCAGTCCGATGTTCAGTCCAGTAAGTAAGCAAGCATTAGATTCTGTTGTTTTAGAGATGCAAATGCAGTAATCTGGGCAAAACTTCCCTACATTATCTTTTATTTCTATCTGTGGCTGGCTGCTGACACCCAGTGTCGTCCCATTCCTTATGTTCTCTGTAAGTAAGATTCCCCTGAGGCTGAAATCTAGGACCGTTTTCATTCCCTAAATAGGTATCGTGTACCTCCAGACATAGTAGTGATCCACTTAAAGATAGTCATTTAGCTGGTGATGACTGCCAGTGTTGGAGGAAGTTACCATCAGATTTTTCCCTTAAATACAAAGCAGTGAGTAGTCGTTTTGAAGAGGGTCTTAAAAATGTCAACATAATCATTATCTATCGTCTGATACTGTTGGATTTATTCAATCCTTTGTTGATCACGAACTATACATGACCACAAGCTAAGCAATGAATATGAAACCAGTGTGGTTGTTCCGATGATGACTCAACAAATGTGCAGTGGAAGAAAAACGAAAACCTGGAAGATGGTGACTCTGTTTTGTTACATTCTGACAGGGTTTGTTGAGTTAATCTGGGCTGTGTTCAGTTACATTTGTTGGGCTTCCCTCTGATCCTGTTCCTGATCCTACCAGTTTGGATCTGCACAGAATTAGTCCATTGCACCCAACTTTGTAAACTCTAGTTCTCTGAGTATGGATTTATGTAAAAGGCCTTCAACAGTATCCTTCTTCTCCTTTTAACTACAGTCTTTTCCGTTTTTTATCTAATATTTTCAAACTGTATAGAAAGTGTTTCCAAAATCATAAATGTGATTTTAAATTAATCACATATTGTTATGTAATTCTAATGATTATATCAAAGCTAAATGTTCCTGTCACACTCAAATGGTTTGTCAAGTCTTTTAGATTTTATCAAGACAGTAAACCATGTCGCAGGAGTCCAATCTTTGTGTTTCTCTGCAACAGGCTGCACAGTTGTTTAAACACAAAACCATGAGTTCTTCCTAATGTCGATATTTCCGTTCCTCATCAAACATTTAAGGGATCTCTGATAAAAGTCACTCAAGATTTTTTCCGACCACATTCTCCCTTCAAAGACCACGTTTCACCACGATCCTTCCTGGCTTTAAACGATGGTTAAAACTTTGTGCTTTATCACTAGGTTGCAGTGACGTTGTGTGCATGTGTTTTTTTTATTTTTATGTTGTTCCTACGGTTTTTATGAGTGCTTTCGCAATTAAGCTTTGTCTTAGCTAAGTGAAGGGAAAAAGCCATAAAGATCAGGTTTCAGTATACAAGCAGCCGTACTCTCCGATATGCTCCGACTTGATGTCTGATGCCAATATGCTGCTGGTTTAGGATCCTTAGGATTCCTTTGACTCCTATAATTGAAGCACTCCCTAAGAAGTTGTTACCAACCTTATGGATGTGGCATTGTGTGTGTAACGTCAATATGAAGCCCCAGTCATTCTGTTGTTTAGTCAAACTTTTACTGAAGCACCGCTCTCGCCTGCTTCTCAAAATGAGTCACGGCTTCACAGCCTCACACGGGCTGTTTACGTTGATGTGCGTCTACACTGCACCAAGTCAACACATGTGTTCACAAACGGTCTCGCAGACGCAACAAAACAAGCCGGTTTAACTCTATCAGCCTGATGAGTCTTGAACCCGAGAACAGACGTATGGTGCTTTTTTTATGGCTGTGTTTTCATTCCACATGATCCCGTTCAACCTGTGTGCGAAAAACCGAAACGCTCCAAGTGTTCTAGATGCTTTCTATGTGATTCACCAACCAAAAAAAAAGGGGGGGGGGGAGACTGGGAAGACAGACATGTTTTATATTTTAAAAGAATGTTCCAATGTGCCTTTTATTAATCGGTTGGAAAGAGTACAGTTCTTAATTCCATTACCAGATTGCGGTTTAAAAAGATACCAAAAAACTAAACCCACTGCATAAAAGGGTGCGAGCATGTACTAATGGATGCATCCAAAAATAAACACAAAATTGAAACGCAAAACACAGGGTAGAACACAGAACAATGCAGAATATTTGGTGGCTGTGTAAAATGCTCCTTATTCTTGTTATGAATTTATTACCTTACTTTCTCATGTTTGTATATCTGAACAGAGTCTAAATATTTTTTAGAAACTGACACAAAAAAACACTTTTTTTCAGTCCGTGCAGTATTCGAGATGAAGGGTGTAAGCTTGTGTTTTCAAGAGATACAAATGGTTTAGCTTGTGGTGACTCACTGGTTTGAGTAGCAAGAGAAACGGTCTCCCGTTGATCAGCCTGATGCAAAGCCGCATTTTTAAAAGATGTTTTTATTCCAGACTGGTTCGGTGTAGCTGACTCGGGGCTAAGAATACGTTTTTGCCCCACTCAGTCCAACAGTAGGACGCATCACGGCCCATGAACCACTGGAGCAAGTACTGTTTACATGCCTTTCTCAAATGTACCGCAACAGCAGCTTCCCTTGGAGAGGAGAGAGTAGTCCATGTACCCAACAACCCCATTCCTACAACCACACACACTTTTTCCAAAGCTCATCCCAGCTGGTGAGGCATTCCAATTGGTGTCTCTCACTGGTTTCTCCCTTGTGGCCATTAAAGGGACATGGGTCATATACCTCTGGTGTCATTGGCCCCTGTGAGCATATATCTCTATCCAAAAACACTTTTTTTTTTTCTGGCCACCAAAGAGCAGCCAGGTATTTTCATATGGTGCGATTCAGGTATTTTCACTAGTGAAGCCATGGCCTGGATTTTTCTGGTCCAACACCTTGGAAAGTATGCTCGACTATTAAACCCTCTGACCCACATAAGTCTCATTCGGGGTCCCATGAGATGGTGTCGGTACAGGAAAACAACTAAATCTGGGAAGGACCTCGAGGAAACCACTTGCACCTTAAACTGCTGTCATGTACATCTCTGATAATTGGAGAGTAAATAACCAAACGCTCAATACATTTTCAGCTGTCTGTTCTTGTTTTTTATAATTGACTGCCCTGCTTTCTTTGCGTTTCTCGTCACAGGAGGAGTACAGGGCGGAGGGCATCACCTGGCACAACATCGATTACATCGACAACAGCAGCTGCCTCAACCTCATCAGCAAGAAACCCACAGCCCTGTTCCACCTGCTGGATGAGGAGTGCAAGTATGCCACCTGCTGATTTTGACACATACCAATGCACCTCGTCTGGTTTTCAGCATAGTTACTAGTATCTAATACAAAGAAAATGTCATATTTTTGTTTTAGATCTTCTCTAATATGAATATTGAGCAGTACTGAAAGATAACGGATTATGAATAATAATCTATCTTGAAACTGGAGCCAAACTGGCGTCCATATTAATGCTTTAACCAGCCGCTGGGTTACTGTGAAATCTGTTGCGGATACTCCATATTTAAATTATTATGACTCCGAATATTTTACTGATATTTTTGTTGCCTCATATAAATACAAACAGGAAGAAACCAGTCTTTCCTTTCTTTCTAAAGACTGAGTTTTTAACATCACATGGAGTCAGGTCTGTACTGGTTAGGAATGCGTGCTTGTTGGTGGTAACAAATTAAGGATAATGACTTATGTCTTCTGACTTATGTCTTCCTTCAATACCTGTTTTTTTTCCTCTGTTGCGCTAATATTCTTATGACGATTGTTTAAAAAAAAAAAAAAAACTTTTTACAAATGGCAGTTAACTGCTCTTCCTGCCATCTTTTTGTTAATCAGCCTGAATGACATAAGTGATTTAACACTGTTAAACCAAAGGGAAAAAGATGCCTTTGTTCCTCCAGCGTCGTCACCAAATGACTTCTCTTTTACCTGCTTATTGTTTGCCTCAGCATCCTTCTTCCCCCTTTATAAATCAAATCCCACTCTCTTACCACCCCCCTCGCTTGAAAGCGCACCAGGCGGCGTGCACAAAAGCCGTATTTATCGTTGTTAGCTGTCACCTCACCTGCCACTTAGCATAGCTGCTTCATCTGGACCCAATAATGCCTGGAGCCTACCAAACTCTAAGCGTGTATTTGCGGGTGTGTGCGAGATAGAGGCAGGGGTCAGCTTTTGAGAATCTGGGTCAAAGGGGGATCTTTCCTCAAATTAAGATGGGCATCTGTGTCTCTGGGGTTTTATAATGCGAGTGGAAGAGGCCTCGTACTGACTAAATGGGGGGGACACTTACTAGATCTCATCCTTCACAGTTACTGGAGCTTGTGAGGTTTCAGGGCCTCCTGAGAGATGGATTAGGTTACTGCAGAAAGCAGAAAGGGAGGAGTGTCTTTTGGGGGGGGCTTCCTTTCTACAGTAACAACATCAAGCTCCCAAAACCCAGAAAATATTCTTGAAGCAGCAGTATCAGAGTGCATGGGGAGTAGGTTTTAGGTGATATGAAACATCTCTTGGAATGTTGATCCCACCGGCAGAGGTTAGGCACAAATGGGTACAATGGCCATAAATCAATAGTACAACCACCAAAGAAGATTTTGTGATTGGGGGTACTGTAGCGCTGGTTAGAAAGCCACAATGTTACATTATTGACAGAATGATTTCCCTGAGCGTAGGATAGGAGCACAAGTTATTCATGTACATATTCTACCTTTAGATCTGAACAAAAGCCACTTTGGGAACTTCAATGTGTAATATATAACTGAAGGGATAGCACCCTGAGAAGTGGATATACTGAAAAATTATTGAAAACCATTGAAGTCATGTCTACTTTAACCCTTTAAAGCCCGATCCAAGAATAAAACAAAACAAAAAATTACTTTTTTTTTATTGAATTCCTTATTTGGCCTTTTAACAAAATATGTAAAAAGAAAAAACAGAAATACATTTTTAATATTAATAATTTATTACTATGCGATAAGTCAAGATTATTTTTTGTGTAGTCTTCTGCTTTTGTTATCAGGTATATCTGATTGTGTATAATAGGATTTTGAGCAAAGTTTTTACCATTAAATTATGCAAACGGTGTCAGACGCAAAACATTTAAGAAACCGTATGTATCAAATATGATACGTTTGGCATTACAGGGTTAAAACTGTTTTTTTATGCAGAAGTTTGAAATCTCACTCACAAAAAAAAATGTCTTTCTAGTTTCCCCCAAGCTTCCAATCAGACCTTGCTGGACAAGTTCAAGCGTCAGCATGAAGGAAACAGCTACATCGAGTTCCCCGCCGTCATGGAACCCGCCTTCATCATCAGACACTACGCCGGAAAAGTCAAGTATGGGGTCAAGGTGAGATGTCTTATCAGGCAAAAAAACATCTCACAATCTGGGTTTATTCTACTTTAGTAGACAGTGGAGTGGACGTGCTTTTTCATGACTGAATATGACAGCTCTTTGGCTCCTGTCTGACACGTGAGGCACATCTAAAATAACAGTAAACACTTCAAGTGCCCTCCAAGATGTCTGACGCTTAGATAAAATAAAAATGAACTTCTGAAACAAACTTGTTGCTTCGTCAACCTATTTTTAAATGTTTTTTTAATTTAATTCTCTCAGCTGCGTTTTGATAAGAAGCACATGTGCTGGAGCGAGGCTGAGCTTATTGTTGTTTCACTTTATGATATAAATCCATAACAGCTGGTTATCGTGGCTGTGGAAAAGTATCCCGTATCAACTGGAAGCCAAGGAGTCGTTCGGAGTCAAGTGTGCAGCGGGGAGCTTTGGTAGTGAAATGACGTTGAACACGCAGCTGACTTGTATCATATGGAAAGAGCAGATCTTGAAGGGTTTATAGTTCATGGCTCTGTTATCGTCGCGGCTTCAGCCGAAATATTTCATCCATAACAGATGGATGGGCCAAAGGACGCGGGGCTTTTATTTCTACACTCATGCGAGAGGAATTTTCTCCTTTCTCATTTTTCCTGTGAAGTGAGAGAAGCAGGAATACTTAAGTTTTAATTATTTACGTGCAGTCATTTTAGAAAAGACTGCTTGAGATTATATATCTATTAGGATATGATTTTTAAAAAAGGAGGTTCAAATCTGGGCTTAAACTTTGGAAATTGTGAAATGAACACCTTGATTTACAGAACACTTGTTTTAAGGGTCTTTTTCTTTGCAGCTTCATTTCATCAAGACTCAATGCATTTGTTTGTTCACAGCTTTTTGCATATCCTGCCACAATCTGAGGCTGAGGTCCTAACTTTTACTAGACCACTGCAACACCATGTTCTTTTTCTTTTTCAGACTTCCTGTAGTAGATTAGCTGCTGTGTTTGGGATCATTTTCCTGCCAGTGACCCAATTTCAGCCTAACTCTAGCCTCCCACATTCAATTCTAGAATTCTTTTGCATACAGAAGGGTTTGATGGCTGCTGCGAGGTACCCAGGTCCTGTGTTCCACCTGATCTACTGCTGTGCATTATGACTAAAGATCTCCAAATTGGTTTTCCCACACCAAAGCTTCTAAAAAGTCTTTTGGTTCATTTAGACTTGACTTTTTGTACTCTCCTCGTACTTCTTTGGCTTTAACATTAACATGCTAACTGAGGCCAGTAGAATTTGAGATGTAGCTCTTTGGTTTTTCCAGTTTGTCTGAACGTTACATAGTATGACCTTGCAAGTACATTTCTGGAGCCACCATTCCTGGGAAGACGGCCCTGTAACCCTTCCCAAATGAATTGGCAGCAACAGTCGAACACTTCTTTTATAGGAAATGCTCACAAATGTATAAGGCCGTTACGGAGCACCAGGGGACTGATACGCTGTGATAAACATTGTTTCCACTTTTTGTTTGTAGTTATCTTCAATATTAAAAGGTTTTTGTGTCATATGCCATATTTTCTTGTGTATAAAAGGTTGTATCTTCTAAGATTCCCAATACTGTATATAGATACATGAATGATATAATGTCTTGAAACGATCAACCTTAAAAACTGCCTGAAGGTATACTTTATGGGAGGTCTGAAATTGATAAAAAAGATTAAAAGACTAATTTTAAACAAGTACAATACTAAGGAAATTAAAACAAATCTTTAAAATAGTCACATTTTCTAGAATGTGAAGTTGTTCCTTTAACTATTGAACCTCATCCCAGTACTTATGGAGTAACAGTGGTTGTAAACTTTACTGCCAAATGGTTTTCCACTATTTAGCAAACAATAAAAAAACATTATAGACAATAATTGCTGCCATTGTTTGTTTTGATACTTTAGTTAAGTGTTTTATGTTGGAATTAAAAAGGCTAACAAATGTTGCCTCGTGTTTATAGCCATTCATTTAGCGTGGAAGGCAGAGTAATGATCTAAGGGTAATTATCATACAAATTCAAAGTCTCAGGAAAAAGCTCAAAGCCAGCGTGTCTTTTTTTTTTTTTATTCAGGACTTCAGGGAGAAGAACACGGACCACATGCGTCCCGACATTGTTGCCTTGCTCAAGAGCAGTAAAAACGCCTTTATCTGTGGCCTGATGGGGATCGATCCTGTGGCAACATTCCGCTGGGCCGTCCTGAGGGCTTACTTTAGAGCCCACGTAGCTTTCAGGGAGGCCGGCCACAGACACACTCATAAAAGAAAAGGTAAGAAAAAAATCAGTGGCTCCGCTATGTTCATCAGATCTGGGGATAGGACAAAAGACGAGATTTAAATTCCTCCCTGCATTTAGTCCATTAATGAATTGTAAATGTTCTTGTGCTTTTGTTTTCTTCCATTTTAGGGAATGACACAACAGGTCCAAGTGCTGTCGTAAAAACTGTTGACAATTTTAGTTTCCTTCACCACCCTGTTCACCAGAGGAGCCTTGAGATCCTTCAAAGATGTAAAGATGAAAAATACAGTAAGTAATTCCTCAGGTTTCAGGGATTGAGAGTGGCAAAACAAACATAAAAGTGCTTTTTCTTAATAAAACTTACATTTTAAAACAATGATGGTCATTGGGGAGAGTATTAGTTAGTACATCGAGGCATTTTTCATCACAATGAACAGTCCTCACGCAACAAGCATGGAAACTATAAGGCAAAGAGAAACTGACTGAATAAAAAATAAACATTAAACATGTAAATCAGTGGAGTTGCCTTTTAGAAGACGGTAAAGCTAAAATTATTAGAAAATTTAGTTAGTTCCTATCAATTCCATTAAGGCTCTATCATGAGTATAACTCAGGTTATCTAGAACCAATGAAATGGAACTTCATAATCTCCCTTACAACTTTTGAGTTGTGTAGAATTTATATAAGAATTACTCTTTGGGTTTATTTGACAATTTTAACAATTAATACGGTCAATGTGTTGGTGTAGATAAAGAATTTAAGTTCATAATAAAGGAGAGTAGAGGTTTCAGTGGGGGAAGGGCTAACTGAGGTTTAAATACTCCCACACTTTTTCTCCAATCCAAAGCCCCTCACTGGGCTATCTTCAGTCAGAAAACGCAGTTCTTGCATATCTTGCCTTGAGTCTTTTAGCAAGCAAGTTTTACCTCAGCAGTTATAAAGAAATCAGGTATGTGGAACATTCTTGGCTCTGGGGCAGATTGACTCACCTCAGAGCCAAGATGCTGCCTGGACTGAATTAAATTGCAGGGATGTTTCTCAATATTTGTAAGGATATTTCTCTACATTTTCTTTCAATTTTACATTCAGTAAAAATGTACCTCAATGTCAGTTTAACTTAGATTAGTCACGAGTAAAAGCCAGTCACGCTTTACAGACTTTGCAAGACTGAATGGAACTTGACAGATTTGTGGTCTGTTTGGTAAATGTGGAACATTGTGTTTTTGGATTTTGAGCCACAATTGTTTTGTTTTTCGCCCCAGTTTTAGTTTCCTCCCTTTAATTTTGCTTGTCAGATATTTTACCAGTTCAAACAAAGTCACGTAAAGCAACTAAGAGAGATCCATTAAGTTACTGATATCAGCTGAGAAAGTTCCCCAACATGCGGAGTACTGGAAATGTCAGGCAAAAGTGTTTATTTTTACCCATCCTGTACAAAACAAAGGTGGAGAAACCCTTCCTTTAACGTAAGCTGCATATGGACCACATACATATGGAGAACTTTCCTGGGAATAGTCTTCTTCTCTCCCCCTGTGTTTAAACCACCAGAACGATAGGCAAAACAGTGTATCTGCATCAGAGTGCACATCAGTTATATCTCAGACTTTTAAAAGTTTTTTCAAATAAAAAAAATTATATATATTTTTGTATCCTTTTTTTACTATTTGAAACAAAACAAAAACAAAAAGCGAGTCAATGAATAGAAAATCATTTTTGTGATGAATTTAAAAGTTAACTAAAATATTTTGTTTCTCTGCCTCTGAAGAATAGAGAAATTGGAAGTTTAAAAAACTAGAAAGAAAAGCATTAATTTGCTATCAGAAAAGATAGGTTTAGCCTTCCATTAATCAATATTTTAAAAGGATATTTTATGTTTGTTTTTTGTGGAGTTGTGTAATGTTTTCATGAGAAGTCACTTTGTAATCACAACAATCACAGCGCTCTGTTCAGATAATCACAGATCAGGTTCACAAAAGAGCACATTTTCCCCAAGTGAAACATCTAAAACCTCAAATATGTGTTAATTTGAATTAAAGCAGTAAAAAAAGATGGAATTAAAGAACCAATCTAAAACAATAGAATTTTTTTTTCACAGTACAGTCAACTTTACAGGACAGTCAAAGACTGTGCTCTTGCTTATTTTTTTCTGTCCCGTCTCACCTCTCTGCACCTAGATATCACCAGGAAGAATCCACGGACACCTTTGTCAGATCTTCAGGGCACCAACGCCCTCAACGAAAAGGCCAGCTGGTGAGTAAAGAACGATGTGAGTGTCAGAGTCAAGGACACTTGCACGGACCGGGATATCGAAGTTCATCACTGAATTATTAATATTATATCAAATGACTCAGTAGTGTAGCTGAGTGGAAAAGAAGTGCTTTTAGTGGTCCCAAAACTGCTCGGGAATCAATGTCATGCAGTCACTCTGCTCCCTATCGCTCTGTTTCCGTAGGGATGGCTATGGCGTTGGATGTAATGGTCGCAGCTCCAGATCAGGTCGCATCTCTTCATTGGGCCCCGCCCTAGAAGAAGATGGGATCTTCCTCAACTCGGCCAACAGCAAGCTGCTTGAGAGAGCTCAGGGTATCCTACTGTGAGTGACCCAAGCAGACGCACACTAAAACAAAGTTATGTTTTACGGTAAAAAGTCAACATTTCACTAACTTTTCTGTTTATATTTGCCGTCTTTTATTGTTTCTCACCTTTAGGAGAAACAAAAACTGCAAAGCTAAACCGACCCTTCCTAAGGTAAGATGCTAACCTGACACCATGCCAAACCAGCAATTTTGTAACAGGATTATAGGACTGGTTTCTAAGTTTTCTGGATTTGTGTTAAGCACCTGTTGGACGTGAAGTCGCTGCGCTACCTGAGCAGCGTGACGCTCCATGACCGCATCACCAAGTCTTTGCTTCACCTGCACAAGAAGAAGAAGCCGCCCAGCATCAGTGCCCAGTTCCAGGTCTGTGGTGTTTGTCTCCCTCTGCTGGAGGACCTGCAGAAGTACACCAACACTAACTACAGTCATACTAATTAGTTAAAGTGATTTTAATATAATAAGATGTGTTTATATGTGCAGGCTTCGCTCAATAAGCTAATGGAGACCCTCGACCAGTCAGAGCCCTACTTTGTCAAGTGCATTCGCTCAAATGCTGAAAAGGTGGTTGTCTCTGAAATTTAAATGATGCTTTTCATGAAGACTGCAGGTTGATTTTTACCCCTCTTTCCATGTTTTTTTCACTCAGCTGCCACTGCGTTTCAACGACAGCCTGGTGCTGAGACAGCTGAGGTACACAGGAATGTTGGAAACCGTCCGGATTCGACAGTCAGGATACAGCATTAAGTACACTTTTCAGGTAACCCAATGCGTAATTTCAGAGTAGGTCGTGACATTATTGTACTGGCTTTTCCTTGCAATCCATTGTAGATGACTACTAAATCTTTTGGTAAAAAAAAACAAAAACTCTGTTTTCCTTTATGTACCTCGATTTTCTGTTTATTGCATTGTAAATGTTTTGTTCTTCGTGAATTTTTTGAGGCAAAAACATAATTAATTGTTTCATTTTGGCTTTATTGTGGAATCAGAAAAAAGTTGTATTAGAATTAAATTGGACAAATTCTAATTACTTTGTAAAAGCATGCTTTACTCATACCATGCCACAGGCAATCTTTTCTGCTCCATTGATTGTGATCACACTTTCTTTCAGGACTTTGTGAGTCACTTTCATGTGTTGCTGCCTCGGGGCACAAGTCCAACAAAGTCGGGGATCAGGGAATTCTTCAGACGGATCCACCTGCCGCCCGCAGGATATCAAGTGGGCAACACGATGGTGTGTGTTCTGAAAATCAGCCAACTGGCTTTTCAGTGAAGTTTTCTTGAAAAACTAATTTACTAATTTAGCTATTCAGAGCAATTGAACTTTAAGGGAACAACTAAACCCATAAGAGCCTAGATCTATTTTTCCCCAAAGACAAATTTATGGGATTAGAATTCTTCTGATTATTTATCAGAAGAAGAATCAGGTACCACCACAAAATGATTTCCTGAAGTTTCATTGGCCATTTTTAATTAATCTATTTTTAGTTTAATGGGTAGTTACACCTGTGTCACTGTGTTCTTATAGATTAACATTTTGTCAGTGTGGTTCAGTGTGCTTTGGAATCTGCTGCAGAGACTAGTATTGCCAAAAAGAGCCCGAAAAGAGGCGGAAAACCGAAGTTAACTAACGAAAGTCTCAGAAACCTTAAGATTTAAAGTACCAGGAACAAAATTGCTGATCTTCAGGCAGAGATGTTTCTAGATCAGAGTTTGAGAATAGTGACATGAAGCAGACTGCTAATAGAAGAAGAGATAAAGAAATCATTACTGAGACCTTCACACATCCAGAATCACTTGAACAGATGGAGGAGCAAAGTCAAAGTTCTGTGTGGGATTCGGTAGATTCAAAGACGGATCATGCAGGGTTTGATACAAACGGCAACCAGAAACTATGCGGAACCAAATAAGAGGAACTGTTAGTAGATAATAACTGTAAGATTTATAAAGACCAAAAGGAAGTTGTACAAGTTGCTTCACTTTATTAGCTAATTATGTTTTAATGCAGTTTGTAGTTGCAGACAGGCTGGTGTCTAATGAATTTATTAAACTCTGCACATTAAGGCTGGACTGTGGTGTTCTCGGTGGTCACCTTCCCTCTTGCGTTGCAGGTGTTCTTGCGGGAGGTGGAGCGCCAGCGTCTGCAGACCCTCCTTCATCAGGAAGTACTGCGGCGAATCGTCATGCTGCAGCGGCGCTTCAGGGCCGTTCTGGAAAGGATGCACTTTGTCAGCATGCGACGGGCCGCCTGCACCATCCAGGTGAGGTGCAGTGATAGGTCTGCCTGTCAGGAACTATCGGCCAAGCCTTCCTCATCCTGCTTCAGTATTATTCCATTGAAAAGACGGTCAGAATACCTCCCACAAAAAAAACTCCTTGTTACAAACCAATCAGGGTTTAAGAGTGGCCACTCCACTGAAACGGCTCTGCTGGCTTTGACAGAACCCTTAAAAGAAGCCAGTTCAGCTTAGTCTGTACTCGACTTGTATTCATACTGGACTTTGCTGGATTTGACCCAGTCAGCCATAACATTCTTGTGTCCATACTCTAGCATGGGCATTACAGGGAGAGCCCACTCCTGGTTTGGTCTAGCTTCTTGCCCCCAGGCTGTCTTTTGTTGGTTTTGAATGAGGGGCTGCTGCCCAAGAAATGTGGACACATGAATAATTAAAAGGTCTTCTGTAAGGTTATGTTAGGCACGGTGTTGGTGACATCATTCTGTGAGTTTTGCTGCCAAACCGAACTGGTAGATTTAAAAAAATAACAGTATTCAGACAGTTAGCCAGAACTGCTTAAATAAATGGCATTAAGATAAAAAAAATGTTCCTGGTGTTTTATTGTGTTTTCTTGTGTAAATATGTAATACTGTACAAAACAACTGTGAGACAAAGGTGTTTGGCTGATTTTTTTAGAGCTGTGAACTGGAAGGTGCTGCTTTCCAAGTAGCTAGAGGAATATACTTTTACTATTCTCATGTGGTCCTGAATCTCTATCGATTTCTTCTTTTTTTTGTAACTCCTTAAAATCTTTTGTTCTCATCCGACTCTGCAGCGATGGTGGCGACACAGCCTCCTAAAGCAATCCACCGTTGATCTGAGCGTGGAGGAGAAGGCGACCGTGTGTCTGCAGGCTGCGTGGAGGGGCTACCGGCAGCGCAGGAGCTTCCTGCAGCAGCGGGCCTCCGCCATCGTCCTACAGAGGAGCTGGAGGAGCTGCTGCCGTCGCAGATGTGCGGCAGCTACGACCGTTCAAACGGCCTGGCGAGGGTTCAGGGAGAGGAGCCACTACTGCAGAATGCAAAGGATAGTCACACAGTTCCAGGCTGTCAGCAGAGGGCACCTGGCCCGACTCAGGTGAGTGCCAAGGTTATGCCCCTAAACACTTCTGAATTCGCTGCTGTAAGAGGACAAAAATAGTCACAGACAGTAAGTACAGTGAATACTGCTGAGACTTTACAATCTCCAACCTACTCTGAGGTCTCTCGCTGCTCTCCTCTCATTTTATTTGGTTCCTACCACATCTTGTGACTTCATCTTCTCGAAAGACAGAAGAAGCACACATGATTGATTATACATTGTTCTTAATCACAGGATGCAACTGGTTTGACAGTAAAACAAAGTGCAGTTGTTTCTCTGTTTCACGCGGCCAAAAAGGACTGTGGTCACAAGGATCACTACTGTGGTCAGCAGCCACAAGGGTCACTGCTGGGTCAGCTTCTCATATCTGCAAACCAACTTGTACTTATGATAACAATTTCTTGCTATCACACAAGCACAGTTAAACCCTTACATACACACACATATATATCAGAGAATGCATGATAACTTTTGTACAATTATTCTAACCATGAGTTAGTCTGAAAGTCTGTTTGGTTGTTTGAGGAGGGATTGTTTGATTATTACCTTTTTGTATGTTAAAAAATATTCAGACTGCATAGTTTTTTATTAACATGTTATATTTCATAAATGTTCTTTTCGTAAGAGACCCTCATGTCGATTACCTTTCTGATTTCATCTCCAGGTATGAAGACCTAAAGCAACAGCACGAAAAAGTAGGGAGACGACTCCATCCACCGGTAGAGGTGGACGCAGGTACTTTAGAGGACTTCACCTCACCAGGACACAGAGGCTATGTCGATTCAGAGCCTTCTACTGAGTCAGAGCACTTTTTGCTTGATGGGACCGAGACGCAGCGAGAGGAGGACTCTGAGCGGAGCAGGGGCGCGGACAAATATAGCCACAAAAACCGATCGAAACGAGAGAGCAGGAGAATGAGAGAGATGGAGCAGGCTCAGTTCAGCTTGGAGCTTCTCAAAGTCCGAACTACTAGCATGGGGGGTCCGCTCGCAGAGGACGCGATGGTGAGCGGCGGTGGCGCTCAGGGGGATGAGCACCGACATTCACCACACGGATCCCCGGCCAGTCAGGGGAGCTTTGAGCTGCTCAGCGTGGAAGACATGGAGACGGAGGGCTCGACTGCACCTGAAGGACAACCCCAAACTGTGGATATTCTCAGAGATTCTAACCACAATGAAAAGCCTCTGATGAAGCCGCCGAGCAAGGTGGACGGGCCGAGAGCAATGTTTTTTATTTCCTCGGACCAAAGCCCGGTTCATGAACCGAAACTCAAAAGCCCCGCAAAATCGGAGAAAGACAGGAGAGACTCCACCTCTCGGCGGCCTGTGGTGGTGTTGATCAGTATGCAGAAGGAGAGTCCTGTGGATGAGGGAGAGCTGCTGGGAGCCCAAACCCTGGAGGGAGCTTCTCAAGTAGAAGTAGGGGGCTCAAAAATGGCCCCTATCGAGGGCTTGGAGTTGGAATCACACAAGGAAGAACCTCATACAAATTCCACCCAGGCCAAGAGGGACACATTTGGCGTGGACAGGTCTTCTAAGTTTTCACCTCAAGCCATGTGTGGAGAGAACCCACAGGATCCAGGAGTTTTTGTCCCTCCAGTGGACATTCAGATTGCCCAGCCGCCCAAGTCAAGTGTTCCCACTGTTCCCAGTGCTGCTCCTGGTCAACAGGAAAAGGGGACGATCCGGCCCGCTCAGGATGCACCCAGCGCAGTCCTGGAGACCAAACCGCCAAAAGCTCAGAAGAAAAGCTCCACCCAGACTGTGATTGTGAACATGGTGGAGAAGCCCTCCAACTCTGTCTTTTCCCCGCCCAGACGCAAGCTGCCATTCTCCAAGTGAGTGAATCCTGCTAAGTCTTACACGCACATAGATATACATGCATCTGCAGGTCTTAAAGATGTGGCACAGAAATGGTTTGAAATAGCAATGTTTAAAGAGTGGGAAAAGACAATAATATTTTTTAGTTAAAGGATGAAGTGGGGAATCATTTCCGCCACGTTGGAGTGATAATTTGTTTGTGTTAAGCTATCAGTTGGATTTAGAAATTCGTTACACATTGCAGGTCAGACAAGGATTTGGTGAACCAGGAGAGATCGCTGTCTCTCTCAATGTACAGAGACGACTCCAAATCTGCTGGATCCAGAAACAGAGAGGTGAGACGGAGTGCCTCACGTGCACATAACGAGACGACACAAGTCAAGGGGGTCGAAGAACGGTCGTTAACGTGTTTTTTACATTTGCCAAAGCTATATGTATCCATGTATTAACACAGACACACAAACACATGCACAAACACACATACAGCTGATGTGTCCCTGTGGTTGCCTGGAAGCAGGTGGGCCGCCCCGGCCCCAAAAAGAAAGCTCGAATGTCCCGGACGCGCTCCGACTTCCTCACCCGCTGTAACTCTGAGGGGGCCACCCAGTCAGATGATGACGATGAATACTACATTCCTGCTCACTCCTGCACGCTGCCCCCCTCCTTGTCTCCCCTACGTGCCCACCCTGAGGCCGACTGTCACAGTGACTCCGAGATGGTAAAATACCGGATCTCCAGAGGTCCCCTGACCTCCGAAAGAGTTTTCTGTCCACTCCGGGCCAACCTTTTCCGCCCTTTTCTGCGGTGGGCTTGGCCATGCTGCAGGATCAGGAGCCTTTTAACACTGCTAACCCCACTTTCCCCAATACTATTGGACCAAGCAGACACCCCTCCACTAACATACAATGTCATCTTATCCAGGAGAGCTGAAAAGACCTGCGACCTTTCACCTTTTGTTGTGAATGGTCTCGCTTTGGTTGCTGCCGGTTTGAAGTGAAGCCTGAGCTTGGCTGCTGCCTCCAGACATCACCGCCTTCCTCATACCACCTTTATTAGGGATGCATTTGTCACCAGATTTTCCCTGATTCCACATGCTTCACAAACACAAATCCTCGGTCTTTCAAAAATTCAAAAAGCCTTAAGAAAAAACACGTGACATTCAAGTCTCTCCTTATTGCCTGACTAATAGATTGTGGTCAGAGACGCACTCACCTGTTGTAAAGTCATCTCCCAAAGCACAAAAGCCCACATTTCCTAATGCACTGCATGCCAACCACCTCTCCTGCATGCTGGAAAAAGTTTAACCTCACCAAGTAACTTCACTCAACCAGTTTCTCCTAACAGAAGTTACATGAAAAGGATGGATGTAGTTCACTGTCATTGCTGCTGATATCTCTAATTTCTTGAAATGTTTTTGATCTATTTAGTTTAGGTTCTGTAGTGCTTTGATTAAATGTCATGCATATTTGCTTCTCCTATGATACATAACTTTCTATGCTTTACATGCTCTTGTGCACATTAATATAATGCATGTCTCAAAGCAGACAAACCATGAAGAGTCTTGTATAACTCCATCTGCATTCACAGAACATGACAAATCTTTGACAGATTTGGACTCGCCAAGGCCTTACGAGCTGACTGAGGTCAGTTTTAATCTGTTTTATTCCCTTTAGTCACTTTGCCGTGTTTTCTTTTCCTCCAGTCATCTCACAAAGACCAGAAAAAGATTCATAAGACCATGTCATCCGGAGATCTTGGCAAGGTGGAAGTCCTCAGGAAAACCAGCAGTCAAGATGGAGGGTAGATCCCTTTGAACACCTTTTTATTTATTTGCTAGTTAAAGGTCACATGACATTTCTCCCTTTATATAGTAGCTATATGCTCAGTATTAATTTATTTTTTCTTTCTCCAGCAGGATGAGAGGGAAGATGCGATTCTGGAGTAAGACGAAACACGGTGAGAAAAAACTTTCAAGAGAGAAGCAGGCCAGCAGGAGTGAGGCTGGAGAAACACATGGTAAAACATGAAAGATTCCTGACTGTGATGATTTACATAATACAGTATATTCCATGTAATATATTGTGTAATATACTCAAATTTTGCGAGTGGCAAGACGATGAGAAGAAGGATGACTTTCAGTGATGGACCAACCAGTTTTACAAATCCTCCATTTTATTTATCTTCCAGAGGGATTATCTCCTCCTCACAGTCCAGATTTGGAGGCGGCTACTCCTCGTGGGGTTCTGGATAGCAAAGAGAACAAGGAGCTTTCTCCCAAAATGAGGCGGCGCCGCAGCGTGAAGATCAGCAGCATCACTCTGGAACCTGCCCAGTGGCAGAACGACTCTCTGCACATCCTCTCCTCGGCCCACGACTACCGCAGCATGAACGACTTCCTCATGAAGAAGGTCCGCAAAATACTCCCTTTGGCCCATTGACATGTAGCTCCCTCTAAAACCATCAGTGTTCATACAACTTGGTTCTATTTCATGTAAAACGAGAAGGTTTATTTTCTGGATAGTTTTATTTATAGCTTCATTTATGCTGTTTTTGATGTTATAGTGAGTGTTAACTCTTTTTGTTTTTTTAATCAACTTAGTAAAGCTGAATCTTACACGTTTGTCTCTCCAGATTGCCGACCTGGATTCTGAAGACAGCAAAAAGGACACCATGGTAGATGTTGTCTTTAAGAAAGCGCTGAAGGAGTTCCGGATCAACATTTTCAACTCGTACTCAACTGCCTTGGCTGTGAGTCTGCCAACCCTTTGTCTTGTGTTTAGGTGGTCCCCTGGTGATATGATTATCTGCCACATACCAACCGAAAAAGCCTCTCTTTTTTTTTCTTTCTCATTCTTTGTAGATGGATGATGGGAAGAGTATCCGTTACAAGGACCTGTACGCGCTGTTTGAGCACATTCTGGAGAAGACCATGCGCCTGGAGCAGAGAGACTGGAGCGAGTCACCCGTGAAAGTTTGGGTCAACACCTTCAAGGTCTTTCTGGATGAGTTCATGACGGAGTACAAACCCATGGAGGGAACCATAGGCAGGGTGAGATGCTCAAAACTGACAGAAATGCTTCGGAAGGCTGGATGATTTGATGCCGAATGAGACTTACCCTATTTCACTCAGGATAAAAATGCAAACAGGAAAAAAAAGAAAGAAAATCCAATAGAATCACAGTGTCTCTGACTCTTTTGTTTACTTTAGGCTCCCAAACGTGAGCGCAAGAAGTCGAGGAAGAAAGAAACTGACATTGTGAGTCTTTACTTTTGCACCCTTTAAATAGTTTGGTTAAAAACTTTATCTGGGAAAAAGAGAGATCGCTTTTCACTCCTGAGCTAAGCTGACTGCTGGCTCCACTGACCCCGACAGGTGGAGGAACACAACGGCCACATCTTCAAGGCCACCCAGTACAGCATCCCAACCTATTGCGAGTACTGCTCCTCCCTCATCTGGATGATGGACCGAGCCTGCGTCTGTAAATGTGAGGGTTTGGTGGAAAAAGCGCGCACAAACACACCTTTGAAAGCATGTTTCTGTATGAAATGATGATCCTATCCTATCCTATAGATCCGTTTTTGAACAGCTGTTAGGAGCTACTTACATGTGCATGATATATCTTCATGTTTCGCAGGTTGCAAATGCATTAGTTCACTTCTTGTTTGTGGTGTCATCCATCTACCACCAGCTGTTATTTTCCCATCAGTAGTGCTGTGTTATCGCTTTTGCATTCGGCCCTAAAAGCAGGTTGTTTAAAAAATAAAAAAAACTGCACGACCACCCAAAATTTCATGAACACTCTCACCAGTGCGCACCCCACAAACAGCTCCTAATGCCTTCCTAACTCGTTTACCGGCTGCCCCGCAAGCCTCTGTGTGTAGCTTCTATTTCCAACCTAACAGCACAATACACACCCTCTCCTGCTCCTTTCTCACAGACACCAGACACCACCAATCACAGGCACACACACAACCTACTTTCCATGCGTGCCTGAGTGTCAGCTAAATTTGATTAAACCTCCCACTGTCTTCATAAATCTGTCTTCTATCCTGTTACGGGGCTGCATCTGCACTTCCCGACAGAAGCTCGAAGAGCAAAATCTCTGCTCGCGTTTGACTCTCACCTGAGTCGTAGAGCTCCAAACCAGCTGCTGTTGTTTTTTTTGTTATAGAGATGCAGCTGTCAGACTGATTTCAGTTTTTTAAAATTCTTTTTCTATGCTTCTGCAGTGTGTCGCTACGCCTGCCACAGGAAGTGCTGCTCCAAAATGACGACCAAGTGCAGCAAAAAGGTAGGTGGCGTTTTTTTTTGTGGTCCCACAAAACCCATTGGTTGTTGAATTAGTCACACTGGAAAAGCAAATGACAGCCCAATTGAATTGAATGCATAAAGAATCTATATCTAGCTGCCGATTGATAGACTTGATACTTTCGGCTCTTGAAAAGGGGAAAGTAGAAAGTGATTTAATAGTGAAAAAAAGCACATTGTGACAGATTTTCTTGCAGCACTCGCCGATTTAACCGACTTCAAATTTGACCTCTCTTGGTCTGATCTGCTTTGTTTTCAAACCTTAGGATAAATTATCTGAAATAAGTTAATGGTATTGCGCCTCTTTGAGGATCAAACAAGCTTCCACTACTCTTTTGTTTGACTTTTAAGATCCCACCTGGACTCAATAATGAAGACTGATAAATGAACTTACTGACTCTAGCCTCAGTGTCTTTGTTAGAATTTTCACTGGACTGAGCAGCCTGTCGGCAAAACGATCCACTTTGAACGCGGTGGACTTCTGCGTTTGTGTCTTTTACGCAAAAGTACGACCCGGAGCTGTCGTCGAGGCAGTTTGGCGTGGAGTTGTCCCGTCTGACGAGCGA
Organism: Menidia beryllina; assembly: GCA_013363375.1. Taxonomy (NCBI): domain Eukaryota; kingdom Metazoa; phylum Chordata; class Actinopteri; order Atheriniformes; family Atherinopsidae; genus Menidia; species Menidia beryllina. The sequence continues at coordinate 402,670 of JABUIW010000044.1, read as the reverse complement.
GGAGCGCACAGTACCCCAGCTGGTTGAGAAACTCATCAACTACATCGAGATGCACGGCCTGTACACGGAGGGCATCTACAGGAAGTCGGGCTCCACCAATAAGATCAAAGAACTCCGACAGGGGCTCGACACAGGTGAGACAGACGCCAAAAGTGATGTTAAAAACTAAGAAAAGACCAAAAAGAATAACCTCTTTTTTTGTTTCCAGCTATTTGATTTTATATGGCACCACTGCAGTGATAATTCTATCCATCCATCCATTTTTTGTGTTTTTTTCTAGTGCTAATTGGATATAACTCTTCTTCTACAAGTATAAGCAACATTTATTTAATTTTTTTATTTAATTGAATTCAGTAAAGAGGTGGATTTTGAGCTGCCCATCCAGCTGCTGCAGTAACAAAAAAAAAAATCTGGGGAAAACTCAAATTTATCTTCCTGTCCTAGATGTGAACAGTGTGAGCTTGGATGACTACAACATCCACGTAATTGCCAGTGTGCTCAAACAGTGGCTTCGGGACCTCCCCAGCCCTCTCATGACCTTTGAACTTTACGAGGAATTCCTCAGAGCCATGGGTAAGCACAGGCCTGAACTCCCCAGTTTGACCCGCGCGTGTGTGTGTGTGTGCCTGTGTGTGGGCTCCTAAAATCACCAGTGTTTCTTGTCTTCAGGTCAACCTGACAAAAGGGAGGTGATCCGAGGAGTGTATTCAGTGATTGATCAGCTCAGTAGGACACACCTCAGCACGCTGGAGCGCCTCATCTTCCATCTGGTCAGGTGAGTGATCCCGTATCAGCTCTGGGCAAGACAATGGCAAAAAGCGACATGTCTCAGCCAGCAGACCGAAACGTTGGTTTCACATTCTTTCATTATGATCCATCAAACGCTCTGGATTGGCTGTTTCGCTCGTCAAACCGTCAGATGTTTTTTTTTTCCACTGGCAATGCCTGTTGTGCTCATTAAGGATCAACTTGGAGTTGAAACACATTTTTTTGCCGTGCGTTACAGGATTGCCCTACAGGAAGAGACGAACAGGATGTCTGCCAACGCCCTCGCTATTGTGTTTGCTCCCTGCATCCTCCGCTGCCCCGACACCATCGACCCGCTGCAGAGCGTCCAAGACATCAGCAAAACCACAGCGTATGTCCCACACTGGCCCCGAACGGCCCTCTGTACTCACACACATACACAAACTTAAGTTAGGTCGTAGCTTTTCTGCTGAATGAACAAAAGGTGTTAGGAAAATAAACTAAACTTGATTAACGGGCGACGTACAAAAAATGCTTGGTTGAAGAGAGCCTTATGGTCATAAGTTCCCCATCTTCTGGTATTCTATTGGCACAGCCAAACACTACATCTCTTCTGCTCCCCTCTGACCTGTCTTTGTCTTCGGCCTTTAGCTGTGTGGAGCTGATCATCAACGAGCAGATGAGCAAGTACAAAGCTCGCCTAAAGGACATCAGCAGTCTGGAATTTGCAGAGAGCAAAGCCAAGAGCAGATTGACCCACATCAGGAGGTCTATGGTAAGATCAGAGAAAAGTTTCAAACTCTACAAGGTTAAAAATGTGAAGAGGAACCATGCGCTTTGCCAGCAATAGTTTTAACTGGCTAAAAGAGTGTTTTGTCACTTCTTTTGCCTCCATCTCACAATTGTAATCGATGTAATTTTCAGCTCCATTAGAAGCTGGCATATCTCCCCACAGCAATGGCAGGTGTCCATTCCTCTGGCTTTCGTGACTTATTTGATTTAACACAGATCTTGTTATATTTTCCCTCACCCAATCAAAAAGCTACCCGAAGGCTATAATACTCTAAAATATAATAAACGGATAACACAGTGGTGCTTTTTGTATATTGGTAACAGTTTAAAAAACAGTGTCCAAATATCTGGCTCCGATCATCTTCTAATGGACTAGGAACGTTAGGATTCCTTTTGGGGTAAAAAATTCTATTCAGAAGAAGAAAACGACAACAAAAACAATGCAGTGCCAGGCACTCAGATTTTGTTAATTTATATTGATTAGTAAGAGTGAAATCTTAATAACTACAAAGCACTGCAAATGTTAAATAATTAATGCATTGATTTTTAAATTAAACAGGGTTGTTTGAATTTGCATCTTGCCTCAGTGGAAAAATAAAAGCTGACAACATCTTACTTAATGTCTTATAATAGTATGGAAAAGTTTATACAGTGTAAGTTTTTTTTTCTCACATTTTTACCTGGAATTTTTTAACAACCATCCTCCCTGAAAAGCAGCCTGCTATATGATATGTCTTTCTGGCAAACTTAATCAAATAGACGTTGCTGTGCCTCTCAAATTCCTGCTCCGAATGTACTCAATTTTTTCAAGAAACAATGGGTTAACCCTTTAAACCCTGATACAAGAGAAATAGGAAGAATATTGGATTTTTTAGTCTGAAGTCTTTCTTTGGCCCTTCAACAACATATGAAGAATAAAAACAGAAATCATTTTGATCAAATTAGCGTGCAATAAGTCAAAAATATATTTTGGTGTAGTCTTCTACTGGCTGTTTTCAGGTATCTGAATGTTTACAAAAGGGGTTTGAGCAAAGCTTTTACCATTGAATGATGCAAAAAGTCTCAGATCCAAAAGACTTCAGAAACCGTACGTATCAAATAATTATACATTTGGCATTATAGGGTTAATGATTTGCCCATCGGGGGACATCTAGACTGGGCAAGATGAGGTTATAAAAACAGCTGTTTTTCTTTTTTAGATATAAACTACATGCCTAGCATTTCTTCAGTGTCATTTTCAATTTTCCTATTTAAGCTCAACTTAACCCAAATAACTTCATGTCTTCTGACAAGCAAATCACCAAATCCACTCTGATATGCTTACCTTCCTCACTCCCTAACCCTGATATGTCCTTGCTTCCTTCCTTCCTTCCTTCCTTCCTCCCCCTGCCCCTTCTTTCAGAAACCTGTACTAATTGCTGTTAGGTTTATGAGCATTACCCGCACTGCCACCCCGGTATGTATGCCCCTCCCACTCCTGCCACCCGTCCTGTCCTGTCAGTTGGTCTGATCGATCTGTCCACCATGATGTCTGTAACGTCCGGTCACAGTACTCGCCACGTCTGTCTGATAACTAGCTATCTGTTGGGTGTCTGATCCGTTGTTTTACAATGTTGTATGGTTGCCAGTTGTTTGCATAAGAGACACTAACGTGTTTCGTCTCAGTTCAGAACAGAATATTTGCAAACGTAGAAAAGACATGTATGTTCTGTCAGTGTTTTTATATCTTCCTCTTCACGCCGATAGATGCTTTACACTAATACTAGTATGACAATGTAACTTCTCTTAATCTTTTCAGTCTGAGACTATGTTGTTTGTAATATTTCTGATATTTTTCATTCAAAGAATTGATCAACTAATGATCTCTTTAAACTTGGTTTGTTAAAAAAAGTGTCTTTGGGTTTACATGGTACAATCGCTCAGCTTGTCCAGAATGGGTATGTTTTTACCCATTTGATATTTTCCAAATGAAAAACACAGCACTGCTAGGATTCAGGGTTACGATTCATGAGACTGTAATGTGCCCTTCCCCCCTTTTTTTCCACCCCTTATTTTTATGAGTCTACTCGACGTTACTGTATCGGCTCTATAGGAAGTGACCTCGGATGGTTTCTTAAATGTGTCACTGCTCTGATGTTGTCACCCAAGCGACCCAAAAATAATAGGAACTGTGTATATGTGGTCATGTTGCACGATGTTGCAGGCTGACTAAATCATCACCATCATTATTGTGCACCTGGCAGTTGAATATTACATGTAATGAAAAACTGGGAGAATCTTTACCATGTGGAATATAGTAACGGATAAGATCGATTTCCGTGTAAACAAATGGAAACTGGTTATAAGCTATGACACTTTTGAACCTTTGTTCAGGATGCTTTGTGCTATTATACATTCACAATTTATTTAGCCCTTCTTTAAGCATTCATAACGCATCTTTTTTTAACAGATGGGTAAAAAAAACGTTACTTCGTATCCTCATCTCTTTAGTAAGCCACTGGGAAAGTTGTCGAATGGACTTCTCTGACTCTTAAAGCGGTCATATTATGTAGCTGGATTCTGTATGTAAATTCAATTGTCACAAGTACGATCAAAATCTTTTTTTCTTACAAAAGTCTAATTGAGCTGTACAGAAAAGCAAAACTTTGTCCCGATCTAGCAATCCTGTTCCCATGCCTTTTGTGTAGTTCATGTTAAATGTGAGCGCTCAGTGCTGTGTGTGCGGCAGTCTAACTCCACAGCTCCACTGACGGCTCTGCCTTTTGTGTCTGCCTCACCATGCATTAACATGCAGCCTAACACAGCTAAATTTAAGGTAATGCCTACCTGTGTATTTGTGTGTGTGTGTGTGTGTGTGTGTGTGTGTGTGTGTGTGTGTGTGT
>JABUIW010000044.1:377022-393322 GCA_013363375.1 Menidia beryllina | reverse complement strand
AACGGCGGTGGGGGGAATTCCTGCTGAGCGGGCGGTGGGTTTTGTTCACAAACCACAACATGCCGTCACAAAACCAGAGCAGCTTCGTGAAGCATGGAGGTGAATCACCGGGCCTGTGCGATGAAGGCAAAAAAACAAACAAACTACAACATAAGTTTCAATTCTAGTAAAGCGAAAGAAGCGCGCGTAGAAAAACCTTTGAAACGGCGTGGAAGTGCCTCACCTGTTAGTCATACCCGGATGAGCCCGAAGAAAACAGCTGGCTTCACATCTGTCAAACGGCTCAGCTGACGAACGGGAGCGGTGAGGGAGACTTATTGTTTACCTCTGCGAAATTAAATTGCCCTCGACTGATGTTGAATTGTGTTTTCAGCGCGCAGGACATGAGCATTTGGGTGCCGCACAAAAAGTTGGATTCAAACAGTCAATCTTAAATCTGGCAAATGGCCGACAACAAGGTAATCGTTTTCTTCGACCTGGAGGCCACTGGATTAGGTAATGTTAACTCTCCTGACTTATAATCATCCATGACACAAAAAGTTACCTTTTTTCATTTTATTATGATGCACATGATCAGCAGCTCAGACACAAAAAAGCCTAATCCTTTTTTTTTTAAACTGGTATAGACAGACAGTAATTAAGACAAAAGGGTGATTAAAAAAAAAGATAAGATTTGTCCCATTGTACTACTTTTTAAAACCCTTTCCACCCTACAAAGCATACAACATAAGGGCAGTTAAACATGACCAGGGTTAGAACGTCTTTTAAGTTCCAAAAGTAAAATACATTTGAATCTAAACAAAAAATATGAATAATTTCAAACTTATTTTAGGGTGTGTAACTTGATAGAATGGACCCTGTTTATTTCCATGTGTATGGAAAGCTGTCTATGGTTACTTGGAAAAAGTTTTTTGTTAATTAAATTTTATTAACTGAATATTTAATATTCAATTCGCTCTGCTCCAATAGGGCTACATACAAATGCATATTGTGTAATCAGTCTGGTATTGAGGCTTCACCTTCAATCAAGCATGCATCAGGTGGAGTCTTTTCCCTGATAAGCAGGTCAAGGGCACATATCAGTTGGTCTTTTTTATTGGTTTCTAATCTTTCACAGTCAGACTTCTGTCTACTCAAAGTGAGAAATTAGGTCACTAATTTCAAGCCAAAGAAAACTTTTGGTGCGTACGCTCCGCCTCGTACCGAGCATAGACCTGGGCCAGAATCCCGGGAACCAAATGAGGCAGGGTGAGGAGCAAATGCCCCCCCCCAAAAAGAGGAAATAATATGCTTAAAGGACATAAAAAGACTTCACCACTGCCTGGTTTAAGCTGTAAATGTGTGAGCACTTTCATTAGAATTGCAAATCAGTCCGCAGACAGACTTGATGACAGCCATCGAAAAGCTCCATTAACTCTTGCCGTTGTTCCCAACAGAGGGAGTCTTGCTTTCACACGTCTGTTTGGTTATTATTTAATTTTTTTCTCCTTTGTTTGGGATGACTCAGTGCTCCACCTTCCCAGAACATTCACCTGTCATTCCCTGATGAACGTGGAGGGAGTATGAGCGTTCCCTCTGGCAATTTCAACTCATAATATCTGGTAGAAGGAGATAATAATCCAGGAACTGTCCTTTCCACGACAGCCTGACAACAACGCATCGGACAGAGAATTATCCAGCTTTATTTTGCCTGCTTGTTCTTTTTGGATTCAGTTTCTGTTCCTCAGAATCCCTATTGTTACTTCCCATATTTACATATTTTTTTGCATGACAGAAATCTGTACAAAGTTGGTGATATTCACTGTAGTTCCTCATCAACTCAACTGAGGATCAGTCCTCACGTCTGTTTGTGATCTCATTGATAAGTGAGACCTGACTTGTCATGTTCTTTCATGTTTATCGACCAATGCTTATTCTAACAGTCTGTGAAAATCTGAGGCTTTCCTGCTTCCTGTTAATTACTTGTGAAAAATAAAAGCTATAGACTTTTCCATGCTACGTATTTACTTTTTTAAATGTCGTTCTTATTTACTTTCAGACACTACAGTGTGTGACATCATCCAGCTGGCTGCCATCTGTGAGGATCAGGTGTTTAATGTCTACATCCTCCCCCGCCGCCAGCTCACTGAGAGCGCCAAGCAGGTCACAGGCTTCACAGCCACTTCTGACGGCCTGTTTCTCCGCGGCACACGCGTGAAAACCATCCCCCTCATCGATGCTCTTACTTCCTTCCTGGCCTTCCTGCGCTCCTTCGACCGCCCCGTGGTGTTGGCAGCCCACAGCGCGAAGCGATTCGATGCCCCCGTGCTCACCAGAGTGCTGCGGCAATACTCCCTGATGCAGGAGTTCCAGCAGGTGGTTCATCACTTTCTGGATACTTTCCTGCTGAGCAAGAACCTCTGCAGAGGTGTGCCAGGTTACTCTCAGCAGGCTTTGGTCCAGTACTTCCTGGGAAAATCATACAACGCCCACAATGCCATAGAGGACGCCAAGATGCTGCAGGAGCTGTACAAGGCCTGGAGGCCAAACCGTTGGAACATCCTCAGATGTACTTTCAGCGTGAATTCAGTGTTTTAGGGAGAATAATTTGAAAAAACAACAGAAATCACAGTAAAATCCCTATTTTCAAATAGAAACATCATCATCGTCATTTTGCTGTCTTGTTTTCATCAGGTTCATTCACAAGGACGGTTAGAATTAAATAATACAGACAGAAAAAATAAGATAATTTGTGAAATCAGAAAATAGTACATGTGTGAATTGTTGGGCTTCTGTAGATAACTTCAGAGTAAGGTCTGACCTGCCCTGTTTGGAAAGTGCTGTAAGATAACTGTTGTTGTGATGTGGCGCTATATGAATAAAATTAATTAAATTAAACATCACATCTCTTCAGTATGATGTTTTCATTTATTAAGTTTTCTGTTTAATATACATGCCAGTGAATGTAAACTGTGGTCTAGTTTTCCTTGTCTGAACCAATAAACTTCTGTGTGCGTGTATGTCTCTTGACGGCTTATTTGGATCAGTGGCAATGATTGCTGCATTGTGGGAAAGGCAAAGACTGTTTGATCACACTAACTGGTTTCAATTTTATGGAAATATATTGTCACTGTTTCTGTGTGCCTTCGCCACCTACACAACTTCACAGCTTCAGGGAAAGATATAAGTACTTGTCCCGTTCAAGGAGGGTGTTCTATTCCTGATGAGAATGTTCATTTTAGGGCCATGTACTGGGAAAATCTTTATTGCTTTATGACAATGAAAGTTGCTGATAGCAGATTATTAAATGGGTAGTGTCTTTCCTTATGGCTTTTCTCTGCTATCTGGCTGCAACTCTGATGCTCTCACACGTCACCTTGATTGTGAGACGGAAAATGGAAACATTCCCTGCTAATGAAAAGGAAACTATGTCATCTCGTCACTTTATGACGAATGAATTCATAAAGTTAGCCAGGAGGAAATTGCGTGTTTTTTTAAACTTTAGGAGCAAGTTCAAATAAGATTAACCATAAGAGTGCTGATCATTTCATTTATTGCACTTTTTGTCTTAATATGTTATATAATTCAAAACTGAAAATACTGTTTAAAAATGAACAATGCTTTGTTTCTGTACTTGGATTTGGTAAATACCACATTTTTAATCCCAAAATCATTTACTTAAACCACTTACAAAATGCAGTTTACCTCCCCATAGAAAGAATGTTACAAATACCAACTGAATTTTTAAAGAAGCTTTGTTCTTAGGCTCATGTGTTCTTTTATTCCTCCCTTTCCATCGATCAATAAAATCGCCTTTATATTGAAAGGGCCCGTTTCCGGTTTCCGTTCCGAACGCAGTCGTTTAAAAAATATGGCGGCAAGAGTCTAAATTTGACCTGTCACGTGAACGCGTCAAAAACGTCGCAAAATGTTTAATGATAGTTGCCCTTAGTTTCTTGTTTTAACCAAATTCGAGTGTATCAGTCAAGTTTTCCACCATTTTGATTTTTTGTAATGCTGAATGTAGAGTCCGGCGGAGCTGAACGGGCAGAGCCGCCGCAGGTTTTCTTCGACCTGGAAACAACTGGACTGGGTATGAATGAACACTGAACCCTTCGGGTGACGTTTTGGATTTTATTTTAAAACGATAACCCGTTTTGTGTACATTACGAAATTTAGGGGAGCGTTTAACTGGGAAAGACCGACAAAAAGTGACTGTAGTCGGTCAACGTTTTGCTTTCTTCGTGGTTTCCTTCACCAGATCAGAACTGCGAGATCGTCCAGTTGGCTGCTGTCAGCGGTGACCACTCGCTCAATCTCTACGTCGTCCCTCGGTGTCGGATACAGAGAGGAGCCGCTCAGGTCACGGGCTTCAGGGTCAGAAGACAGAGGCTGTATCAACACCACCGGCCCGTCCTCACGAACTCCCTCAGAGAAGTCCTGGTCTCCTTCATCGCCTTCCTTCGAATGCTCGGACGCCCCCTCCTCGTCGGCCATAACATTCGCCGCTTTGACTGTCCGGTCATGGTTCGAGTGCTCGAGGAGTTTGACCTCAGAGCAAAGTTTGAGCTCTCCGTCTCGGGCTGCGTCGACACTCTACCTCTGGCTCGTGAGATGCTGAAGCACCGCGGCCTGAAAAGCTTCGGCCAGGAGGCTCTGGTCAGCGAGCTGCTTGGGCTGAACTACAAGGCCCATGATGCATTGGGGGACGTGCGGGCGTTACAGACGTTGTATAGTTTCCTCCGGCCTACGCCGGAGTTGGTCCTAAAGCACACGTTTACTCTGGACCGTACGGACAGCAAAGCACCGGAGGCAGCTGCCCGTACCGGAGAAGCCCGTGAAGCGCCGGAACAGCGCCCCCTGTGGGAGCACTTCACACAGGCAGTGAGTTTAACCGGGGAGAAGGATGGAGAGCCACTCACACTTTTGCATCAACCATAATAACATCTAGTCTAAGCTAGTTTCACCCCTGAGTGCAGGAAATAAAGCTCTCAACTCTTTTCTCTGTAGCTGTTAATGAACAACTGAAGGGAAAAAAGCACAGCCTAAAGAAATCTGAACGGTTGATATTTGTATCTGTATTTGATACATGGACGTTTTGCTGATTAACCCTAGGACAAAGTTGTTTACTGTTTAAAAGTGTTCATATTCAGGTGTTGCTGACTTTAAGCAATTGTTGATTCACGTTGTAAAGTTGTTTAAGTTAAAAATGGAATAAGAAGCATTGATATTTTAAGAGGATTTATGTATACATTGTAAAATGCGTATGTCTAAACTTTGAGGGGAATAGTTGTAATCTTCACCCATTTTGAGATTTAGTAAATATATCGGACAAAATAAGAAACATAAAAAATTGCGAGTATGTGTCTGTGTTTTATTAAATTGGCAGCCAATAGGTCGACCACAGTCAGTTCAGCCAAAACATTAAAACCACTGACTGGTGTAGAAAATAATCATCACAAGTTAACAAACCCACTGATGTTTAATTTGGCTTGAATCATCCAAAAATAATAGTGCACAAAGATAACAATGACTACACAGAAAGCAGAGTGCAGTAACATAACAAGGATTTATTAACCCACTTTCACATACATGTTTTCTGACACGTCATGCTACAGCCTCACCATTTTCCAAAAAAACTAAAAACATGAGAAATGTTCCCATAAAGGTTCAGTAGTCCCCATTCTGTGCATCTAAAAAAAAACTATACCATCTAAAAATAAACTGTTATGTCTGATGTACAATATTCAAACTAGAAGATCAGTAACAAAGGCTTATGATAGTTCATTGAAAAAATAATATTTGAAATCTCATACAGTGAATTAACTTCTGAAATTATTTTGAATAAGAAGGTGAGAAGTATTTGTTCTGTTTGAGTGGGAAAAACTGTTGCGGTAGATGTGAGGTAATGTATTGGATCATGTTTAACTATTCACATTCTCATTTATACTTCATTTTTAGCAACAACAAACAGCTCAAAGTTAAGTGGAACTAAGCAACGAACAACTTTAATGGTCAACATACATCTTTAATAAGTTGGTAAAGTCATTTAAAGGATCTGCTTCTTTCAGGCAAACAGCATTTTTTCCGAAATATTTGACTCAAGGGAGCAGAGAAAACCCATTATAACAACAAATCCCACCTTATGATAGATTGAATTAAAATATCCACCATGGTGTTGGCCAGAGCAAAAAGCAGAAGTTTCAAACATGATGAATTCATCGAGTAAACCCTGAACCTACCATAAAAGATTGCAGTGTGTAAACACACAGTCCATCCAAGGTATACATCAGCTCTACGCTTCTGCAGTTTGTTCATGGCGGGATTTCTTAAGTGTGTACAAACGATGCAAACATACAAAGTCAAAAAACTGCTTCCAAATAACTCCATATAAAAAGGCATGCAGCATTTTCCTTATTTTGAACGTCTGAACAAGACTCAGAAGTGTTTAATGCCTTTGGGTCAACTTGTGGAAGAATGCAACAAGCAAAGGTAGTGCAGTTTTATTCATACCATAATGCTCCCTGTTCTTTTGATGAGAAGTTTCTGGAGATTTGAGCATGCACCGCTGCTCTAAACCAAACATGCAAAAAAGCATCTCAGAAAACTCTACACTAACAATGAGTTGGAATGCTGGATATTTACTAATTCAAGCTAAGTTAAAGTTAAAATGACACCACGGATTGATGCAGAAGTCCTGAGGGGAAGACAACTGCTGGCTCTTAAATCAGATGTGCTCTGTCTTAACAGAGTGGTGCTTTGGTTGTGATGGTGTAAACGGGTATGATCTCATAAAGAAAAAATACCCCCCCCACCCCACTACATTTTATCTGTCTTCTTACTTTCAATTTGGACTCGTTTGAAAATCTGGAGCTTTCAGTCAAAGTATACAATCTTGATTTTTTTTTTTTTTTCATTTTTCAGCTCCAGAAAAGCAGCAAAATGCCAAAAGAAAGAAAGATGAATAGCTCAATCACCCTAAACGGGACAGGATTACAATTTTCATACTTATTGTGTCTAAAGTCCAGCACCGATAAGGGTGTGCAACAGTTGTGCGCCACCACAGGGGAATACAGGGGATTGAATCTGTAAAAATCCAGCAGATTAGGGTGGGGGGCTGCTGCTTCCATCAAACCGCAGAGCAACAGGTAGTTTGAGCTCTCACGTCTCACGTCGCTGCAGCTACAGGAGACTGCAGGCTCGGAACAGGGTCATGCCCGCCGGCGAGCTCACGTGCAGGGACACGCTCTCGTTGGCCGAGACGAACAGGACGGTCCCCCGCCTCATGGAGATGTCCGACAGAGCGGCGGGGCAGGTCGCCGTAGCCTCACCTTCTATGACCAGGAGGATGCTGGCGCTGTCGACCGGAGCCACGGTGTATTCCTTCACCGAGGCCGGGACCTGCAAAGAGACACGGGTCAGACTTCAGTCACGTTTAGCCCCGGGAATTCTGGACAAAATACCAGGCGGGTTTATTAACTTGGCTAAAAGTTTACTGGCTCGTTTTCAGTCCAATCCTCGCCTGTGGCCACATGGATTAAACACTGACTGGTAGATAGCTGAGAAAAGAGCCATTGCTCCTCCACATCAAAAAGAGTGAGCAGAGAACAGAGGCGGTTACCTCCTTGAGGTGCTTTACATTTGGACACATCCAACTGGGGGGAGGTTCTCGGGCATGCCCAGAACAGACACACACACACACACATAGGGGCATAAGGTCGACAGACTGACTTTAAATAAGTCGAAGATAATAGATGGATCCGTCCCTTATCAACCACAGCTGGAAAGCTTCAGACACCAGTCAGTAAAACACTACTTCTTAACTCATTGACTGCCAGCCATTTTCAGAACAGAGAGTCCCATACTGCCAGAGTTTTTTGAGCATTTTGACTGATTTTTCAAGAGCCACAGAATAGTTTGTGCGACGACTATGTAAACACCGAACACACCAAAAGAAAGAGTAGACTCTCTTCTTTCCTCAGGAAAAAAAAATTGTTTCTACCTTATTCCGTTCTTCCTTGACTTGCGTCTCACCACAAGTCAAGCGAACCGTTCCCTTTTTCTTATTTGCCTACAGCCTATGCTCATCTCCCATCAAAAGTGGCACTGCCACCTAGAGGGTCAATTTGTTAGTACATACTCTGTCTAGAAGCCTGATATTTACGGACAAGCTTTAGCAGATAGTCCCCCAGCCACTCTCGTTGAAAAACATAAAAGACGTCTATAGACGTCTTTGGCAGTCAACGGTTGTATTTGAATTGACGTTTATAGACGTCTTTGGCAGCCAATGAGTTAATTAAACCTGCTGATCAGTCTGAACTCTGTTTAGGTCAGAAAGCATCACTGGTCAACAGATATAAGCCCTTTTCAAACCATGCTTCCTTATCATATATCCAGAGACCACAATCAATTCATAAATGCACAAATGCCAGTATTAAAATAAACCAAAATGATCCAGTCTCGTGAATAAATTCTGCCTTTCCCCCTGATCATAAACCTGGATACTTGGTTTTGATAGAAGAAGAACAACACAAACTTCCTACCTGAATCTTCATGACGGTAAAGTCCGGCACTGGGGGGTCGTACAGGGTAACGTAGGGGTCGGAGGGCTCCGGGACACATGGGAAGATTTTGGCAGAGACGGGCGCTGGGTTGTAGTTCAGCATGGCGCAAAGCGTGTTAACATCGATGTATTTCCGCGTCAGCCCGGCTCTTACGGTGTTGTCTGAGCAGGCCATGCACTCGATACAGTCTGGACGGACGGAAAAAGGAGAGAGAAGCCAGCTAATATTTAAATCTGCAGAGGCAGTGCTCCCTTTTAAATGGAAAAATCAATTCCAAAGTCATTAACTGTGATGTTTAAGGCATTCCACGAGCCAATTCTTCACTTCCAGTCGACTCATGCTCCTCATATTAAGTGATTTCTCAGAATTCCCGTGAAAAGCACCGTCTCAGCAAGTGAACTGAGAATAATAGGAATGCCAATGTTCCAAAGAATTGCTGTCGGAGGGGAGGGTTGGGGGAAATACATCAGCAGCTACAAGAAAAGGCGTTTCTCTCTGTCTAACAGATCGCTGAGCTGAGTGAAAGTCTGTCTGATTGAATTAGTATGGCTGCTTCCTTTCTACAACCTTTGCTTCAAACCATTTTTTGTTGTTTTTTCTTCAGATAGATGCTATTTATAGGGAGGTTATTATGGACGTGTGTCGTGGGTTCAGGTAAATGATCCACTGACCTCCATAAAGGTAAGCGTGAGGCTCGTTGGCTCCCAGGAACATGGCCTGGCCCGGTTCCAGAACCACGTAATTGAGGAAGTATATGGAGAAGCAGCCGATGTCTCCGGGGTACTGGGAGTGGAGGCGGAGCAGCAAGTCCCCGTTGCTGCTTGTTGTGTCCTTCCCTGCTGCCCCTGCAAGACATCGGACACATTCACGACGGTGGACCAACCTTCCTGAGCTGCTCTATGTGTGTTGGAAACCTTTCAATATTAGCTGTATTTGCTGCCCCCAAGTGGTAGAAACAAAAATAGCACAATACAAAAATTGCACCACTAGGCAAGACTTCCAAACTTAAGAAACTACAATGAAAACGGCTTTGCTTTTGTGCTGCAAGGAGTTTTCTCACCCTCTTCGGTGATTCTTTTAACCAGTTCATTGAGCTCATCCACGAACAGCTTCTTTTCGCAGCTCATCATCCGGGAAAAGCATCTTTTCAGTGCCCGGCTCGTGCGAGCGTCGTCCCCGACACTGCACCGCAGCTCCTCTGCGGCTTCATCACCCACCAGAGCGTGGAACTCAGGGACCGCTGTCAGAAAGACACAGTATTTATGCTTAAGCGTGCGGTCTTTAAGCAAATGGCCGCTCAAGTTCTGCATTTAATTGTGTGCCGATGTGTAGGACTCACATTTAAGAAACCTCAGGATCTCCTCCACTGGTCTGAAGCCACACAGGCCCTGGAAAGGAGTGAGGGCGATCGCCATCTCCGGCTTATGGTTGTTGTCTGGATAGTGTTCAGGAAACTGCGCATGGAGGCTAGCAGCTAATTCCTAACAAACACAAAAAGACAGACAGAATAGGGGGAAAGTTATTGGATTCATCCATGTCCACCTCAGAAGTAAATAGAGGTTTTAGTAAACTTTAAGATAATAAATTAAAGTGAACAATAGTGGCACTTTTCACTAGAGCTGATCATTCATGACAAAATCTTTTAGGTTTTCTTTAGGCTCATAAAAGCCATCTCTGCTGTGTTAAATGCAACATTTAGAAGTTCTGTCCTAATGACAAAAAAAACCTTTATGCTTTCAAGTGGCTTAGGTGTAATTCTATAAATAACTATTCAGTACAAAGATACACTTTGCTCCACATTACCAATACTGAAAGGTTATTCCCAGGAAAGCCCAGGACGATTCCTCAGGTTTGTCACATGATTATCTGAATCTATGATCTTCAAATTGGTAACCTGAAGTTCAACGATGGACATTTTCCGATGCCTGTGTTCGTCTAAGATGATAAGTGTCTTCTCGTATGTCACAAACAGCTCAAAGAAATGTTTTTGCTCTTAAGCACGAAGCTGATAATCAGACACTTCTGGCGTGCTGGGGAGTGTCTCTGTCTGATTTGGTCTGTAACACATTGCCATTGCTGTCAGACTGTTGCTCTTCAAATGGAAATTTTTTAAAAAGTTGACTCGCACTGGAGGAAGACTTCAAACCTTGTTCAAAAATAGTCCTCCTAATAAATACCAACCCATATGTTAAGACAGAAGGAGTTTTTGGTCACAAACAGAACTGAATATGAGCTGTTCCAGTCTGACTCTTTATGCATTTTGCTAATAAGTGTGCATTTTCATTATCACTAAATACCTAATCCAGTCATATAATGCAGTTTCATTGTGTTTTCCACCTGAAAATTGTCAAAGTTTATACAGAGCGAATGTTATTGGGGACTGACAACTTATCAAGCTGAACTTGTTTGGAAATCTCTGTGCTCTGTATTTAATCAGCCCTGCTCAAACACAGAACCCCTGTGGGGCGTGATGGCCTTTTCAGCATGCTACTGTTTGGATTAGAAAATAAAACACAGTTAAACATTACTAAAATTCCAAATAAGAAACCAAGAGAGTTTGGAGTGTGTGTGCTCACCTTGTTGGGGTGGGCCTGTATGGACAGAGCCGTGTTGACGGAAAGCACTTTGAAGAGGAAGGGCAGCTGGCCCTGGAAGGCGTCTTTCACCTTGGAGCCCAGGCAGGCGGGGTAGTGGGCAATCCACTGGCCCAGGGTGGTCTGCGCAATCCTGTTGTCTTTAATCTGAGCATCACCTTTAGGGTGAGCGCCCATCCATAGCTGAAACAGACAGCGTTATCTCCAGGTGGGCCACGGTAAGACATGGTAAAACACTTTCTGAAATTGTTGCAGATAAAACATGAAATGTGACCATGTAATTTTATTTCACAAAATACCGTCCTAATACGCGTAAGGAAGCTCTTGCTAGGGAAAATAGTCTGTAGTCTTCCAATCACTATATTTATCTATTTTATGTCATTAAAAGCAAGATGAGGGGAGCATTAATCTGAATGAAGTAAAACTCTTAAAATCTTAAGAAGGGAGGAAAACGGTCACTAAATAAGACATGTGACATTTCCTGCATATTTTCCGGATCCTCTAATGAGCAAAACAGAGGGGAAAGGTTAGAGCACATATGTCAAAGTCAAGGCCCGCGGGCCAGATCCGGCCCACGAAGTGATTATCTATGGCCCGCTGGATGATATTTAATTATTATTAGAACCGGCCCGCAGGCCACAGCTGCCCGCTGGTGTTTTGTACGCACCAACACTACATTTCCCACAATGCAACGGTCGCCCGCAAAGTCACTGCAGCGAGCACAAACGGCTTCATTCGTTCAGAGCAGAGTTTGACTTTTTGAAACCCCCTCCTCAAAAAGGACTAAATGTAAGGTGGACGCTGAGAACAGGGGGTTTCAGGCCAGGTGGGAGGCAGAGGACATGTTTACGGAGGTTAAAGGAAACCTGTGTGTCTGCTGTGTGGAGAAAGTGTGGCTGTTATGGAAGAATTTAATTTAAGAAGGCACTATCAAACGTCTAAGAAACACACAGACAAAGACAAGAATATGGAATATGAACAAAAGCTACAGACGGTGGAAGAATTAAAACGAGCCCTTTAGTCCAGACAAGCTATGTTCACATATGCTAAATCACAAAGTGAGGCTGCTGTCAAGGCTAGCTTTATTGTGCCGTACATTTATGTATTTTATTTATTTATATTTATTTTGAATGGACTCAGGGAAAATTGCAGATAAGAGCCATGAGAAAGAATACAAGTGATTTGATTTATTTTTTAAATTTTACTATTTGAAAGCAGTGATCGGTAGATCATAGAGCAGCACAATAATACATTTTTCGTTTATAATGCATGCACTTTTATTTATGCATTTATCTTGATATTAAGTAACACATTTTGTTTTTAAAAACAATTTAATTTTTTGCTGTTTGGCTGTTGAAAATGTTTTCCCTTGAAGTTACCGACAGAGCCATAACAAAATATTGCCATATTCATTTAATCATTGTGAATATGTGTGAATACACTGTGTTAGGTCTTGGTTCAATAGTCTATGTGCAATCGTTTCGATATGTTTTAATAAACGTTGAACCAGTCCGGCCCTCGGCTTATAGCAAATTTGTTTTTTTGGCCCTCGGTGTGTTTGACTTTGACATCCCTGGGTTAGAGTCTAGCCTTTCCCCTCTGTTCAGGGAACATCTTAATAATTGATGTAATTTTCTTCCTATCAAACCAGAATTAGACTAAAAGAAGCTCTAAAATGCGCCCATCTTGACAACTATGGTGCAAACAGGCAAACACGTCTCATAGTCAGACATGCCAAACATTTTAGCAACAATCAGTGTTGGTAAATAAAAGGAAAAAAAAGGTGTGATCAGTGACAACAACAGGCCCCTGCAGAATGTGAAAATGTCAGCGCAGCCTGAACTAATGACCTTCATGACAAACCCCGCAGAGCAGCTGTGGCTAAATAAAGCCTTCTGAAGGCCACAGGGAAAGCCAGCCCCTCCGCCAACATGCTGAGGAACAACAGCACATTCAGAACCATGAGCACAGTTAGAGAGGGTACAGGCTGAATAAAACAACCATTGATGCGCTTTTAATCTGGCCGAAAACCTACATTTCTAGCAAATCCGTAATACTGAACAGACAAACTGCACCAAACGCACTTTGCTGAAGGAAATGACACCAGATTCAAACTAATCACCTGAGTTTTGATAACCTGGATGTGGAAGAAATGGTGAATCTTTGTCTAGGGTGAATGAGTGTGGCATGAAAAATAAAGAAAAACTATGGCTTAAACTAACAGATTACATCTACTTTCCTTTGTTCTATCTATATTTGCTCAACTCTTATTTAAAAGTTTGATTTTTTTTAAAGCAGCTGCTGTTTAAATATTCATACAATGACATTTCTATGAGAACAGATTTTACAATTCATCAACACAATTCTCCACCAGTCACTTCAAAAAGACATGTCTCTTGTGCTTACCTCTGCATAGGGTTTATTTTCCTCTATGACTGCAAGTGGGTCTCCACCAACCACCAGTTTGGCCACCTCACTTTTTAGCCCAACCTTACCCCAAGCATAATTTTGCACAGCGCAGGTCAGGGGAAACACTGGAAAACATATTTAGCATGTTAGTTGAGTCATCGAAAACATCATTCAACACACCACACTCTCCAGACCAGCAGAAAAGTGCTTTGTGTTTTTCCCACAGCAGGTGAACAAATATACTGGTCTCCACTGTGTAGTGTGTACTGTGCAACATTTTAGCTTTGTTGTTTCAGAATGGTCGCTATTTGAGTTTTTAATGGAAATCGATAACCACTATAACCCGAAGGAGAAAGATGATCTCTGACTAAAACACCGAAACAAGGAAGCTAAGACCATCATTTTGCAGCACATCGATCAGCTGACGATGCTACGTTCACTGACTGAAACCCATAGTGGGTACGTTACAATTTGGTAACGTTTTTTGCTGTTGTTGTTCCTTTCACTAAAAAAACAAGGTGACCGATCTGCACTTTATTGTTTGGTCCGTAGTGCGACCGATGCAGCGGTAACAGACTATAGCGGCTGCAGATAAAACAAACAAAACACCGGCGAGCTTTACGCTAAATAACACGGGCTTTAGGTCGCGTATCGACACACCGCTGACCGGCATTATTTGTCCTTATTCTGAGTAAACGGTAACAAAAACCCAAGGCCTAAATGTACGACCGCGAATGAAATAAAATGAGGCAGCCATGAATGAGAGGATTCCACTCACCTCTCACTTCCTCCATGGCTGCAACGTTGGCTGTCAGACCGCCGGTGACGTCACAAATATACGAGCAGCTACTTTTTTTTCACCTTTTTTTCGAAATGTAAATACGTTTAACCAATCATTCTTCATTTTACTGTTTCGCTCAGCAAATGAATATCTTAAGAGGTAAATAACCACACAAAAAATAACTTTTACGAGGAATAAAAGTTTATTTATTGGTTTTATTTTGTATTAATTTATTTAACTTTTAGAGACAACGGGCTATAGGCTATGTTCAAATCAGACACCATGAGCTGAGCCAAACAACAATTGGCTCCATATTCATTAGTCAATGGATAAACTGCATTATTTAAGAAGCAATAGTGTGATTTGACACAGGGGTCCATAAAATACTAAATTAACCTAATAAATTAATCATAAGTGAGCCTATGTAATAGAAAGAAGAAAAAGTCTGAGATGTCAACTTCATTTCCGACAACAGTTATACAGCAATATATTAAAGAGGCTGAAATTTGTTTTTCAGCATAGAAAATGTGGTATTAAAAACTAAATAAAACAGTATGGTCTAATCTGAAGCAGCAGGATATAACACCCCGTTCATCCATCCATCCATCCATCCATTATCAATGCCGCTTATTCCCTGATGGGGTCGCGGGGGGAACTGGAGCCTATCCCAGTGGTCAACGGGCGAGAGGCAGGGTACACCCTGGACAGTCCGCCAGTCCATCGCAGGGCCACACACAGGACAAACAACCACTCACACTCACATTCACACCTAAGGGCAATTTCCCCAATCTCCAACCAACCTAACATGCATGTTTTTGGACTGTGGGAGGAAGCCGGAGAACCCGGAGAGAACCCACGCAGACACAGGGAGAACATGCAAACTCCACCCAGAAAGGTCCTGGTTCCCCTGGGATTCGAACCCAGAACCCTCTTGCTGGGAGGCGACAGTGCTAACCACCACACCACCGTGCCGCCCACACCCCGTTCAGACTTCTAATATTACCTTGCTCATCAACAAAATGTATTCCACTGAACTGTACATATTTCTACTAAATGTGTGTCTTAGCCATCTTTTATTTTCACTTAAAGAGGGACAAAACTATCATTCTGAAAATCTTTCATTTGAACATCCAGGAATTCCTTTTGCTGGCCCATGGCCCATCCAATACCTGAACACTTTGCAATTCACATGGGCCCAATACTGAACTAGTGAATTATCCCATAAGGGGGGCAATACTGAGTCCATTTATTAGCCACATTGTTTCCCACATTGATAAATGGTCAGATACCCCTCGAGAATATTCTAATAACATTTGCCTCAGTGTCTGTGCTTGCTGGCAAAGTCATCAGACAGGACCGCATCCTGTGTATCACGTGATAATACGTAAGTTCAGCTTACCATCACTGTTAAGCTTCAACTCAGAATGTGTTTATTTTTATCATTTACACACATTGAACTGACTGATTACAAACTGGAGAGTCGAGAAACTCAAAACTGCCAGCGCTACACTACAGAAAAAGGCAAGAAAACAAGATCATGTAATAATCTAATTATTTTCTGATTGTGTTTAATAAAATAATTCATAATTCATGTAAATTACAAGAATATACGCAGGATAGAATTTTGTAAAGTACCATGTTGTAGTATATTATTAATTATTAATTTATTAAGTATTAAATTGAGTATTAAAAATGATCTACTCACTTGTGTCACTCATAATTTTAGCAAGATTCTTTTATTTTAGAAACATAAAT
The DNA here is from genome assembly GCA_013363375.1 of Menidia beryllina. NCBI lineage: Eukaryota > Metazoa > Chordata > Actinopteri > Atheriniformes > Atherinopsidae > Menidia > Menidia beryllina. The sequence continues at coordinate 377,240 of JABUIW010000044.1, read as the reverse complement.
GTATTGGGGTAGACACAAGGTAAATATTTAGGGAAAAAAGCAATAACCCTAAATAAATAAATACGCAGAGGAAGGAACATGCAAACTCCATACAGAAAGGTCCTGGTTCCTCTTGGGACTTGAACTTGGACCCTTTTGCTGTGAAGTGACGGTGGTAACCACCTTATCACCATTATATTATATTATATTATATTATATTATATTATATTATATTATAT
>JABUIW010000044.1:352053-377012 GCA_013363375.1 Menidia beryllina | reverse complement strand
GATTTTAATAGACTAGCAATCTGAGTTAGACTTGGTGGGTGGCGCGTTTTTACTGCGTTTGTGGCAAGTGACGCACGAGTCATTGTGCAGCCAACTCAGTGCGCATGCTCAGTGAACTATTCAAGGAAGTAGGCAAAGCAGGCAGTTGACCAGACAGAGAAGAGTTTGTTGTTGATTGAACTTTCAGAGAAGCTAAAACAACTCGCTGCCATTTCAGAATGTCGGACTTTGATAACAACCCGTTCGCACAACCTGCTAGCGACAACCCTTTCAATGTAAGTGCGAATATTTGATGTTTTTATGAGGTTTTTGCTAACTGTCGTGCCTGGCTGCTGACATATCATTCGTTAAATGGTAGCCAGCACGCCAAGAAACTTGTTGGGTGGATTTCAGGGAGGGACCAAGTTCGCCGTTCATAAAGCCCATTGCACAAATACAATTGTTTGACAGTCCTTTAGCCTATCAAGGAGGTGTCTTGAAAAAGGGGTGGTATAACCTTTGAGTTAAGTTTCAGGAAGTTAAACCGTAGCCAGCAAGGAATGTGTGTCAAACCGTTTCATACTATTCACTATTTGAAGAAAGGGCCTATTTTTCCACGCTTTGATAAAAATAAAAAAACCTAACAGGTCATGGTTTATGGTCACTTGGAATCCCACTATTTTAATCAACATTGATATAGCTATTAGCCTCTTAGAAAGTAGATTCTAGTAAGATACAGCCTAAAGATCATTCAGTTCATCATTCGTAATTGATTTTATTAAGCTTGTTTAGAAATTAACTGCATGAAGATCATTTATCATCTTACATACAGCTGGCATCTTGTTTTGCTTATAAAATGATTATAAGGAGGAAATGTATCTGATCTGTTGGGGAGTGACTGTCTCTCTGCATGCCAAACTCCTCCAAACATAATTAAGCATAATTATAATTTAACTATAACAAGCTTCTTCCACAGCCTGTTTATATCATGAACAGACATAATATTAAATTTGACTTTCCATCCTTTCCAGCATGAAGAATGGGTGAAAGCTATGCTTTGACATCACGTGATACAGTCACTTTCCCACAAGTGGTGTGTGACATTCTGTCAGGTGCACAATAGCCATGGCGACAGAACTGGCCACTGTTTATTTGATGGGTGTGGAAGTGGTTCAGTGAATAGCCTGATGGCAGCGACTGTACAACAGAAATCCTTGTCATTCACACAAGTCCCCCACTTTTCCACCTAAACATGCACATGTGTTGCTTTGTGCCCTCTTTTGCTCCTCTGCCTTCTGCTCTGTTGGGGTGTTTCGTGCAATGCGAATGTAAACTGAAACAAACTCCTGTCCCGGTGAAGTTATGAAATGGGAACGGCCACACCTAAACAAAGAGCAAGTCCTGTTTCCTGGTACAGAAATGTTTAGGTAGAGATTGCTGCTCATTTGATCTCTAATTAAGTTTTTCTTGCTTGTGTGTTAGAATGAATTGCTTTCAGATGACTTAACATTATTATTAGTGAAAGAACGCTGTTGTGTCCCCATATTCAAAAGCTTTACTGGTCTTTGGGGGGGCAGGTCTGTCTTGTTTTGGTGTGTCCCAGCTTAATCCTTATTTAAAAGAGGATTAATGGTTGTTGTGAGCTTAAATGTTCACTGCTGTCTCAGCTGTGTATCAGAAACACACAAGCAGTCTCTCACATGGAGCAGTGCTACCTAAGCATGCTGTTTCATAGAAAGCTTTGCTCCACACAAAGCAGAGACTCAAAATTAAACTTCCTATTGGCCTTTGTGCTTGTGTCAGAACTCTGAAAAATGTCCCTATACATTTGTTGTATTAATGTTTATGAAAGAATGCTACTAGTCAGACATCCCTGTCTTTCCTGCTGGGAATATTTACAGGTGTGTCGAAAGCTAATAATGGTGAGCTCATACTCAGTCACATGGCCCCTGAGTGACATGTCGGGCTATCATGTGAGGAGCTCGCTCTAGCCCCACTGTAAAGGAGGATAAATTACTGTGTACAAAATACGTTAAAGTAATATGTTAAAGAAGAAACTCTGACACTTGCTGGTTGTTTTTTTTTTAAACTTAAAAATAGTGTAAAGATCAAATAAAAGTCCTGGATCAGGCTCTATCCTGCACAGAATACAAAAGAAGCACTGGGAAATTATTATGGCGCCAACGTTATGATTTAAAATATCAGCTGTCAAAATATCTAAGTGTATATTTGGACCAGCAGAATCCTGTTCATGCAAAACAGAATCAGTTTCTGATAAAAAAAAACATTGTACAGTTTGTTTGGGGATTTTTATTGTTTTGTTTTTCCATCAGTGGTTCTGAAGAAATGAAATGAAAAAAGATAAAAGAAGTGCAAGTGCATCCTTCAGCTCTGACAGGTGCTGGAAGCGGAGCTTGTCCTCGTCTTGACCGTGCCGAATGTTTGTGCCTCATTAAACTGTCAGAGTTTTTGTGTTTCTTCAGCCCCCTTTGTAGAGTGAGCTGTCACAAAGTAAAAGTTAAGTCACATTTCCATTAATACGGGAATGAAAAGTGCCCTATCCCTTCTTTAAATTACTGAGTGCACTTAGCTTTCCCTTTTTAAACATGTTCATGTTCAACCAAAGTCCACCATCTATGGTTCCTTGTAGTCTACAGAATGGCAGATATAAATGGCAGACGTTGTAATGGGAGAAAGAGGTCAGAAACAAAGTTAGAACATTGTTCAATTATCTCTTAGGTCAGGGATTTTTTAACTAAAAATGTGGGTGCGTCAAAGTCATAAGGAAAGTTACCTCAAACACAAAAAGCCATTAAAACAATTAATCAAATTGTCTTACTCAGCATCTCTAATGCTGTAATCTCAGCTAAATTTAAGGAATAACTTAATACAAGGATGACCAAGCAGTCATGCATTTCCTAGACCTTGTCTTTTTTTGTCCTCTTTGTATGTTGCTGTTGGAATGTGCTCTACTCCTATTTTTTTTTTTTTGGCTCCTCAAAAGGCTCCGAAATGGCCACAGAAATTCTTTTCCAAATGAATTCTGATACGTTGTTTCAGAGCCAGAGCTTTGCTACTCAGGAGGAGAAGATAATGTGTTTGAGCTCCTGTGAAGCGAAACCTGCTGGAGGACTTTAATGATTACAAATGGTTTCCCACGGTAATGATTCAACAAGAACTTGCAAGGCTACCTCGCAATAGCTGGCTCTTATTGTACTCAATTTTTGTCACTAAGCGGAGCATTGAATCAGATGGTTTGGCGCGCTGTTTACCTTGTGTCTCAGAGAATATCAAATGGAGTATTTTTAGTTTCATGCAAATGCATTCAAAGAAACATGCAGGTCTCATGCCATCAGCTGCAATTGTATGATTAACGGCTCACCAAACCGTACAGAGAATTTGTTTTTAAAGGAGTTTCTAACCAGCTGTGGGTGTGTTTTTCTTTTATTCTTCAGGATCCCTCTGTCACTCAGGTGACCACCTCCAGTGCTGAACCAGTTGACCAGTACAACCCGTTCCCCCAGTCCAATGTAAGATCATTTTTTCCCCCTGTGTCATTCTGTGTCACAAAAAAGTATCTCCTGCCGATGGATTCTGGGATTCATTTCTGGATGTTCTCATTATACCCACACATGTAACGTTTCTGTCTTTTATCCCCTCTCCCAAGCTTTGAACTTTTTGCCATCTTCACACCTCTTTCCTGTGTGCTTTTTAATAGACCCTGTTTTATTTCAAACAGCAACAGCAGCCCTAATGGAAATGGATAGCGAGTTATTCCCCTTACAGGACACTTTCTTTTCCACCTATCCATATTTGCTTAATCATTTTAATCTCTTCCACTCCCCTTTCTTCTGTGTTATTCCCTGTATTCATTGGGAACTTTTTCTCTCAGTTTTCACTTTAGTTTAGTTTTTTTTTTGCTCCCTTATTGCATTTTAATCTCTTCCTCTCTCTCAGGATGGCCTGGCTACTCAGACAACTCCCTACCAGCCGGCCGTGTTGCAGCCATCCACCGAGCCCAGTCCACAGGTGAGAACACAAAGCCTCTTTTCCAAACACACCAATAAGCTGCTGCAGTCTAAATTGACCATCCTCTTGTTCCTGTTTATGTGTTAACCTTATCAACACTTTGTCACTGTTGCAGAGTTTGTGCAGCCTCAGATTTTTTGGCAAAATAAATATAACACACAGTCAATAAAGAAGGCAAATTGCAAATGAAAATAACTCGCAACAATGAGACGGTTATACTTCGCTCTCCTGTTTTCATCTGTAGAAATCTGATTTTGACACGGCTGAGCTCAGTCCATTTTACACCTAAAAAAAGTAACATCTTAAACCTAAACTTAACCTGTTTGTTTTATAGTTCTGGAGTCAACATGTGAGATTTTCTGAAAATGGTGGAAGCCAGCTCTTTGTTAGCACAAGTGTCTTTTACCCTTTTGTTTAATCTCAAACTTGTATTGCTGCATAACTGAAATAGTCCAAGTATTACTTTATAAACACTCCTCCTGCTTACAGTTTTTGTATTAATGCCCCTTGTGAGCGGAGTCATGGAGTGTTACATTCTAGCAAAATTCAGAAGAATCTCTTTATCCAATGCGCTTGTGGAGTCCTGTGTTTCTGTTTTTTCTATCTTTTTCCCCCCCCTAACACTATCACTATTCCAGGCATCTGCTGCAGCAGCTCAGGCCAACCTGCTGAGGCAGCAGGAGGAGCTGGAGAGGAAAGCTGCCGAGCTGGACCGCAGGGAGCTGGAGCTAAAGAGCAGAGGATCGACAGGTCAAACCAACCTCCCTCCCCCCTGCTGCAGTTGTGTCAGGAAGACATTGTGCAGTCTTTGCGTTATGCATTAAAAAGCAGTCTGTAAGACTCTGCACTCTTCTGGTTGTGAAAAATGCTCGTGTATCCACTTGAGCTGCTCACAAAGATGTCACATGCTTATCCAAAACTCAGTTAAATTGTGTTTTAATCCGTAATTATTTTTACTTTAAGTTCTGATACTAGGTTAGGTTTTATTTATTTATTTATGCCTAATTACTTTGAACTCTGAGTGATTCAATCTTTATCAAGTTAATTTGAAATCTACACTAGCTTGGCCCGTATATGCAGTTGTCAGTAATGAAAATGTCTAAGGCCAAGCTGGTATTTTTTATCAAACCTGCAAGAAATGGAATGAACATGGACTCAAGTTTCAGCATCAGCACGTCAGCTTTTTTTTTCCTTTTACATCCATCAAGTTTTAACAGATTTGGCCTTTCAGCTTTAGATGACCAAAAAAAACAAAAACACACCCACAGCTGACATCCGGTCATGTCTCAACAGGCAAAGAGAACAACTGGCCTCCCCTTCCTAAGAGTTTCCCCATCAAACCATGTTTCTATCAGGACTTCTCGGAGGAAATCCCCACAGAGTATCAAAGAGTCTGCAAAATGATGTACTATCTCTGGATGTGTAAGTGTATGGAGGTTCTAGGGGTGCCTCCTCCTGGAAGTTATCTCATCTGACACAACGAAATGCTCTGAAGTAACATTGTGCTGGTTTTGCCGTCCTTTCTGCTCCAGTCAACTGTGTGACTCTGTTCCTCAACCTGCTGGCGTGCCTGGCTTACTTCACCACCGACGCAACCTACGGCGTGGACTTTGGCCTTTCCATTCTCTGGCTCATCCTCTTCACTCCCTGCTCCTTCCTCTGCTGGTACCGACCTGTCTACAAGGCCTTCAGGTGAGTCCCCCCCTTCCTGAACTGAGCTGTGGTGTACTGAACCCTGAACCCTGGAAATAAATTCAATTTATATACATTACAAAAGGGACAAAAACAAGGGACAAAAAACAAGAAATGTGTAGCTTTAAGATGTTTTCCTGGGTGTTAAAAGGTTATTTCAGTCTGTATATTTGTTTTGGATTCAGATAATTATGTCTTGAGAATGAGAACTGCTCCTTTGCTTTTTTTGTACTAATGGAAGGACCTCACACTCTGGCCAAGATGGCCGAGTGTTTTTAAAATATCATGCTGTGGACACAGCATGCACGTGAATACTGACTGGGAAAAAAAAAGATATGTACATGGCACCAGGTGTGATTGAAAGAGTATGGTGGTATGGAAATTTGGTTTCCTTTGATCGAGACACTGAACCCCTTATTGCCTGCAATGCATTTACTGGTAGCTGTTCTCACACATGGACCCATCAAACTGTGTCTCAGAATCAGCTGTAACAGACGTTTTACATCCCTTTGCAGCTCAGGAGCATATCGAGAGCAGATCAGCTTAGTCTAGGTTACAGATGGCACATGCCAGAACCACCTTAGTTGAACCTTAGAAAATGGTGGAACTCCACAGAGATAAGATAAGACTTTTATGGAGCACTATAGCTTTCAAAACATGTAAAACACATTGTAAATATCAGATTTGGAGCACAACTCGTTAGGCTGTTGTCTAGTCATGTTTTCTAGTTCACAGCTCTAAACACCTACAGGCATCAGGTCGATTTATCCTGTGCAGTTTTTAGGATCACTGGACCTGTGAGAGTAGAAGGTGAATACTGTGAATCTGTCAGCCTCCATACATGTTAGATTAAGTTTATTGGAACTTAATCTGGAATTGAAAGTTTATAATGTTAGTTGTTATTTTCTAAAGATATTTATATGTTAAGTGTAGGAGCCATTTATCCTTTTTTGTGTTTATCGCCACCAGGGGGCGTTTTTCATTTTGAGTTCTGTGTGTCTGAGGGATGGGTTATTTAAGGTCTGCCGTGATTGATTTCAGGTGTTGTTAATAAGAAGGGGCAACAGTTTTCTACTGTGTCGCTGGTAGATTTTGGATGGCAGAATACAGGTGAATTACAATGGAAATATGGAAATGGACACTATGCAAACAATAAACATCTTTATTATAAATCAAACCAAAGACTGGCATCCGGATTTCTAAACAGAGCACACGTAAGACCAACGCCTTTTAAAGTCAACAACCAGTAGCCTAAAATACAGGATTTTAGCCGCTACATTAAGTGTTAACAAAAAACCCGTCCTTCCTTTGGCCAGTTTGTTCCAGTGTTTTATCATCTAACGCTTAATGAAAGGTAGCATGTACAAACTCTTATGATGGTTTGATTAAAAAGTTTTGTGGAGCTGAATTGTTTTGTTTTTCTGTTAGGACGGACAGCTCCTTCAGCTTCTTCTTCTTCTTCTTTGTATTCTTCTGTCAAGTGGTGATCTTCATCATTCAGTCTGTGGGCATCCCCAAGTGGGGCAACAGGTAAGACATTAACACATGTCCCAATATCAGATCACCTGATATAATTGTTTTCATGATGCACTGATTTACTGAAAGAAGTGTCTTGTTTTCTTGGCTGCTGGCTTTTCTCCTTTGCCTCGTCTTCTCTGACAGAATCTTTCCATTCTTCAGCCTTTCTATCAGCCGGTAACCCTGTAAGTCTCTACTGCTCACCGTTTGCTGCGTGCCGCCAGCACTCAGTCTTTCTTTGCTCTGTTTTGCACTTTCCCTCCTCTTATAGTTGTAATTTACCTTAAAAATATGTGATTTATGTAGTTAATGAAGGCAGGACGTGAGCTCAGTTTCGAAAGAAGAAGAAAAGATGAAGAAGGTGGTACAGTTAAAATATAAGAAGCAATCAGCAGTAATGTAAAGCTACGAGAGTGGTTTTTAAAGATGAAATGTGAGATTTATCTCTTGTTTTGTTGTTTTAAACATGCTTTGGACACATCCAGAGTACAAATCTGAAAATGACTGAAAATATTAAGCTTTTTCTCTTGGACTTTCAACCTATTCTTCCTTTTTAAAAAAATATTTTATAATCTGTGTTTGCATGCATGTAAACCTATCGCTGTGTTGAAGCTGCCTGTCACTAATGCCCATGATAAGACCACCTCACTCCTATTTTTTGTTGCCTCCAGTGGTTGGATCAGTGCCTTCACCATCATCGGCACCAACAAAGCGGTGGGAGCCATCATGATCATCGTGGCTATCCTCTTCACTATATGCGCCGTGATATCTGTTATCATGCTCAAGATGGTAGGATTAGAGTTTTTCCAGAGAACTGCAAGAATTTTGTTTTTAGGATTTGAACTGTTTTCCAGCCAGTTTCTCTTAAATACTTGATGTCCAGGATTGTATGCTCAAGTTTTCTTCCTCCCCAGGTCCACAGCATGTACCGCCGCACTGGGGCCAGTTTCCAGAAGGCTCAGCAGGAGTTCTCACAAGGCGTCTTCACCAGTAAAACCTTCCAAACAGCCGCCGCTGGAGCCGCCTCCTCCGCCGCTCAGGGAGCCATGCGGGGAAACAACTAGTGGCAGTTTGAGCTATGTTGACCTCCTCCAAACGGGTCAAGGTCTGTACGTTATCAGGTCCAGATGATTAAGTGAAACAAAAGCTGAACAATCCAGAATTTTCGGCAGGCACCAAACCAGGAGCGACCCTTCTCCAGTCATCTAAGGGCTCTGGGTGGGTGGCCACACGTTATAATCTGACCTTTTAATGTATAGACCTTGCGCCAGCTGAGGCTTCCCCAATTTCACCCACACCACCGGTGCACTCGTAATTCCCCATGTCAGTTTTTACTTTTCACATCCAGAGTACATCCTGCACAGCGACTTGTCCGGTTCTGTGTGGTTGTAGGAAAGAAGTGGAGTGGAAAGTCAAGCGACAAGTGAATGATATTGTGTAAAAAAAACAAACAAAAAGGAAGATGACTGATTGCTATTTCAGCATGCCTTTGCTCTGTACATTTTGTGTCCACTTTTAAGCATGGCTCTTAGATGTAATGTCTGGGTTTGCATGTGAGCTGATGAATGGAGGTACCAACCCAACGGCTGTATGCCTGTGTTGTGCATGGTGATCCTGTAATATAAACTAAATGAAGTGTCTCTCTTTGCCATCCACCCACCCGTCTCCAAAGCATTTCTCGGAGGTGTTAAACCCAGCTGGGTGTTGGGTTTAACATGTCGTCAAACTTAACTAATTTAAGTTTGGCGATGATGATGTCTGGCATAGATGTAATGTAAATATATTGCTTTGAATCTGTACCTGTTTTTTTTCGGTAAGGAAGGATACTCTTTTAAACGGTTTTCCACAATTGTAAATTCACAGTGGCAATCATTTCATCTCATGCTTATAGAAATCAGACAAAAACAGACTTAAATGTAATACACAGAGGATACAGTTTAGTTTCACACCATTGTTAATTCTGTTTTAACTCCACTGGTCATTTATATTTTGTTGAATCAGTATCTGGTGGCTTTTGTTTCTGCCAGTGCTGGTTATTTGAAAACCAAAACATTATGTGGCGTAAGAAAGGAAGACGACAAAAAACTGATTTTGCAAACAATGACACGTGGATGACACCAGCTCATTCAGTCCATGTCAAATCATTCATTATAGGGCTGGGACATCTTAACGTGGGTTGAGTTCTTTTCATTTGAACATTGGGGTCAGGATGAGATCTGAGCTGCTTGTCTCCATGACAGTGTCACAGTGACCTTGTTCTTGAGCGAATCCTTGAATAATCATGAAATGGATTTTCTTGAATTTGTGACATTCAATTACCTTCTGACCTCATGGGTACCTTATTAGCAATTTCCACTAGACAATTTTAGGTTTTGCCACAGCATTTGCCATTTGACCAACAATGTCTGAACATCTCCTCTATCCAGATAAAAACTTGCCTTTTCAATTGTTCTTAAATGATTATGCTAGTAAGTCATCCTTGCCTCTCTTGACATACATCTCTAAGTTATTTGCACACTGTTGTAGATTTTTTCCACATGATGAGAAAGCCTGTGTATGTGTCTGATAAACTGTTTTTGTTTTTTTGAGGATTAAAAACTAAAACGGCCACAAATTCAGTAAAAATGTAAATGCTTTTGCCAACAAATGCCAGTTTTAACACAAGGTTGTATTTTTTTTATATGAATCATTCAGGATTTTTTGGTTTGGATACATACAGTATGTCTGGATGCTATATGTGAGAGCTTATTTCAGTACTTTTTGTATTGCATCAGTGAATTTCACGTCTAATAAAACGCTTTGCTTTCTATTAAAGTTGAATTTCTTGTATTTCTTTTTTTAATATGTGTTTATCTTCATACTTTTTCTGTCTGTATCATATTTACCCAGCAGGGGCTGCTGTTTCTGCACCTCCACAACAAGCCTAATGTGCTTAAATCACTGCTAGAAAATAGTCCAGACAACAAAGAACTACTTTAATAGCTTTTTTGGGGGGGGCGGGGGGTTGTAGGCTGAAAAGCTCTCTGTGATTATGTTCACATGCATCCTGCATGTGGCAGTATTGGTTGAACTGGATGATCCAAAGAGGTTTCTCACTTTTAATCCCATGTTTTCCTGATATATTGTTTACAAATTCCACACCACAAACATCTGAGTTATCACCTACGTTGTCGTTGTGGCTCGTTAGGGGGTGCTAGCACTTCTCTGTAACCCAGACTGCTGCATTAGCTGTCTGGGTTTCTATTTGAAGGCTCGGAAAAGCTGCAGCCTCCTCCCATCAACCACTATCATCAGCCCGACCGCACGCCTACCTGAACAGACAGTTTTTCAGTCAAAGACAGGGTTTCTTTGTTCTTTTTTTGGCTAATTGATGGCTGCAGGGAAAAAGTGACCTCTCCCACTGACACTGAAGGTTAGTGAGAGACAATGGTCCGAAAGTACGTTCTAAAGGCTCAGTTTGATGATAAAAAAACAATCCTTGTAGTTTCATCACCAAATAAAAACAGACAAATGAGCTGTATTGAGACCTACCAAAATGAAATAACCAGCTTCCTTTTCCAAGTTGACAAATTCTGATTAACATCTTACATTTTAACATTTTAATTGAGACAAACTGAACATGGAAAAGTTGTTATATTTAGAGCTTAGTGAGGAAGCATGATTTTTTTTTTTTTTTAAAGAAAAGCTTGTCAAGAGGATGATGAGTTACCATGAAAAAACTAACACCACATTAGCAAGTCTTATCCTCCCTGTGAGATAAGGAACACTGGAATATTTATTTTTTTGTTTAGATTAAGAATAGAATTTTCCATACATTTTCTCAGTCTTATTTCCTCATTTCTGAAACATTCTCTTGATGTTTTACCGTTTTAAATGAAAAGAGGTGTTTATGTTGGTGAGTCAGCTGTAGCCTATAGAAAATAAAGTAGTTACGTCATCGCCTGATTTGTGGAGGAGCAGAATCATTGGATCCAGATTTACCACTAGAGGGAAGCACGGCGGTGGAGTCAACGGTCCACAGAGTGAAGTGCTGACTCACTGTCTAAGAGGCTTGAAGCAAAAAGCCTTTTAAAAGGTATCTCAACTCTACTACAGTTTACTTTTGTCCTTCACTGAAGCTCTCCCAAACTCAAATGAAGTGACGATGCCCAAGATGAAAACCCCTAATTGTTCCTAAAAGCACACAGAAACAAATCTAATGTACTTTTAATGTAATTTCTAAGTATCTAACCTTCCACTACCAATACTCCTAAAACCTGGATAAAAGTGCTCCTACTGAATGTAATGGTTGCTTTTGTCAAGCAGTGTATGAAGAGCCCTCACCTCCTTGTCATCATCCCCTCAGTATGGCGCTGACTGTCTATGCTGAGATTACACCCTCTGCTACACGCTGAGATGTTCCGAGCTCAAGGTTAGCTGGGAGAAGACTCGGATGAGGAGTGTTTCTCCGAGAGGAAAGAAGCTATTTTCGACCCGGTCCACTTTCCCGGCCTGTCTTTATCAGCGTGTCCTCCGAGTGCACAAAAAGGCATTTGAAGTGTGAAAAAAATTGTTCTTTAATTCTCTCCATCTTAATAAGCCCTCTGCACTCACAGCACAGAATGACTTCTTTCACACGTCAGCTGAATCCTAAACGAGGAATACGAGGCACCAGCAGTGGTTCGTTTATCCTGCTGGTTCATCACAGCGCTTTCCATAAAATGCCAGTTGTTTGGAATACTCTGAGTTAACGGATGTTCAAAAGTGGCAAGAAATCAGCATGCTGTTGGTGCAGAATATGCTGTTTCATAGGCTAGAATTGATTTTTTTTTACATGAATTAAAACATATACGCTAAACAAGCAGTAAATCAGATTGCAAAACAAAACACTTTATTAGATCACTTTTTGTTGCTTGAAAGTGTATCAGTACTGAGTTTTCCTCAGTTGCAAAAAAGAAAAAAAAACATTTTATACTACTGAAAAAGTACTGAGTCAGATGAGTTACCTTCAAAATCAGCTCTAACTGGCTGATGTTTCCATCCTGGATGTAAAGCAGGAAGGTGCATTGCTTTACCCATAGAAACCACGTCCATAACAATTCAAAGTGCTTTACATATGAGAAGAAGCAGAAAATTTCATTAAACAGTAAGAATTTAAAATCCGAAATCAATAATTACTTAAACAAAGTAAAACAGGTAAAGATTATAGATTAAATAAATAAAAAGTGCAGATAAAATTAGTAGTTATGCAAGTAGAAATATTTTCAGCCTGGATTTAAACATTGTCTGTGGTGTAAAAACCAATTAAAAGAAAAATAAATGTGTCTAAAATGGCCATCTAAACCTATGGAAATGACAGATCTTTGACAGTTGGCGGTAGCACATGAAAAATAAGTTTTTCAAATCTATCATAGGGAGTTAATTTGGTCCATTTTCAATTCCCCTTTAGGGAAAAATAGCTCAAGGCTCCCATGAGCTACATTGTTAAGTTAAATGATTAGTTGATATTAGTTCTCTGAGTTTTTGTGTAAACTTCTCACATTTGTAGCTGAATACTATTTGACTTGTGAGCCAACAGCAACTATTGCCAAAGATTATTTTTGAGATTTTGGAAGTACCTCTGACAGTTGATGCTTTTCAACACCACAGGTCGCAACTTGTTCAACTTGGGAAATCTGTGAACAGATACAGTATGTATTAAAGACTGATTTGTTAGACAGAAAAAAGAGTTTGATTGGTAATATTACCAGCTTAACAAAGATTTCCTTTCAAAAAGAAGGCAGGTTTATATTACAGAACGTTTGATTATCACGTGTGAAAGTAATCAATCTGCAATCAAATGAGTTCAATAAAATAAAACATGACTTGCACCAAAGTCACAAAACGTTGCGTTTCCATGCATCCACACAGCAAATTTGGTTATCACAGACCGTTCAGAACATCCATAAATAAAGTAAAAGCACCGGATGCCATCAGTTTGGGAGCTGGTATTTAGAATCTGAGGCATCATCATCTCCTTGTTTTTCTTTTTCTAATTAAATGAATATGTGTCGTTGGAGTGTGATGCTTGTGTGGTATTATTGTGAATAAACGAGAATCAGCACCTGCCAACGCCCCCAGGTGGACTGGGGGTAGCTTCTACATCGACATGATGTGGTCTATCTAAGTGAAAAAGGTGAGCTACAGGAGAAGAAGTCAAAATACAAATGAATAAAAGTTTCAACCTTCAGCTATGATGAAAGGTTTGTGGAAATGGTTAAAAAACATAAAGCTAAAATATACAAATAGTAAATAGGGGGTTCCTCCGAAGGGTGGATGGTCTCACTATAGTGGGAGTGGAACCTTTGTCATGCTACAGTAATTACATTGTAAGTAGACAGATGAGGTTGTTTGGGCAAGTGGTTCACCCATTAGAAGAGTTTTCTGTGGATCTCATTGGAGCAGATGCAGACCCAACTGGAAATATGAGTTGCGGTTGGCTTAGTAGAGCCTTGTTGTCCCCCTCAAAGACCTAAAAGGGGGATGCTGAGAGTCGGAAGTTTTAGAATCTCTGCTTAAAATTTGCAAATGGATGGATGAATCCATGGATTCAGAAATAGACTGTCAAAGTGATTAGCCAGATACTGATAATCAGAAGTGTTCTGTCGAGCTGATACCTGATGGACAAAATTGATTCACCATAAACTTTTGGAAAGAAGTACACAGAGTAATTTCTTTTAGTTTTGGACCTTATCTTGCCCTAATAAAGCAATTCTCATGAGATTCTCATGAGACAAATTAGACATGTTCTTCTTATCTACAGCCTTTGGTCAGTCATGGATAATGTGTGTCTAAACGCTGCTTTAAAATCATAGTTTTAGCTTTGGCAAACTTAAAAAAACTGTCATATGAAAAAGTATCATCTTTTTCATATGACAGTTGTACAGCGATAAAACTTGATGACACTGTTGGAAACCTTTCATTCATCAAAATACCCAAACCAACGTCCGTTTTCACAAATGCACGTTTAGATTTTGTGACATTTCAGTTAGTTAAATCCTGGTCACATCCCTCCCCCCCCCTCACCTCTCACCACCATCCTCCACATCCACCGTCCCCCACCCCGCTACTCTCCTCCTTCCTTGCCCTCTTCTCAACCGGCAGTTGTCATGGCGATGGAGTCAGCCCCGGCGTCGGCTTCTGGGATTGTTGCCATGGAGATACCGGTGCGAGGTGCGCTCCCGGTGGTGGAGGAGGACGAGGGCTCCATCGCTCCGGGGTCCGAGGAGCGATTGCGGCACCGGCGCGGGGGAGGCAGACGCCGGCGCGGGGTGCCGTTCAACCGGAGCAGCTACTATCTGCTGATAGTGATCGGGGAGATCGGCACGGAGCACCAGCTGGACGCAGCCAGAGCGCACATAGAACGAGGTTTGTGATGGACGGGGAACGCCACACTTTGGCTCTCTTTATTACTTGTTTGGCGGCTTTGACTTGAAGTGCTGCAAATTATGACTGAAATCCCCGCGGGAAGGGGTATAAACCTGCAAAAAAATCAACAGGACTGAGATGCTTTGACGCAACGAGCGGGACGGCATCCATAGGCAGAGGTAGTTGCTGCAGCATTGCACCATGGGACACGGCACATGCATTTTTTCTTGTAAATCCCTTCGTGCATAGTCCTATGCAGCTTTCCAATTGCACACTTATCTTAAAAGGTATTTGTCTGTGCTAACAGGGCAGAGTTTTTTATTATTTAAAAGGCTGGTATAGATTACTTCTTGACAACAAAGTGCTTTAATCAGTGATAACCAATCAAAAGAAATACATCAACACATTCCTTCAATCAGCAAAGGTGCATAAATTACTAATCTATAACTTCAAAATGGATGTGTATAGTATTAGTATTAGTGTTTGATTAATCTATTTACATTTACTAGTCATATCAAACTGTTAAATGGGGTTTTTCCCCCTGCAGATCAGATCAGAATTTATCTCTCTCTCTCACAAATTATGTAAAAAGTTCATCCCCCTGGTGTCACACCCAGGCATAGTCACTCAGGTGAATATCTGGGAACCCTGCGAGCTAATGCTCCACCTGAATAGCTGCATCAGGGTGCAGTCAATGTATGAGTGGAGGGATGGAAAAGGTTTTGTATGTGCTTGTGACAGGTGTCGCAGTTTGGCCAGGAGTCAGCACCAGTCAGCAGTTTCCCGCTGTGCCATTGCTGTTCTCATCTGTTTTCTGTCCAGATTTGATCTTTTTGACGCCGGTCCAGCCTCACGGTAGCTTAATCCGTCCCCTCTCCGTCCTACTATGATACGCTTTGGGAGCTGACATCTCTGCTGCTCTGTGGCAAGTTGGGTATCACACCCACTAGATCAGCACAGTATCGATCCTTTCACCCAGGCCAGCATTTCTGCTGTGAGTCAGTGTGAATGACCCGCCATCGACTCTCATTACGTACACATGATGCTTAAGATATCCCTCTGCAAGGTCCTTGTGTAGGCCTGCAACGAGTCAGCCTCCCTTCAGCACTGCAGTCAAACTCCAAATAAAACTGGCTGAAATCTTTGTGTTAGTTGTCAGTGCTAGTCATGTCGAAGATAAAGTCTGCAAGGAATGCATCGCAGCGTTTAGCCATTTTATTCCAAACACAGACATAAATAATGGTGGCAACCTAAACAGAAGTGCTATGTTTTTTACACTTGCTTGTCAAAAGTAGACATGCAATATAACCCCAGTTTAAAGATTATTATGTCAGAATGTTGTTGTTCTTTTTCCAACTCATTCTAGGGCCTGCAGACTGAATGGTTTTAGGTTTGAAAGACCAAATGAGCATTTGCTTTTGGCAGCCAAAAGATAAAAAACAGCACTACTTTGACATTGTACGTGACATAATGAACATAGTGAGGACTAAAAATACATGTTTTAATTTCTTAACTTTTAAAACATTGTTTAAAGACTTTTTCCACTAGCTTTTCCCAGCCTCCAGGATGCTGAGTGGTGGTTATGGCGAGTAGTCGTTAGCTTTAGCGGCCAAGCTAAATCTAATTAAAGCAAATCTGTCAAAAACTCTATACTGAGTCTACATGTTGCAATATGTTTCAGTCTATTTGCTGTTTGCTAATTAATTTGAGATATGCGAGTTTAAGGTAAGAATCACTCATGGAGTATGGAGTTTAATAATAATATGCACTCACTGTGGTGTTTTGGATTTTTTCACATGGCTAGTTTTGGCTTTGAGGGTGAAGAAACAGCTTTCCGTTTCAAAGGGCATGTCTAACTGTGATTCAGAGCGGAAGAAAACTACTTTCTGAAGTTTTTAGTTGAAAACATCAAACATCCTACCAAGAAATTGTACATATATATTCCAGGCCCGGAGGCAAGGGTGAGAATAGCTTTGAGGATAGATTTACTAGAGAATATAACTGGGCAAAATATATTTTTTCTACACAAATTCGAAATGTCCAGGCTTTGTTAGACAGCTGACAAGTTGGTGAGGTTTTCATGACCTTCTAATGGATATTTTAGTCTCACCCATGTACTATATTTCGCATTTAGTCCAGTCTAAATCATCAGACTCACCCGGTCAGTGATATTCAATATTCAGTTCCTTAGGAAAATGTTTTTTTTTGCAGTTTGAAAGAATTTGGATGGACATTGTTCAAAAGAAGCAAACATAAATGTAATTTACATTGACATTTATGCATTCAGTGTACAGAATACTGGAGAATTGACAATCAAGTCAGTGAACAATTTCAATAAAGAGTTATAAGCAAGTGGGGGGGAGCAAGTTCTGTTCAAGAGATGCAGCAGGAATGAAAAATGAGGAAGGGGTGATGGGCAGAGAAGGTGACCCCTGGTAAACTGTTCCAGCAAACAGACCAACCAGTGCAATGGATCAAAACTAATCTAAAATGGGTGGAGTCAAAAGGGGAAAACAGCTTTGTGATCCCAGATCAAATTTAGATTTCTTCATCATACATATAACGTCCTCTGGACTAAAGAGGTGAAGGATTGTCCATCTTGTTTGCATTTCCTTAGATATGGGGGTGAATTAATTTTTCTGGAACTATCCATATCTGATAAGACACTATCAGTAATAAAGGCACGTGCTCACGGTTTGAAAGAACGCACATGCTTTCATTTACAAGTACTTGTCAGACATAATGATGTTGAACTATTCAGCATGTATAGTCCAGGTGCTGGACTGGGCTTGCACTTTAGACCGTTCACCATAGGAAATCTTTGGGCATGATAAAACAAAAAATGTCAATGGCCCAGACGAAAGCAGAAAAGGACAGCATTCCTCTCACAAAAGGTTGACAATTTGAATCGTGAAAAGTTCCACACTGCTGATGACCTATGCTGCTTCTGCCCAAATAGTTTATACTCAGACCTGGGTGGGGAGGATGCGATTAAGGTGAGGTGATAACAGATGGCAAAAGGTTACCCCGTGTTCACAGAATCAGAGCGAGGAAGACTAACATATCAACACTGCATACGAAATGCGTCTCAGGATGACTAATGTCTCCCGTTCGCTGCTTCACATTGTCCTCATGCTCTCTTTCTCTTCCTCTCCGGCAGGAATTCGATCCTGGGACGTCGATCTCAAGTGTTGCGACCTGGACCAGCAGCTGCAGCTGTTTGTAACTCGTCATTCTGCCCACTTCTCCTCTGAGGTCAGAGGTCAGTGGCTCTTTAGACCTTATGAACCAAGTTATGGCTTGGCATAAACCAGTAAGGGCTGCTTAGTCAGATAAAAAGGCAAAACACACAACTCTAGATTGGCAAAATGTAGCAAATGTAATTTGCTGCACTTTAAAAACTACATTCAGCATGAACTAAATATAAACATAATCCTGTTTGAATATCACAATTAGAAATTAGAAGCGATGGTCTACAGGTTAAAATTTTTGTCTTGCAGATGTGCTTGCTTTGATTGAGCTCAGATTGTGGTGAGTGTACATGCTTTGCAAAAAAAACAGGCTCAAAGGCTGCTGTTTTGATGTTTTTGTACACCATCTTTGGATGCTGGTCATCTACAGTACATCAGGAAATTACAGCCTTTTGCAGCTGCTATAGAGCAAGGACTATAACCTCCTTTCAAACAGAGGTTGGGATAGAGATACTGATTTCATAGAGTGACCTAAAGGTGATCAATCATGTGGGGATCATGGGGGTGAGTTCTCAAATGTCATATTCCCTGAAAAATGAGCAGTTAAATGACACTTCAATAGCAGTGAATACTGATGCATTAGACGGTGTGCATGATAGAGTAAGCTTTATGGGTCCATCATTAATGAAATAAAAAAGTCCTAATGTAAGCTAGTGGATTGTTGCTACACAAATGAAAACATAAATGCTGAGATCTGAGCTCTGAAATTGGAAACTTTGAAGCTGGAAAAGTCAGAATAATCCTAACAACAAAATCAGTTGATCTGTTAATATTTTCTAATGACAACAAATTATGGATAAAAAAGAACAACAAATCTTTTCATATTTCATTGAAGCATCTCAAAATTAGACAAAATTTAGGATGAAGATGCTTGTGTTTTTGATTCAGTGACGGTTTAATTCACGTGCGGTGCATCAGAGCTGATCAGTGCACGTTATCACCCCGGATGCAGCTCAGGAAGACGTGGTCTTGCAGTGTGAGGCCGCCGTGTATGGGATACAATTCACATCTCAGAGCCCAGCATGCTGAGCTGGGTATTATTTCAATCACCTGCCAGGCTAAGGTAAAGCTGTGAAGGGATCACACAGACACTGGCACACATTCATTGGTAAAAACGCGTGAGCTCAAAAGAGGATTGTGGAGTGCAACACAGAAGCCTCAGTCAGCAGAAAGTGACACAGCATTTTCCCACACTCAAGACAAAAATAGAAAAATCTATTGGAAAAAATACACATTTCTAAGAATATTTTCTGTAATACCTGTTGTCTGTCTGCTCAGGTTATTTGAATGATAAACACATTAATTTATGTAAATCACAATAGAAGATTCACACCTGAGGTTTCAGAAAAAAATAATTCGAGGACATACAAATCTTATTTTCAACAAGCCTTTTGGTCTCAGGTCTCAGGTCTCAGCTGTCAGCGAAATGGGTTTTTTAAAGGCGCCATGGGATGAGAAGCAGACTTAGAATGCACTGCAGAATTGATTCATGATCCATGGAGATGAGGTTGCATCTTTGTTCATTGTTCGCCTCTATAGATAAATGTATGGATGCCCTCACTGGCCTTTTTAGTGTTATCTCACATGTTTGTGACTATTTTAGATGGATATTTACTGCTATATGACTTAAGAACTTCCGGACTCTTGGTACTAGATGGCACTTCCCAAAGTGCTTTTTATGATTCATCACAAATAACTAAAAAGTTTCTTAAGACCGATATAATCTTGAGCGTTTAGAGATTGTCAGTAGGAAGGACTTTGTTGTGGAAATGAGGGGGGGACTCCTGCTGTCTGTTTCTTTTTACATTTCACAGACCTCTGACGGCCGCTCTCCAACACAGATGAAAGAATGTAAACAGACTGACTGCACAGCGGTTTTTTAAAATGTTGTAAATAGACAAAGCAAAGCAGAACACAAAGATACCTGGTTCAATGCCTCTGAGACATCACTCTGTGTTGTTGTTGCAATGTTCGTGATAAACTGGAATGTTATGTTAGGTTTAAAAGCAACTAATATCTGCCTGAATAAAACTTCACTTCACTTACTACCCACTGTTTCAAGTTTTTTAGTTGTAATCATCTTATACTGCCTGGGTAAAAGCTCAATTTCCTTTCATTTTCCATTATTCATTACACTAAAAAATGATCATGCAACCCTTTATTCCTGTTTAAACTGTGCAGTAGCTAAAGCTTAAGGACCAAGGATGGAGGCTAACAGTATTGACTACCTTTGATCACCTCACAACTGCCCTGTCAGTGTGGCACACAAGCCAAATCAATAGAACTTCAATGGAGAGTTTTCCAATGGCTGCAGTGCAGCAATAGATAAGGGGATCATGTTGCTCTGGGTTGACAGCAAAACCTTTCATTGAGGCAAACAGCAGCAGCATCCACCGAGCTTAGAATGGAAGTGAAAAGGTGACAGAGAGCCAAGCGGGTTCATTGAACATCATCTGGAAACGTCTGTGCTTTTGTCTTCTGTTCTTTTCACTCTTTGAGATGGCTTTTCGCAACTTGTACTAGGTATTCACTGGTGTCTTTAATTTATATTTGATAACCGAATTTGCTGCAATTAAAGACACTTCGTGGTAATAGACTTCAGATTTCAGTTCTTAATGTAAAACACAATAAGATTCTCGAAATGTCAGCTGAGAATGATAACCAAAAGCTATCCTAGTTTATCGTTCAGTATGAATTTTTTGGTCTCCTTGTGGCAAACTGTTTCCATGGTTTCATTCATGAAAAAGAGTATTTTGACCTATGCATGATTAGGTAGGTAAAAGCTAACATTTCTATGAAAAAAATATTAATTAGCATTTGTACATACTAAAAAACAGAGATTAATTAGGGTAATTAACAATGTAGAGCTTTATGTTTTCATAAAATGAAACCTTACCCTGAACAACAATCTTAACAAGCTTAAATGATATTAAGTAAGACTAATGTTTTAATTGTGAACTTTTAAAACAGAGTGTTGTCTGTTAGGGGCAGAAATTCTATAATAAGAAAGCGAAGTCTGAAAGGGACGATACAGAAATTGACAGAGAGAGATGGTCAACTACTGACTTTCACAGTCCAGTATAACTCTCACAAATGAATTTATTCTTCTAAGTAGTCCACGGCACCTAATGGAAATGATCAAAGAGTTATGTGTCGAATCGGAAAGGGATCAGTCAGGAATAGTGGTTTCAGACCACGCACTACCAAACTGAGAGAAGTAGAATTTTACCAAAGTTTGCTGACAAGTTTTTAAAAAAGCACAAAAAGCTTGGATTTATATTAATAAAAAAGCTTTTCTTGGACAGTTATCTATAGAACCAAAGGGAAGCCTAGGCGTATGGTAATGCATCTATGAGGAGAAGAAACATGGCAGAGGTTTCATCATGCTGAGACTGCTTGGCTTAAAGAGGAAGACTTGAAAAAAGGAACGGTATACATCTTAGCAGGAGCATGGAGCCCAACGTTTTCCATAAAAAAATAGAAACACACAGCATAATTTGCTCTGTTTTAGTAAGTCAGTTCACATTGATGCTCATTTTGTGTGCAAGTCATTTTAAAGCGTCAACCTGATGTGCAATAATGTTTTGAGGTTTTTCAAGCTCTTCAATATCTGGCTTGTCATGCTTACTCAGTCCCTGTAAAGCAGCTGGAAGTATAAGCAGAAGACATTTTGTCTGGGAACTGCATTCAGAGAGTGTGTTTATTGATCTGAGGTGAGCTCCTCTTTATTCAAGTGATGTGTCTAGCGAGCAATGACAGTGCTGTTAAGCTCGGCAGACTGCAGGTGGATGCATTTTAATCTTTTCCCCCAATAAAGTGCAGCAAATGCATTCAAATGCCATGTATAACATTTGCTTTTCAGGGTGAATATAGCAAAACAACACCTCATAGATTGTATTTTACAACTTGGTTTAATTTCCAGAACCTGTTTAATGCATTGCTCATAGCTTGTTTTGTTACACACTGCTAATAAATGTACACTGTTGGCTAAAGGAAGGCTCAAGTCACTTATATGTGAACCTCCCACCCCAGCAAAAGTTGCAAACTGTCCCCTAGTGTTGGAATAGCATATATATTTTCCACTTTAGCTCTGAATCCCCTGCTCTTTACATTTACACTGAAAACTGCACACAGGCTGCCTATACAAATATGCCAGCAAGGACCAGCTGGGATTGGCTGTGGATTAGTGTCAGCGATTTACTCTGATTAACCCCTCCCACACGCAGCTCATGCATGTGGGTGTGGACATTTCAATAAATCACCTGTGGAGTTTAGGTTTTAGAACTCTCACTTTGTTTAATTATTTAAAAAGGGCTCGAGGCTGTAGAAGTTCGTTTGCGGTTTTCATTCAAGCTGCAATGTGATTCTTGCTTTTCAGAGAGTTGGGCTGCGAGTTTAAAGCATTGTTCTTTATACTCATAAGTCTGCTCTTGAACCTTTTTTTGCATAACCTTCAAAGCTCTAATTCATATTTATCATAGAAGTGCATCCAATTCAATTGAATAGAGCATATGGGACATGTGTCTGTCTCCCAGACTTTAAATATGTGTATGTTTCCATAGAAATAATGGCATATCTGTTTAAATAGATGACTAAGCAATTAGGAGATGCTTTAAGTAAAGACAATAAGATCTACCCATTCACATTACTGTTAGTATGAATTACAGAACTGTCAGAGCTGAAACATCTGTGAGATGTATTTGAAACATATGAGAATTCCTGTTAGTTTATTGGGAAAAAGGCCTCAGCCTCCCAAAGGTCCAGAGTCGCTTTGATGTGAAATAACATCATATCTTTTGTTTCTTTCATATTCTCTCTGATTCTCTCTCTACATTTCACTGAGGGGGTTGTGGGTGGAGAGAGGGAAAAGGCAAAAGAATCAGTGGGAATGAATTTGATGTAATCGTTATGTGTGGATCCTCCTGCCTACACAAGTGCATACACACAACCAGGTTGAGCTCAGTAAGATGGCTTAGACCTGCAGGAGTCTCAAAGAATATATACACGATCCAATCCATAATAAGAGGCTTCTAAAAAGATCAGCAGTATGGATGTTGTTTCATAATACTGCTGCCCATTCATTAACACAGTCATGCTGCAGCAATTTAGCTTTATTCTGTCAACTGGTTGTGTGCACGTGCATCCAGTTGAACACGAATGCGTTCGCTATCCACACAAACAAATGAATTAATTCCAACTTCCAGATTCACCTTTGTCTGATATAAAGAAATCTCTCAAACTGACCATTGTTTGTCCCAATCGTGGTATGGATTATTGAGTGATCAGTCAAGAATGGTCCTGAAAGTGTTAAAGGTTGTTGTCCCATCTAAAAAATTACAAAACAAATGTGAAAGCAATGACTGTAAATATCTCCTTTACACTTAGATGGTAATAATGGGCCCAGTCATATAGGATCAAGAAAAAAAAAAGTCTAAGAGCGTTAAATCAGCTTTGAGAGTGGCACAATTGTGGCCTGGACTAAATCCTGGATATGTACTGATTGTTTACAATGCACGTTTTTACGTCTCACTGGTCAGCACACAGTACGACTGAGGTAGGTTCCCCACCATAAATCCAATGCATAAATTATGAAATCATGGTACTGACCTAAACGTGGAGCAGCTGCCTGAGTATCTAGATTTCATGCTGGTGAATATTGTTGAGACAATATCTGGATTATTTCAAATATGCATATAGACTTAAAATTAGTGATCAGTTTTAACTTCAACTGCTAGTAATGATGGAGATTTGTGTCCTTGATGAAGTATCAAATACTCAGTAACCTTTGATTATATCCTCAGCCATGCTTTTGAGGTATTTGAAACCTTTTTCAAATCTCTCTGACCTCTTTTTCAAAACAGCCATATTACTTAAGTATAAGCTCTAATCGTTATTTCAAAGGCTAATGTGTAAAAGTATATCAAATGTTCAATCTCTCACACAGCTTGGTCTTTTAAGGCAGGATGAATGGAGGTGAAACTTTGTATTTCTGCTTTGTCATTTCACCTCCCTCAGGTTTTCCTTTACCTGCGGTAATAGGCTATGTAGGCTATGCTTAATAATTTTCTCCTCTCAGCTTCACTGACTGTTAAATACAAGGAGTGAATGGCTTTTATTATTTTTTTCTCACTAGTGATATCACTTGTAGTTGTGCTTGCCTCTGAACTTGTTACTTTTTGTTGGTGATCCCAATCTCTGTCATTCATAATTTTTCATTTGCTCATTGAGAAGTTTGCTGCTCATACCTGTATGTTGTTTTGTATTCATTAAAGTGGGAATTAGCTGTCCGCTTGGAACAGAACAGCCATGGGTACTGTGTGATGTGAACAGTGGTAGGAAAATAGGAATCTGTGAAGATTTGAATTTGATCCCATTGGTGCTAATGGATACGTTTGTAATCAGTGACATAGAATTCATCTGGAGCCTCCATAAATATTATTTATTGTATTAACTAGTGTGTTCTAACCACCGTGCATGTATTTGTTACTGGAGAAGAATAACTTCCCTTGAAAGTGTTGAATATGGATTCAATATGGTTTAATTACTATTTGTTCTTGTATTTTGTAGTTCTGTGTTTTCTCAATGATTTGGTAACTTTATTGACAAAAAGATGCTTCATGTTTGAGCGTGTGAAACATATTTGGGCTCTTTTTTTCTAGTTTGAAACGTACTTAATCTAATTTCTCCCACCAATCTGTATTGCCTGACTAACTTGCAAGTTTCATAAACCAGTCAGTAAGATAATACTCATTATAACCGTCCTGCTGTTTCTGACTTTTGTAAAAACAATGTTCTTTTGTAATCTTTAAGGCCATCCCCTCTTGTCTTGAAAATAGTACTTCCTATTACTGCTACATCTATATTGGAAGATGGGAAGAGGAGGATTTCATCCCTGTTTTAGTTCTTCTAGATTGCCTTGAGGAAAATGATTTAGCGCAGCCACAGCAGATGTTATGGTTGGAAACCTCAAAGCTTATTCCCCAGTGACAGGATTCAGACACATCATTACTGCTCAGTTCTGCTGGATATTTCAGATATATACTGTAAGTGGATGCATCTATCTATCTATCTATCTATCTATCTATCTATCTATCTATCTATCTA
>JABUIW010000044.1:235000-351653 GCA_013363375.1 Menidia beryllina | reverse complement strand
CATACATACATACATACATACATACATACATACATACATACATACATGCCTATAGTTGAGTGAATCTACAGCTGTGTGTATACTAATGCTAATCCATCAGTGCTTAAACTGCAGCGTCATCATGGAATCTCACTCTCGTGTAATCCCTTTTAGGTGGTTCGGTCCTTAACATGTGGACAAAAACAGTGCGTGTGTTTGTTCCGGTGTTTGCTCTGCTATGGAAATGGGAATACGTTTTATAACACAGTCCGTTTTTCACAGCCTACCAAGGACTGGTTGAAGAGGGCGGACTGGAGTGTGAGGGCGGACATTTTAAAGAGCTGTTTCAGGTAGACTGTTAAATATGACTTGCTTAAAGGTTTTTGTGAAAGCTATTAACTATCCATCACTGAGTAACTGTTCACACTGCTGTCTTTGATCTTTGGTAACTGTTTGTGTCAATGCTCTGCAGAGTGCTGCCCTGCACAGCATTTGATTTCAGCATTGTGTCAGCTATGCAAGATAGAGTCACCCTTAGTGTTACATTTGCAATAAATCCTCTATTTCACACAAAAAAATCTTATTGTAGCAATGCTAGTTTCAGTGATAAGACCTAATTGATGGAAAAGGCTGTCAAACAGTACGATCCTGAGCAGGATCATTTTTAACCCATTTGTTATTTTCTTTAGATTTGATCTTATTGTGGCAACAGGAGGAGCCTAACTGTTTCTTCTTCACAAGGTTAACTGAGTTTAGCTTAATTATCTAAAGGCTACACACAACAAGTTGACTTTTGTAGAGCGAGGAAGGCAAAGTACAGGGGGGAAGGTATCCTTCAAAAGTGTCTCCGTATCATGTATAATTAAGGTAGCATTTATTTGAATTATGCAAAGCTTTGATATTGATCCTTGAATTTGAGATCACTGCTTCCTAGGGAATAGAGAAAGCGATACAGAGTGGAGAAGAGGGGGCACGAGTGAGGAAAAGGCAGATTTGGAAAATAATTACAGCTTGAGAGATGGTTGCAAGGGACTTCTGGGAAATGCAGGTGGAAAGAGGGAGGGGATAAAAGATGAAGACACACTGAGATGGCCACATGGTGGATTACAGTCTGCATATGCACGGTTCATTTGTTTGTCATGAATGAAAATAGCACCTCCAAACAACTCTGAAGTTACCTCACAAGGGAAAGAGAGAAAGTTGCATCCCTCTCGAGAACAGTGCTGCAGCGGTACGTCAAATCAGGCTACAGATCCTCAACATGGAGGCTAAGCAAGATTCAGAGACCCCGGTTTCCATTTAGAATCTGTTGTAAAGGCCCCATCCTTCCCATATTTTAAACACTGTCCATCTAGCATAGTTCTGATGTTTTTCTTTTAGAGGGGTAAAATAAAATTAAAAGTTCCTTTGGTTCTGTCACCGAAAAAGCATTAAACACCATCTGAAGCCTAAAGGTTTTCATTTGCGCTAAGACTGATTATGCAAAAGCAATCAGGTGAAGCAGCAGGCAGTGAGACTAAGGCTTCATTATTAAAGAGAAACAGCTCTGTTGCGATATGCTGTGCGTATCATTTTGAACTGCTAAAACACTCTTAAGCTAATGTTTTAATATGTCAATTTAAAAGATAATTGACAAATGAAACAATATTTAGAAATAGAATTGGGAGAGATGGGCCGACTTATGCCCTAAAAAGACTCTTGGGGAGACCCTACACTTTTGGTTCACAACAGTACATTTGTATCGTTAAGTCGTGATCCAAATTTATTTCGCGCAGGTACAGAAACTTTGCCTAATGGCAGCCAACATGTTTGCTGACAAAGTTAACAAGCAAATCCATGTAATGAATGAACCACTTCAAATTGAGCTTTGATCAGCAATTTTGTCTAGAATTGTAAGTTATTTTTTACCTTTTGGCACCTTAGTTGTCATATATATCTTAAATCTATCATTTTCTTATGCTCATCCCTTTGCTTTCTGTTTATAAATTGCAGCCACACACAGATATGCATAGATAGAAAGAATTGCTCGATGTGATGTATACACAGATCAGATTTTGTTTCCTGTTTGTTTGCCTACTTTCCTTTCCAGAACCAGCTTTTGAGTAAACCCTTTGACTCTCTTTATCCAGAAACAGATTATTGCCTAAATGTAAGTTATTATTTTCAAGTACATGCAATTTGTGATAACCTTCCCAGAGCTGTCATCTTTGTTACTGTTATATAAGTAAACTGGAAGCATTATTCATTGTGCAGCCACCTGTGGCCATGCTGTCCCTCTGGTCCTTCCTCTTTCTTGATAATGAACCAAATGACAACTCAGAGCAGTTTGGAAGGTCAAAACTTAATCATCCAATTAACTTGCCTTACGCACTCATAAGATGGAGTCACTTTCTGAAAAGTGACTCCATAACACTTGTGCTACATAAATAAACGGTCAGAGCTGAGCTTGCAGCAACACAGTGTTAAATGAGGCAAATGCTGTATACCACCCACCCCCCCACCCTTCCCCTTCCACCCAGCAATCATACAGCCAGTCTGGAGCAGAGACTAAACAGTTTGAAACAGCAGCCTCCTCCTGATTGTCAGTTTAGGTTGAGGTAGGAACATAGCGGGTGAAACAACATGATCAAAATATTGAATGGGATCTGATCAGCTGACGGGATTTACTGACCAGCAGGGCAGAAGTTGGAACAGTGTGGTCGTGGCACTAAACAGTTGCCTGTCATGCTGGGACACCATCATTAAAGGTCACAAACAAACACTCTCACACACGTACACACGTACTGTTAAGGATGTGTTTGTCCTTAAGGGACCCCATAAGGGGTGCTTAATGGGGCCTTCAGTACTGCCCAATTTATCCTCCAGGATCATTCGGGCCAGCTTTAGCTGACTCATTCCTCCCCGAACCCCTGCTGGTGTTCTTCTTGCCACTGTTGCCATGGAATATAGTTTTGCTAGATTTAATAGTTTTGCTGCTTAGTCATATAGGTGTTGCCAAGTGCCTCATCTAATCAGAGCAAACGGTCTGAATTAATTCACTACGTCAGGCTGCTTGTAACTTGACAACAATTTATGCTCAATGAATGAACAAATGATTAATATTTTTATTCATTTTCGCAATGACTCAGACTGGTTTCAACGCAGACAGAAGTTTGTCTGTATTTGAATAGTTCAATCTTTCCGAGGAAGATTCTCGTGGAAATGGAGGTTGTGTCTGACTGAGTCTTTTTTTGGAGACGCTGCTTTTTGGAACTCGTTGACACGTTCGCACTCCGACCAACACAGCACAAAGCTGCTGGTCCCTCCCCTCTCCTCTCTTCCCTCTCCTCTCTCCTCCTGCGCACTAAAGCGGTGCACCCATCCACTCCAGCCCGGCAGTGAATGAGTTACTGCTGGTGCAGTGTGTGTGTGTGTGTGTGTGTGAGGCTGGTGCGCCCCTCCCTGGTCGGAGCGCACGCCACTGCTCGTTTTTCGGCTGTTTTGCAGGCGGATGTTGCCGCATCCCGGCGCGCTGTGCTCCGCCGCCAGGTTGCGTTCCTCTTCAAACGTGCCAAATCTCCTCCTCCGTCCTCCTGTCTCCTTCTTGACACACTCACGGGCACACGCAATCTGCGACGCTGTCCTCTCGGGTTTCTAGACACAAAACTCTCCGACAAAAGTGTCTCACCATCCATCACGGTACGTAAAACTGTTTTTTGAAATATCCCATCAGATGTTGATCTCTGTTGGTGCAGCCTTACCCCCCCCCCTTCTTTTTTGCACGGAGTTTTACTGCGACAGGTTCTTTTTTCTGTGATGCCATGAAGCGACTGTTGCATATTGAGCATTTTTTTTACCTTCGTATTATTTTCTTTTCTTTTGTTGTCATAGTTCAGATTTTCTCCTTCTTCTCCCGCACAGACGTGACGTCTCTCCTTTCGCCACTGCGTATCAATCGGTGTCTTTTCACTCGCTGTTGCGTAATATCACCCAGCATCCAGAAAACAAGATATTTACTTTTATGCGCAGTGTTTTTTTTGGAGGCGGCCAACTGGGGGATGGACGTCTGTAAGAAATTGGGGCAGGAGACAGCATAAAGTCTGTAAACATTCCTTTAAATCTACCTTGACATAAGAAGGGACACATAAGGTTCAGCCAGGGGATTTAGTCCAGTCGTGTCTTCATCCACTTATTACAGGTGATAGAACGGAAGAGCTTGTTTAATCTATTTTCCTGTTTAAAAACCTGTGGGCCTGCAAGGGTGAGGATCACAAAGGCAGGCAGCTCATAACTGCTTTCGTTCCATCTTATTTTGTTAAAAAAGTTGATCAAAAATAGTTGTTTTTAGGGTGATGTAAATTTATATGGACTTTCCTGTAAACACCATGACAGGTTTGATTCCCTGAAAACAGTCTGATCCAATCAGTCACATTCAGTTGATCTGGATAAAGCTTACAGCTGAATGATACTTTAAGCCAAACAGTCCCAAGTGAGAGAAAAAATAAATGCATTTTTAAAAAGGAATGTGTTAGTTACAACTATCTGGCAACTGAGAATATAGACAATCTTGCTGAGGCTATTTTTCATTAAAAGAAAAAAAGTAAAGAGAAGGACAAAATGACCCTTCAAATCAGGAGCTGAGTGTACGAAAAAAGCGAATGAAAAGAAAAAAAAAGTGTATGTGTGGGCGTTTGTTGGTGGGTGGCATGTGTTTTGGTTACAAACAACCAGACATCATATATAGTTGAAAGTAGACAAGTGTTCTACCGATGATTCATTCATGCTGAGGATGGTACCATCCCTATTGCAGTATAACCCTCCTTCTCTGGGATGTGCATGTGTGTGTCTGTTTTGATGTCTGAGATGATAAGTAATTGTTATAAATGGGAAGTAAAGCTGAAGTAAAGCATTTCTTTTTCCATTTTTGTCAGTTTTCATCCCATGTGATTGAAGTGTCACCATGTAATAGATCTGCTCCAGTTTCCTGTACAGGGTCTCTTGATACCGAATAATTCCAGTGACTCAGCAAAGGTGGTTCGACCCGTGTGTATGTGAGTGTGTGTTCGTGATCTTAATGAGTGTCTGCTTCTTCAGGATTATCCTCTCTCTCTGATATAAACTGCGATTGTCTGAATACAGGGTTATGCCAGTGTAATTACTTTGCCTTGTACTAACCAAAGCTTAATTTTCAAGGTAGAATTAATGTAAAGTTTAGATTATCATTGGTCAAAGATGCTGCTTATCACCCCAGGCTTTGTAGGTATTTTGCTGGTGAAATTCCATCAGGAAGACATTTTAACCAATCCACTGGATTGAACCTGTTCAAATAATGAATGCCATGAACTTTGGAATGTTTTCGCATGTGTTATGTTGGCATGAACATGTTAAAGTGCGTCTCTCGGCATGTTAACATCAGATTTCTAATGATTTGTATAGAGATTAGGTTTAGTCTCTTTCATCAGAAAATATCTACTTAACCCTTTAAAGCCTGATCCAAGAATAAAACAAAACAGAAAATTACTTGTTTTTGGTTTGGATTCCTTATTTGCCCTTTAAACAAAATATGTAAAAAGAAAAAACAGAAATACAATTTAAATATTAATAATATATTACTATACGATAAGTCAAGATTATTCTTTGTTTAGTCTTCTGCCCCCTGTTATCAGGTGTATCTGATTGTGTACAATAGGATTTTGAGCAAAGTTTTTACAATTAAATTATACAAAAGGTGTCAGATGCAAAACATTTCAGAAACCGTACGTATCAAATATGATACATGTGGCATTATAGGGTTAAACATCTACTCCTAGGATAGCTACCTCTTTCTGAGCTATTAGCTTGCCATTGTTTTCAAATGTAAAATGAGCATTGAGACATTTTGGTAGATGACTTGTAATTTCAAAGAGACATGAAAGCGTCTCTTTGACATGATGTATGGAAGAAACCTGAAAATAAGATGTTAAAACTGGAGCAAATAGATACCTTGACTAGAACAATCAACTAATTATCACAATTCCTAAATAGTATTTTGGTGTTTTTTTTCATCTGGCTAGAACTCAAAAACTCTAATGGGTTAGTGGATAATATTTGATTGAAACTGAAATTCACACATCTAGAAAATAGCAATTCAACTTGTCAGGTTATCTGAGCTTCTCCCCTAACTATCAACCACCATTAACTAAATCAGACTGGTGCTTCCTCAGTTTCCTCACATGTGTCATTTGGCTCAAAGCTTTATACTCCATGAAGTCAAGTCACTTACCCATAGCTACTAATTAAATGTGTTATTTGTATAACTACAAGGATTTGAGACAAAATGCCCACTGCTAACCTACTCACAGATCAGCTGCTGGCCAGATTAACATGTAAGAGGGGAGGACAGCATCTGGGAAAATGATGCTGCAAACTGAGTATGGTATCCATCACAATATTGTGAAAACTGATATCTTCTACCCCATATGTTTTATTGGCAGAACAGTAGACCTTTGGTAAATCCTCATGTCTCTCTCAATATTCAGTAAGACGCAGACCTCTGTGATTGTTGACAGACTTCATTTTGTAGTCTTATTAAAGTATTAGCTGTCTTATGTCATGGGGTAATCGCTTGAATAGCTGCACTAGATGGCTTGCTAATTACTGACCAGCCAGATTATGTAAATTGCAGTGCTTGAGATCAGGTTGAGTTGGCCTCTCATGCATATTGGACTTTGAGCGATTGCTTTTGAAAAGGAAGTTGTTGTTACTTTGAAAACATTTTACTCATTACATCATGTTCTAAAGGACTTTTGGTTTGTTAACAGGACGCCTGCTACTCCAAGAGTTAGAAAATAATCTTATTTTTACCAAAGAAAAGATAAGCATGGTTGCCAGAAAGACTATCCAAATTTAAACAACTTTGCAGAACCGCACCTTAGAAGTAACTCTGGATTATTTGGAAAGTTTTTCTTATTTGACCACCTTACAGTTATGGGATGTAACATCACCATTGAAAAGATAAAAGTGTCCGTGTGAGCCCTGCACATGTAAAGGCATACTCAGAGAGTAAGATTTAAATTTCAGAACGGTATGAAGGGTGCAGAGCCAGACTGGAATTGTTTTTACAAGCCATTATTGCTTAAGTTGGAGTGAATGTGTGCAACAAACATTTTGTCCAATATTATGGCGTTTTAATAGTAAATGGGACAATGATTTTTAAAGTTAGTTGTAAGCACTTTAAAAAGCACTTCAAGGACTAGAATTTCCCTGAAGGAGTCATCCCAAGGGACACATAAAGTCAAATCTAAGTCTAAGTCTAATGGCCACGCTTCATAGACTTTAGCATGACTGAGACCTTTTGTCTTATAACAACTCTTAACCTGTTTTGATTAAACTGCATCAGAATCAGAGGGAGACCGTGATGGTGAGCATCAAGAAAATAGGGATAAAACTACATTGTTTTAGTTAATCTATCCATCAAAGAATTTTAAAACCTTACATTTTTGTGATTTAGATTGTTGGTTTCATTGGACTTTTCAACATCAGCTGAACTGATCTAAGCTGCTGCTATTTTCATTCCAGTAGCATCTGTCTCTATAGTCTCAGACGTTGGGCTGTCATACTTTGCTCTACTCATTGCCATCGTATTAAAGTTAAATTTCCAAATTGATTTGGAATGAAGTCAATAGCTAAATAGACTGTGAAACCCTGATAGATGTTGCCTGTTGCTGGTGACAGCCCATGCGTTTGGTGTTATTTGTTTAGCTGTGTTTGGAGCAGTATGTTTTAACTGGCTGATCATTTATGACTGCGGCAGACTTATTTACAATTGGCTTCTTTCACTTCTCAGATGCTAACAAAGTAACAGGACACAGAGTTTTAGACATTTGTAAGTTTTCAGTGGCTGAGCTTCCTCCTCCTAAAAGAGGACTGTCAGAGCAAACATATTGGACAATACCATCATCATATCACTTATAGTAGCATGCTGAAAATAGTTAAAGTGTGTGCTCTGGTGATATTTATAGTAAAACCCTCCAGAAATTGAGTGGCGTCAGTCATACAGCGGAGGGGCACGGAGAGATGGGGTGCTGAGCCGAGACTCTCGGGATTCATCCACAACAATGGAGAGAAAAGAGGGGAGGCTCCGGCTCGGAGAATGCAGCAGTGTGCAGTCTTTGCAGTGTTTTGCACCTCCCCTGTTTTTCTCTGCTGCTTTTGCCAGCTCTTCCTCCTGCCGGAGTGTGTGACAGAGATAGAAAATCCACTGATACGCACAAAAAACTGTGCTTATGGTGTTCTTCTCATATTTATCTGAATCAAGGCTGTTTTGGTGTTTCAGCACCGTTTACTGCGACAAATCTCTTTGCCCCTTCTTTTGTTCAACTGGCCACCTTCCACCCAAAATTAGGGTCTGTTTTTCTGATGAAAATGTCGCCTTGGCAAGCTGAAGCAGCTTTGCTGTAGTCGGTCTCTGTTCTATCCCTGTCTGTGTTTCGTTCTGCATCACAAGCTCTCCTTGGAGCAGATCCTCAACTGTCTTCTCTACAAAGTGAAAATGTTTATTTTTGTACTGCTGCAAGCTAGCAATTTGCATCCTAAATTTCACGAACACCCGGCTAGCAGCAAGCAGAGCCAATTCAGGGCCGAAGATTCAAAATCAAATGGTTTGCTTTCTGTACCCCTACATAACAGTGAGAGGCCGATGTTGAGAGTAGTGCAAACCGACGAAAATCATATTTTTTAAAGAGTCAATAACACCTACCTATGCGGTATGAAGCACC
Source organism: Menidia beryllina (assembly GCA_013363375.1). Classification (NCBI taxonomy): domain Eukaryota; kingdom Metazoa; phylum Chordata; class Actinopteri; order Atheriniformes; family Atherinopsidae; genus Menidia; species Menidia beryllina. The sequence continues at coordinate 342,939 of JABUIW010000044.1, read as the reverse complement.
AAGCAAGGACATAAACTGAGAAAAAACATATTGAAAAGCAAGCAAACAGGCGCAGATACTAAGTAGAAATACAATAGAAAACTGTCAAACATTTTAAACTATCGGACACTAATGAAAAAAACGGGGTGGTCAAATGGAGAGCAGTCACTCTGGAGACTCACAGTTTATGCGGGGTGCAGCCATATTTGGCTGGAGGGTTGAGGTGATGCCAGAGAGTCTGCTATTGCTCCCCTCTGATGGTGCCTAGCAGCAGCAAACATTGATTGTTTCATCAGGACCCATTCCCAGAGGGCCCATCCTCCACTCCTGTCCACTGGTGTCCGGTGTGCCTGACACGCCCAGTCCTCTAACGGGCTGACCTCAGCAGAGATGTTTTTTTGGCAAGGTTGCTTTTATCCAAATGGATTTGGTTGATCTTTTTTAACCTTCCTGTCAACTTTAAAGTTCCATTAAAGTTGTCAAAATGACCAAATGCAGTAAAACACTTTAGCAAGAAATGTTGTACTGTGAACAGTGTGGGCTGCACTTTGTGTAACACGTGGCGTTTGGATTGTTAAAATGGATTGTTCTGGTGGCAGTGCAGGCAGTTAAGAAGAGTTTTATTATGGAATAAGCACAAAGTCTATCTGCAATGTTTTGCTGAATGTGTCCGGAGGGTCTGAAAGTGCATAAACAATAAATAATCCTGGTTGTATTTTCATTATCTTAGTATAAGTGGTTCACAACCATGGATGTTGCAGGGTATTTGTTCTTTCCACTTTGCCGACATATTTTTACATTAGTCCAAATAGGATAAAGATTATTGTTGGTCCGGTCGTCAGTGTTCTTCAACACCACTATAGTTTTTCTAACACCATCAACCGGTAAGAGTGAGGTGAGGAATTTCCTGTGGGTTGCAGCCCGCAGTTATACCACTAGACATCCCTAAAAGTCACTTCCAAACAGGACAAAAGTATAAAGTCCCTGGCCAATGCTCAATAGTTAACTAAAATGTATGTTCCTTATAACTGCATATTTTGAGGTCCTAGGTATTAAATAAACGTAATGGCCTTAGCATTAGCATAGAGAAAGATTAAGAGAATCCATGGGGTGGCATTGTGATGTAAGATGTCTGGGATATTTAAAGGAATGGGAGGTTAATTTATTGTAAGGCTGTGTATACATATCTGAACAAATATACAACTATATTATAAAGTGCTGCTTCTTGCTCAGGCCTGCTTTTACCAAAGTAAATCAAATTAGAGCTCATGACATCGTAAATGCCACACCATTTTTGGCTACAATCTAAGTGTTGTATCTAAAATGGGTCTTATAGTAGTACAATGAACACATGGGATATCTGGCTAAACTTTTGGTGATGCTCGGTAGATTCAAAACACAAATCCTCTGCTGGAGCATTGATTTTTCATGATATGTCTTGGAACAGATGAATCCATTTTATGAATGTTCAGTGGAAAAATGTTTTGTCAAAGTTAACATTTTACTTTTAGATTAGGTTGAACAAATTAAAACCAGTAGAAAGAAACAAAAACAACATTATACACTCGGGTGACACACTGGAAATGACATCTTTTAAATCAAATACCAGCAGCATTTTTCTGGAACTGTGTGTTGTGTGGTTGTTGGATTGTTTACATGAGGGTGTTGTGTCGGAAAAAAATCCATAAAGATATGCTAATTTGTCAAGTGGTTTATTGAGAATAGGGCCTAATTCTTCAGCTGTTAAAAATAACTGTGCTAAGAATGATGTGCTCAAACCTTTAAGAAGCAGCTGTCTCCAAAAGAATAATTAAAATCAAATGCAAGTTGTTGAGAGCTACTCTGGGATATGTAGTAAAATCTAAACTAAGAGCTCTTACATAATGCAAGCTGAGAGATAAAGGAAAGTAGATTAGAACTCAGGACAAATATGTAAGAGTTTAAAAGCAATTACTGCCAATGGATAAGAATTACCTCTCAAATATTAACTGAAGTTGCACTGAACCTCCAGAACAAGACTTGAAGCTAACATCGAGAGTGAGGCATCATAAAACTAAAGATGGACAGGAAATACTGCATCACAAATATCGAGAGGCTCAATCTAATGACTTGCATGTTTCTTAACACAATAGGTTTAAATATGCGCAGCAACCAGGACTTGAAAATGAAGAGGTAGTTGATGACTTTTGAGGTTTTCATGGTAAACCACCCTTCTAAACTCCTCTGTTTTATTATGACAAAGATTATCCTTTCATTTAGATTCAGTGAAGCTTCAATTTGTTTGCTGGCTTGACACAGAAAGAAACTGGAACGCAGCTTTTCTTTATTACTATTACTTTGAGATGAGTAGAGCCCATAAATAAAAGTGAAGCAGAGGCTGAGTGCTCCAGTTGCTTGACTAGTCTATGTGTCTCCATCAGCTTCTCCTCTCTGTTTAGAACCTCAAATGTAAACTTCCCAACTGCATAATTTTTTATGTTTGCGGTCAGTAAAATGGCGTAAAGTGGCAATCAGTTTTAATAAGCATTTTTAGCAATCTTAATTTTTTTATTGGTGTTACCAAACTCATGAGCCAGTTACAGATTGAAAACAACAAGGAGACCATCGTAAACAGTAGCTACAGCCTAAAGACTGAAAGGAAATTTACTGAATTTTAAATTGAAATTTCTCACACTCCTCCCTAGTGGGATTTCTCTCTGAGACTTCAAAGTCTTCTCATCCTGGGGGGAGAAGCTCCCCTCCTCTCTTTTCCCTGTGTTTTGTTACTCTCCACCTAGGAGGATTGAATATTTTGTCCTTGTGTGAGGTGAGTTATTCCTCAGAGCTGTCCTCTCCTTCACCTGGACGTGGCTGACCCACAGACCTTGTACTTTGCCTGTCAGCATGATGAATGAGACATACCTGCTTGTCATGGTATTGCTGACAGCTACTTAATAAGAGTTGTCCTTTGGTCATGCGCGAAAATGCGTTTGCATGTTTTAATAGGGCAAATATTCCTCATAAAGTGAGGAACAGAATGTAAGGTTGTACATGTATGGGGCGTTTCTTTGAATGGAACATGCATGTATTGACGCTCAATCATATCCTTTTGGACATTTTTTAAAAAATTACATCAGAAGCAATAACTTATGAGAAAAATGGGGGGGCTTGCATCTGGCTTCTTGTTTAGACTGTTTGTCTGAAAACAAAATGCCAGTTACAGAAAGAGTTCTTTCTTTCAGACATTTTGGGATGACATATTCTTCCGTGGGTCTAGAAAAAAACAACCCAAAAAACATACATTTTCAAGCGATGGTTTTGGCAGCTTATGTCGCTCTGTGCATGTTGTTTGAAATCAGACTGCTTTCGGTGCTTCTGTGGGTTGTGGGAGGACAGAGTACAGGGGATGGGAATGTAGGGTTTTAGAATGATGTCATTGCTGGCTGTGGACTGGACTCTTAAGAGACACTGACACTTTGCCAATTTCCTCATGCTGCCCTTTTCAGGCAGCGGTTCTTTCGTCATTTTCATGACTCTCCCCACTCTTAGGGTGGTCAGTCTGCCAGCTGGTCAGTGCATTTCTCTCACTATGGCACAGATTCTCAACAAGCCCTTAGAAGTTTATCATAGTTACATAAAGTTTTTGGTTACATCCAAAAAGACTCCATCACAAGGTATTAGGTTAGTACTTGATTCACCGAACCATTTATTTTTTAGATCCACGCAGAATGTAATTATTCAATTTGAGTTTGTCTTTGGATACGAGAGCTCTGTGGCATCACCATGGCTACATTGAAGACTGAATGACAGATGTGCGTAGCCTTAAGAGGCCCGTCAAGGGGACCACAGAACAAGATAAAGGTGAGGTGGCTGAAAAGAGTAAAGAATATTTCCTCCCTGAGACACTCTAAAACTCACCGAAATACAAGGTTTCATTAAAGGGACCTTACTCCTTACTTCACAGTTCAACAGTCAGTTAGTTTTTCCTTTGAGTTGGTCTGGTGTGGCCTTAGTACAACTCCATTGTGAAAGTAGGTGGCAGGTTTCTCTGAAATGACTGGAGAAGTTATTGAAGCACTTTGACATCCACTTCTTTATACGTCCTTCTTTTTTTTGTTGGCAGTTATCTATATAGTGATTCTAATGTGGAGCTGTTTTAGAACCCAGAGGTGTTAAAAAACTTACTTTTACCTCATGAAATTATTAATAGATCCATCAAGTTTGTATTGGATGTGCAGGGAAAGCAAGTGTTTAATACTTTGAGTACTTGTGGCTTACATAATTTAGTTTTCTGTGTTGGCTTAGCATGCTTATAGACAACACGTAAGGGTTTAAAGGGTTGCTTTGAAAAAACACTTTAAGCTGTGACAAGAAAGAGATAACTTTTTTTAGACACTCCTAGCGGATGATTGTAGGAAAATCTTAGTGTGTTTTAAGGATTTGGTTATGTTGTCAGGATTTATATCATCATGGCCTAGAGATAGTTACAGACAAAACAGAAACTGAGGAATAAAATAGGAAATCTCTTGTGAAAGATTAATGTCTGTGGCCACGAAAAAAAACTTACTGGTTTCAAAAAGGGAACAAACTCCACTCATTCTATGATTCCCCCTCTTACCTCTGGCTTTGGCTTTTTTCAGGAAAAGTACTGGAAAGTCATGACTTGTGGGCGCTCAGCAGTGGGCTGCGAAGCTTGAAAAACATATAGAGCTGTGGACCCTGAGTACCAGGGTTATGAAACACGTCTAGATGTTCAGTCCAGTATAATTAGCTCTTTTCTGGCAGATACCAATTGGGTCAAATAAACTTAACTCATTTTTGAGCAGCTTGTGCAAAAAAAGCAGCACTTTCAATGGCCTTTGTATAAGTAGGTTCTTGTACTGACTATGTTTTCCTGGAGAGACCGATATCTAACTAACAGAGGCATTAGCCTGCTTAGCAGCTCAGTGATTCAGTGCTGCCAAATCACACGACCCAGATTAGCATCAGGCACTAAGACTCTGTCCTCATGCTGCCCTGACGAACCAACTGTGAATCAAGACGATTTATGGCAGTTTTGTGTTTTATTAGCTTGGTCCAGTTTTTCCATCACATAGCTAAAGGAAACTACGAAATGATGTGTTTACGACAATTATTTGATGTCTATTCAATTTCATATACTGTAAGAGTAACTAAACAGTCACTCAGTGGTGTGAAGTGTACACAAATTATTGGAGTTCAGTTTTTATTTATGACTACTTTTTAACCACTGACGCAGCACCAGAGTGTACATGAGGATAAGCAGGTCTGCGGTGACTTCTTTAATTTGTGCAACCCACTTAACACTGTTTTATCTCCAAGCACTGACAATACTACCAAGTCCCAAGGAAGCAATGAGCTCACATTAGGCAAATGAGATTAAGAGCAGGGTAATAACTTTCTGATGTCGATTCAAATCGACTTCTCTTGATTTAGCGTGTGTATAAAGTTGAAGCCCCTGGCATCAGTTCACCCTCATTAACTCACCGATTGCTTAAGTTCACGTAAACACATCTGATTTACTATTAACAAACTTTAGAGCTCAAAACAAAATGAAAATGGAATGAATATTCTTTTACTTTTAGAGTTGAAAGATGTCAAGCTGACCTTTTTTTGTGTGTTCTTCTTCCAGTTAATTGTTGTCATAGACTAAGCAGTTCAATGACAAAGGAACAAAATATCTTACCTCAGCTGATGATAAAAGGTTCACGTGTAAGGTTAGACTCAGTTTTATGTTATAATCAGATAATTAAAAATTCCACAGATTTGTTTCACCATCAAATGGTAGACGGTGTCTTAGTTTCAACTATCAAAGCCCTCTGTTTTCACCTTGTCTCTCTATATGTCTGTTTAGAGACCTGCTATCAAGGTCTTTTTCATAAATATTTCATCATGACCCATGTCATGTTTTTTGCCTGCAAACTACCAGACTTGTTAGATCGACCGTATCACTTAACCTTGCTATTATTTGTGAATTTGCTGAAAATACACATTATAACAGCACACATACTTTGACCTTGTGTGTGTATACCTGCGCTGTCATTGGATAAGAAGGACTGTCAGCTCATCATGTAATTCATAGCAGATTGCTGTCTGTTCATCTGTTTTCATGCTAGATATTGAATAAAACGCCAATTTCAAGCTAAAGTGTGTTTGAAATCTGTTTTTTCCAAGTGAAAACTCAGCAAAAATGATCTCAACCTTACCAAAGGAGAATACTGTGGGCCACTGATTGATTTTCTTTTTTTCAGACTTGTCTTAAAATGACTTGAACCTTCCTCTCACCATCCCCTCTGCTGCTGTATATGTGGAGCATGTTATCTGGAGCAGTGCAGTGGCTGGGCCTCAGTCGATCAGTGCTCCGTTTTAGGCGCCTTTAAACAGAGCGCTATCGTTTGGGGAGTTCAGACGTAGATATTTATATCAAACGGGTCAGCTGAGGAAGAGCCAGAATGAGCAGAAACACTGAGTCCTGTCTGACAAATGACCTTCCTTCCTTTGGGCATCACTGTTATGAACAGAGTCGAGAAGGAGACCAAAGGAGAGTGAAGAGTTCAATTCCCAAGTTACTGATCCTGATCTGATGGTGGCGGAGCAGATGCCACCAAAGTTATTTTTGTGAGGAAAATGGATCAGATGTTTGAGCTCAGTTAGCACAGACGCCCCCATTGGATCTATTTCTAGATGTTTCCTTGAACTATTGACTTTTGAGAGAAATTAAGGTAGAGTGGCGCTCAAACTTAAGTTTTCTTGGCAGATGCAATTTAATACACATCATCATCAAGTCTCACTCAAGGCAAAGCTGTTTTTCTTTTTCTTTCACTACATACCAGCCATCTGTTACCTGGACAATTTAACTCGTTAGAACCCACACCTATTTCTCCTTAAGGTAAAATTATACAGACCAAATAGGCCCCAAAGATCACCTTTAAATTAAAAGTGTTCAGGTAACACTACCAAATGTACCAATTAGAATTAATTTTTTTTGTTTAAATAGGTTGTTACGCCGATGTAAACTCTGGGTTGTTATGTTATGTGGGTTAAAGTAATCCACATCTGAAAGAAGTTACTGGTGAGAGAAGCACTTGCCTATATTTGAGTAAGATTTGTTAAAAATCTTTTATTTCTAAAGATATGAATGATGCAGCCCCACATGTTTAGTTTAAAAACTAATAAAACACAGTCCACTTAAATATGTGCTTCCTATCCTGCTCTGCAAACCCAACCAGATGTTCAGCTCCTCATTATGAATAATAATTTTTAAAAAACAGGACACTAATAAAAACTTTTTTCACATATCCAATCAAAGTGCTCGTATTCACAAAACATTCGGTGTTCTCACGATCCAAATACTGAGGTGATAAAGATGTGCCAACACTTTCACAATGTCTCCAACAACCTGCTTTAACCTAAAAAAAAAACACCTTTGAAGAGGGTGATGTTTGTGTTTTTCTCAGGAGTTAATATTGTTAAACTCCCGACAGTCTATCTTGTCGGCTTGTGTTCTTTGCGGTCATATTAGACATTACTTCCCATCGCTGATGATAATGTAATAAGACAGCCGTGTGCGGGTGATTAAGCTGAAAAGGACACAGAGTCTGATGAGACAGACTTTCCTGAATCCTGCCACCTGTCTCATCCTGAGTTCCAACAGCTGTCCTGTCACAGACTTTGATTTGCCGCTGATGTTTTCCAGGATTTGTACAAACTTAAAGGTGGCACTGTTTAAGAATAATGTAATATTAAACAGAAGGATTAGCAAGTTCATATTTAATTTCTTCAATCTTCAATCTTTGTTGATATTTTGTCCAATATGTCTCCGTGTTTGAACCGCCCGTTGTGTTTGTTGACACTCTGCCTCTCTAAATTGCTTTTTAAATATACAGTCGTGTTACCCGTCTGCTGCCAACCCAATTATTACTCAAAGATTGTTCGTCAAGCTGTTTGTTTGTTTTTTTTAGTATCCCTTATTTTCCCATGCTTTTGTTCAAACTCTCTGAAGACATTCTGGAGGAGTCCTCCTTTTCTGTGTATGATTGTTTAAAATAAATGAAAAAGCGTCTGCCTGTCACCTCATGCAATCTAACGATGCTTCATCTCTGTGTGCAATGCCAGGAAAGGACAGCCACAAAGATGAATGGATGAGGGCAGCTCGGCTAAACATTGCTCCCTTTAAAAATACTTTTCAAACAAACACATTTAGACTGAGTAGGAAACATTTGCCTCCCTGAGGAGACTTTAGCCTCATACTGTTTGAATCTCAGCGGAAGCAGTGACACTCCCATGTCTAGCTCACGCCACTGGGCTGTAATTTCCAGTAAAAAAAAACACTTTATGTATTCCAGTAAAGTCACAGAACTATGGCACTATTTATAGTTAATCATAGATAATACCTTCAGTTTGCCTTTGTTTTCCTGTGAAAATATTTGGTTTCATATGTATCTATGAATTCTTGAGAATTGCTAGAAGTTTTTGTTTTGTCAGACTTAAACAAAGTAACTGTAGTACTTTTGCTATCTTTCACTGCTGTTTTCCATACTTGAAACTGTAGGCACAAAAAGGTTAAACTGCTTTTGTGTAGAGATTTATTTAATCTGAGCCAACCCAACACATGGAGAGATAATTTGATGTTAACCTTAATCAGGTGAAAACAAAGTAATTATTTTACCTCTCACAGGTATTTCAGAGTGAGAGCACATTCTGTTATGTTCTTACAAAACCATGTCCTGCATAACTATATATCAATATGTAAATAAATTCTTAACTGTGAATATCACATCTGATCAATCCTCATTTTTTGTCTGTTTTACAAAGTTGATCAAAGTCTGTTGTGTGTCAGTCCCCTTGATTACCAGATTCAACCTGAACTTTTCTCAAACTATACCTACAAATAGATATGTGATTTTGTTAATAAGATATCCCAGCCATTCATGGGTTTTCGACTGACAGCACAAATCAGTTCTACCTGCTAACAGGTTACAGTTTTATCAGAGCTGGATTCAGACCATACATCAGAATGATAACCATTATAGAGAAGATGATGAAAAAAAAACACACAGGATATTTGAACATTTATTCCACATTTGAAATATTACAACTTGGTAGGAAAGCTGTTGATATATTTGAACAATATTTGTTTTTCCTGGTGATGGTTCTTGAAAATGAAATGACTAACATAAGCTGAAGACGGAACAACATCAGATGTCCTTTCTTATCTCAATATGGTATACCACAGCAGAAGTGAGTCCATTTTATTTGGAGAAAATAAAATATTTAATCTAAAGGTCAAAGAAAAAAGAAGACTGTAGTTTTCATCTAACAGACTGCAGCTTGGCATTTTTAACCCAAAAGCAGGAGCTTCGTATCGCAACTAATTATGAGGACCAGCATTTTTTTAAGCCATTTATCCAGGAGATACTGAGCAGGCATGTAAATCAAATGGGAAACTAATTTATTGTTCCACTGTCGTCGGCTTTTCTTACACTCAGGTTATGTGTCTCACTACGGGGGGGTGTTATAACTGGACAGAGTCAAGAGAGAAATGAATTTTGAAGAGTGATTCATATGTAAAAAACCCATTACCCTGAGAAAGTGAGGACTAGCAGCCATGATTATTTTTAATGTATTGCATGAGAATCTTTACAATATGAGTGCAGCTGTGCAAATTTAGTGGAGTTGGATTAGACTTTGCAGAACTGCTGCTGCAAACTCCACACTGAATGAGAAGGAAGGTGTCAGTCAAATCCTAAGCAGTTTTAAAAGTTTTTCTAAGTGGCAAAATGTTAACCAACACAATAATCAGGAATTGAGTGAGTTCTTAAGGGGATTAATAGCTGCCAGAGAAGGACTTTGCAAAAAGATTTTTATAAAAGTTCTTTTTTTTTTTAAACTAAGCATAACTGGACTTGCTTTCTGGGGTTAAGTTGGTCACATGTGGACAGCAGTTTTAGATTATATATATGCAAGTATTAAAAATGAATTTGTGTGCATTTCATGACTTTTTAAAGCCAATGTGCCTCAACTGCACGGACTCAAGTTCATTAGTCGTAATTTGGAGAGAGAGTGCACCCAGATCTGAGAGACCTCCAGCCTCCAGCCTGCAGTGGACATTGATTCCTTTCACAATGTTGATGCCCCGTGACCCCCCTCGGTGGAAGCTTTTCAGACACAGTGCCTTTGTTGTTGTAGTATCTTGTTGTACCAGTCTGCAGTGTCAGCTAGCAGTCACCCTGCAGGCATCCATCAACGGAACCCCGGTGCACTCTCTTCTTCACTGTTTCACTTGAGAAAAGCACATCAGCGGGTCAAAGGCACATACTGCCTCACTGAGTCTCATTCTTTTTTAAAGCAGGTTCACAAACTCATCGCAAAGCTGGGTGATGCCTGGCATTTCAGCATATCATAGCTAACCTTCACAGCTTGGTCATCACGCGATGAAACTGGATGCTACTGTGGGCAGATCTGCTGAAGTGTGAGAACTCTCGGATTGCTGTCCCAGCGTATTCTTTTGAACCGTCAGGGTTATTGGTGTCTGACAACCAAATTCTTCAGTCAACTTTCATCACTTAGTCCATGGTCAGATGATTAGAAGTTATTGTTAGTTTCACATATTTTTTGAAGCATCTGTATAGGGGAAAAAAGAGGCTGTTAATGTGCAGCTATGGTAACATCAACAGAGGGAGCCACATCCTCCAGTTTGCTTTTGGTTAGGTTGACCTGTCTATTGCAATGAAGGTTTAATTCAAAAGACCTGATGAAACTCATCGACTTAAAGTCTTTATTAATTTTAGAGCGTTCATTTACATTAAATCAGCTGGATTCATGGCTTTCTAAGGGCTATTCTATTTTATTTTAATCAGTTAAAAAGTGCTTCTCAATATGCAGAAAAGTATATCTGAAATTAATAAGGATAACCAAAGTAGGCTTACAAGAATAGATATAGTATATATAAGAAAAAGGGGCACAAAAGAAGGTGAAAATAATTCAAACAGACCATAAAGAAAAACAGACTATTAGGTAAAGTGACACATTGGTATTTTTTAAACCTCAAACTAAGACGGGAGAGAGCTGGAGCAAAAGGAAATGAGTAAAAAAGTCTAAATTTAGCTCAAACTGACTCAGGAAGCGTCCTGTTTCTATTCGAACATTTAAACTATGGATTGGTTTCCTATACTGCAACATTCTGCTGACCATCAGGACAGACGTTCAGGATAAAAATAGCTGCATCTCATTAGCATTTTTGTTATTGTGTGCATGTTAGCATGCTGATGGTAGCATTTCGCTGCAAGCGCTGCACTTTTAAAGTCCAACCTCACAGAGCCTCTGAAGATGAGACAGGATTGCATTTAGCTTTATGGATTAACTTTTTACTTAATATTCAAATTAAGCCACAGCTTTTCCTAGCTGATGTGAAGTATAGTTTTACAACCACAAAAAGTGGTTAATTATATAATGAACCAACCAAGTTGTGTCTGATTATGTGATCATCATGCAGTTTACGAAAGAATAAGACCTAATGATATGCTGAAAGTAGATAATAGGGCGTTGATTCTTATCTGTAATATACTACTTATCCAAATATTGAGAGCTTCATCCAACTTACAGATGGGCTTGACTTGTATCACATTGATTAAGTACAATTATTCTATGCAAGTATAAAACTACTTTTTAAAATCAGTTTAATTCAAACTCGGCTAATGGTTGCTTTTCTTACTGCTCTCTCTCAAGTGATTTACAAGGCTGCCATTCATTTTTATTGCATTGCTTTAATATTTAAAGTAAAAAGAGAAAACTCAGTACCTTTTTACTGTAACACATCACATTTTGAAATGTTGAGAATGTTTGAAATTTCAACCATTTCAAGGAAAATACATGTTTACACACCATACTAAAAAAATATATATATATATTACAAACTCTGGGGATACACTGACAATCCCAGTGGATGGTTGAGTCATTGAGATCCTCCTATTATTAGACCTGTGAAATGTCTAATCTGTGCTGAAACAGAGGGGAATTAAAAGCTTAGCAGCACCTTGAAAATGCATGGAGCACCAGAATTTGTGTTTCACATGCATTAGTAATTTCATATACAGATACAATAGCGCTTTCTGACTTTCACTGAAATACATATTTTTTCTTTTTTAAAGGGTAAAAAACCATGAGTGATACTCAACTGAATGGCAAATGCTTATGTTCTTAATTTCTGTGGAGAAGGTCATTTCAAACTTCCCACGCCAGACATTAGTGACCTCTTTCCAGCTCTAACTTTTGTTTCTGCGTTGATGCGCAAGTGGGTTGGTTGTCGCTTTATAGGGATTGCCCCACATACAAGTCAGAATGCAGTGTAGTAAATCTCCCTGACGCAAATAAGTTTTATTTAGCTGGCTTGTGGATACTGTCTTCTGGTCAGACGGCCAAATGTCTTAGAACAGTGCGGGTCAATCTCAACATCTTGAAGCCTCAGCAGAGTCGTCATATATCCTTTTTTGATTCAATAACGATTAAGAGATGTTTTCTATCTCGTCCTACAGGACAAAGGACCCTTCACCACAGGAGTGATGTCCTAGAGACTGTAGTGCTTGTCAACCCTTCAGGAGAGACTGTTGTATCAGAGGTGAGTTTGGCTTGTTCTATTGTTTGTCACATTTTAAAGTCTTTGATATTCACTATATATGTCTTTTTTCGTGCTGTTTGCTTCAAATCTTGTTTGCTAACCTTGACACAGTTGAAGATAATGCATTTTCCCATTTTCACTGCGTGTATTTTCTTTCTGTCTCTGGCAAGGATGTGTCTCCTTTAACTGTCCTCTGTCTCCCTCTCCTCCTCTATCTCTGTGTGTCCCAGATCCTGTCTCTAGTTACAGACTCAGCAGGACATAAGCTTGTGGTCCTTAGTGGCCAGAGCTCAGATCACGGTGGCATTCTTCTTCAAACGGGGATTTTCAACTACCAGACCTTCTCAAGAATCCTTACCGATCCTGGGGTGAGTTATCTTCTTCCTGACAACACTGGATGTGGTCATCCCTTTACTCTGTACAGTAGTTGAATATTACATTTATTTGCTAGAGAGTGTTCAACTCTCAACTATTTCACTCTTCAGTAGAACTTAGGAGTTATTAATTTAAAGAACTGTGCATCAGCTTTGGTTGTCACAGAAATGGTCTGTTTTTTAGTGTGCTCTCTCTGATTCGGAGCATCTTTTCTCCAGGTCAGTGAGCTCCTGGGAACCACAGCCCCCAAGCAGCAGGCTACACTTACTGTGTCCTGCCGCGGGGAGGTGGGCTGGAGCTCCCTGGGACAGCAGCAGATACTGCAGGAGTTCCTGGAATACAAACTAAACCCGGAACCTGTTCTCCACAAGATGGAGGGTGTCACGGAGTTTACAGAGTACATCTCTGAGACTGTTGACGTCCCCTCACCCTTTGAACTACTGGAGCCTCCTACATCCGGGGGATTCCTGAAGCTGTCAAAGCCATGTTGTTACATCTTTCCAGGCGGACGAGGTGACTCCGCTCTCTTTGCTGTGAATGGCTTCAACATCTTAGTGGATGGAGGCTCTGAGAGAAAATCCTGCTTCTGGAAGCTGGTCCGTCACTTGGACCGGATCGACTCAATTCTGCTCACACACATCGGCGCTGACAATCTCCCTGGTATCAATGGGCTTCTTCAAAGGAAGATAGCAGAACAGGAAGAAGAGCAGTCTCAAGACTCCACCAACTACAGTGAATGGATGAAGAACCTGATTTCTCCTGAGCTAGGTGTTGTGTTCTTCAACGTACCAGAAAAGCTGCGTATGCCTGAATCTAATCTCAAAGTGAAACGCAGCATAGAAGAAGCCTCACTTACTTTACAGTACCTTAACAAACTAGGAGTGAAGCCAGAGCCTCTGTTTCGAGTGGTCAGCAACACTATTGAGCCCATTACGCTTTTCCACAAAATGGGGGTGGGCAGGTTAGACATGTATATTCTCAACCCTGTCAAAGACAGTAAGGAAATGCAGTTTTTAATGCAGAAGTGGGCTGGTAACAGCAAGGCCAAAACTGGCATTGTGCTGCCCAATGGGAAAGAAGGGGAAATATCTGTGCCCTACCTGACATCAGTTACGGCCTTAGTTGTCTGGCTTCCTGCCAACCCTACAGAAAAGATAGTCAGAGTGCTGTTCCCAGGAAATGCACCACAAAACAAGATCCTAGAGGGCCTGGAAAAATTAAAACACCTTGACTTCTTGCGCTATCCTGTAGCCACACAAAAGGACATCGCTTCAGGAGCTACTCCATCTGTTGTTAAACAAACCAAGTTAAAACAAAGAACAGATAGCAAAGAGAGTCTAAAATCCTCCCCTAAGACCACAGCAAAGACTCCAAAGAAAGAAACTGAAGGACAAGATGATGTCTCAGCTACGACAGAGGCAAAAAGTGACTCGGTGAAGGAAAATATATCAGAGAAAACTGAGGAGAAAAAGCCTGCCAAGACTATAAAATCTAAAACTGAAGTGCCAGAGAAGAAAAAACACCTCAAAGAAAAGTTACTAAAAAAGCATTCCAAGGAAAGGGTTTCAAAAATGGATGAGAAAAAAGACAAGGAAAAGAAAGAGATCAAGAAAATAAAGAAAGATGACTCTGCCAAAAAAGATGATAAAAAAGATGGCAAGTCCAAAGACGACAAGAAGAAGGATGCATCCAAACCTGAGCTGAGAAAAATGACAAGGCCTGACCTAAAACCTCTTACACCCGAAGTGAGAAAAACTTTGCACAAAGCTAAAGTGTCAAGTAAAGCCAAAAGTGGGAAAAGCAAAGCTGCAAAAGCTGAAACTGATGAACTCAAAGCAGAGGAGCCAAAACCTGAAGCAATTAAACCGAAACCCATTGAGAATGGAGCTGCCAGGGTTACTTCCACACCCGAACACCTCACCAAGGATTTTGAAGGGCTGGAAAAAGTTGAGGCTGCATCTGCAGAACCTGCCGAAGTTAATGATGTTTGCCCAGAGCCAACAGCAGAAAGTCCTATTCAAGAGAAGGAAGAAGCACAAGATGTCATTTCTGAGATCCCACATGGTACAAAGTCTCCAGAAACGGAGGCGCCAGTCACAGAGGTGAAAACTGATGACAGGGACAACGTGTCTAGTCAAGAAAAAGAAATAGACGAAGCTCAAAAGTTTGAAGATGAGGGAGCAGCAAGTCAGGATGAGGAAGAAGAAGAGGAAGAGGCCCCAGTTATAGAAAAGAAAGTACAAAGGGAAGAAGAGGAGGAAGAAGACATGGGAATAGGTGAAGATGAGGATGAATCAAAATGGAAAGAAGCAAAGGATGATGGGAATGACAGAAAACATGAGATAGAAAAAATGGAGAAATCAGACCATCTTGTAACTAAGGTAGTGGTTGAAGGAGAGATCCAAATAAGTTCATCGAAGGACAATAAAGAAGAAGAAGAGGAGGAGGAAGAGGCAATTGAGAAAGCAGAGCTGGAAGAAGTAGAAGATTTGGATGTAATAGCAGATGAAGAGATCAAAGACAAACCAACCGACACATTGCAAAGCCAAGCAACTGAAATCGTGACTGCAGCAAAAGATGAAGAGGAGGAGGAAGAAGAGGGCTACCTATCCCATGTTGGAGGGAGCACTGCTCCAATAACCTCAGTAGTTCAAGGAGCTGCTGCACCTGAGCCTGTCTCTTATATCCAAGATGAGACGATACCTGGTTACTCTGAGACAGAACAGACCATCTCTGACGAGGAGATTCACGAAGAAGCTGAGGAGAGAATCCCACATCTCCAATATGATGTTGGTGCCTACGACATCTCTGTCCCAGATCAGACAGGCTCATTTGTGAACATTCACGGTATGAGGGAGATACAGGCTGCAGCTTTGACTGAGAAGGGTTTTATTCCATGCGTGCAAGAGCAGGTGTCAGTTTTCACCAATATCATAACCGCTCCATTGGCAGAAGAAGAGCATGTATCTTCGGCAACATCCATCACAGAGTATGACAAAATATCCTCCTTTCCCACTTCTATTGCTGAAGATCATTCTGTGGCATCTGTCGCAGCACCCCCATCTGAGGAACCAACTAAAACCCCAGTTCCTCTGTCGACAACACCTGACACTACTCCAGGCAAAGAGCAGCCGCGTTCTGCTGAAACTCTTTCACCACCTTCTTTAGAAGATGACAAACAATCCAAGTCTCCATCTAGTGATTTACAGCTCCCTATTGCAGAGGGGAAACCAGCAACTGAGGTTGCGGAAGAGGAGGAAGAAGAAGAGGAGGAAGAAGATCAAACTCCTAATGCTGACATTTCACTTGAAAAACTCCAAGAGGGCTATTCTTCAACCCAAGTGTTACAAAGCAAAGAGATACACATCAAAAAGCTCTCTGGCCCTGGGTCTCCTGAAGACACTCAACATGACATCAAAGCGGTCCATCTACCTGTTGAAGAGGAAAATATTGACGCAGTCGCTCCTAAAGATGTTTCATCCGTTGTGCCTACCAGACCATTTGGATCTGACTCAATAACTTCTGAGAGTGAAGAGCGTTGCTTCAGTCCAGATGACATCACTGTGAAAATGGCTTCCCCTCAGCAGTCTCCACCCTCCAGTGCAGCTCATTCTCCACTTCGTCAGTCACCAGTGGAGGTTAAGACAAAAGTACTTCCAAGTACAGAACCACAAAAGCAAAAGGAGCCAATTTCTGATGTAATCGACACAAGTGACGTCAAAATCAAAATGAGAGACGACTGGGTAGAAGAGATGCAAAAGGAAGCTGACACACAGAAAAGAGATCAGTTTGAAGTTGAAATTGCAGCATCTGAAAAGAAGTCATTTGAAAAGGACATGAAAGAAATTCCTGCAATGGAGAAGCCAGAGAAAGACACATCAGTAGTACCAAAAGAGGAAGAAAAACCGGCAGAGAGCAAAGTGATTGTGGCTACATCTGTTACAGAAGTTCAAGTACCAGTTGAAGTTGGGAAGGACTCCCTTCTACCATCTCATGATGAAGACAGTGATGACACTTCCAAAGAGAAGGAGCCTAAAGTGCCTATATCAGATAAATATACAGAAAGGGAGCATGATAAAAAAGATTATGATAGCAAGAAAGATGACAAAGATGATGAAAAGAGAGACAGTGACGATGATGATGACAAATCTGCACCAAAAACACTGATGTCGGAGCAGGACAAGGATAAAAACGGCACTTTAAGTGATAAACAAATCAGTGATCACCAAAAAGATGAGTCTGACATTCAGGTAGAAGTTCCTGCCACGAAGTCCATCAGAGATGAGGATGCAGAGAAAGATGCAATAAAAGACACTCCCTCCGATATCACACTCGTCAAAGAACAATTATCAATGGACACTTTCGCTGTTGATAGGACCGTTAAAGATGAACACAAAGGATTTGAAAAAGACCACATTCCAATGGTCAAAACCAGTGAGCAACCAGATTTGGAAACTCTTACATTTGAGGGCAAACAAATCAGAGATGAGCCAACAAAAGACAAAACACCAGAGGATCAATTTGACCTGAGAACCGAAGAAGAGTTTAAAGAGACAGAGGTCAAAAAAGATATGCCTGAAAAAAAATCAAAAGATGAGGAGAAGGACAAGATAGACAAGAGTGACATTTTTAGCTCTGTTAAGACACAAGAAGAAGAGACTGAAAAGACCTACCCTTCGGATATCAAGCCTGTTCAAGAGGAGACCAAAGGGGCACAAAAAGACGGCCTGCCAACCTCTGAGCATTCCCCAGATTTGACCAAAAAGGAGACAGAAATATCAGATATCACATTGAAAGAAGACAAGCATGATGAAAAAGTAATGGACGACGGCCATGTGTGTGCCACCAAGTCCCTCACAGATGAACAGAGAGACGAGGTAGAGACTGGTGGCATCACTGTTGCTACACTCAGCACAGAAAAAGAAGCTATAAGTAAGCTGGATGAAACCCTTTTAACTAAGAAAGAAGAGAAGGCACAAGAAAGTAGTAAAGATGCAATCTCGACAATCAGCCTCAGTAAGGAGAAGGTAAAGGATGTGAAAGTGAGCGAAGATGATATTTCTGCTGCTGAGACATCAATTGAACAAGACAATGAGAAAGTCACAAGTCAAGAAGACAGTGAAGACAGTCGCACTATCGCTTCCAAAGATCATGATCAAGATGTAACAAAAAGCATGGATGACCCTCATGTCTCCAAACCTCCCATAAAAGATTACCAGAAAGAGGACACAGAGAAAAGCAGCACTGTGGCTCTTCCAAGCACTAAATTGGAGGAAAAACTTCCAAGCAAGGAAGAAACAACTCCTTGTAAAGCAACAGTAGGAGAAGAAAGGGAACATGAGCAGAGTGAATATATTACAGGTACAGATAAGCTTGCCAAGATGGAGGAAGAGTCTGCAATCACAAGTAAAGACATTTATTTCTCTGCTACACCAAACAGGGCAGATGCTAAAGAAACACTTCAAACTGGAAAACCAACCATGGAAGAAGAAAAAGAGAAAGAGGACAGCAAAGTTATTCCTACCATTAAATCAGATAAGATAGGGGAAGGAGATATGTTAACGGGAGAAGATGATAATGGTGTCAAAACATCTAAGGATGAAACAAACACAGAGGATGTAGTTTTTGTACCAACTCCCACTGCACAAGACAAAGAAATCTATAAGGATATTAGTGCTACTGAAATACAAATAAAAGGAAAAAAAGAGACAGTAGATGATGAGGAAGAAGTCCACCTCAAATTATCTAAGGAAGATCAAGTAAAAGTTCATTATCCTAATGAAGCCACCAAAATCAGTGGAGACGAAAAAGAACAGATTACTGATGAAACAGACCCCACTAAATTGGAGGAAACAAAGGATATGGTTGGTTCTCAGCCCTTCACAGAGGAGAAGAAGGCTGTAATGACAGATGTCATATCAGACATGAAACTCATCAAAGAGGAGGCAAAAGAAATCGCTAAAGAGGAAGTTGAATATAAAGAAGTTCAGGTTAAGAAAGAAGACACGATTGACGTTTCTGAATCTGTATCTGTTAAGGAGGAGAAGAAGGAAGATGTTGCTGTGACTTCTGTTAAAACAGCTACAGAAGGGAAACAAACCCAAGTGGCTAAGATACAAGAAAAAAGCATAGCTGATGAAGACGAATCAGTTTTGGGAAAAATGAAGGATAAGGAAACTGACCTGGGATACACAAAGAAAGAAAAAGAAGCAGAATTAACCACTGAACAACCCACTGACACAAAATATAAGGAGCCATCTAAGGCTGAAATCCCAGAAGATGAAAAAAAAGTTGGGGTTAAACAGGTAATTCCCGAAGATGAACTTTTCAAACAAGACGAAGTAAAGGAGATACACACTCCAACATGTAGCACGACTGAAGAGAAAAAGGGTAAAGATGAGTCTGAATCGAAGACAGGTGATAAAAAAGAGGCAGATTTTACACAGGCCCAGAGTATGAAAGATGAGACGACAAAGGACAATATTTTCGATAAGGTGGTTCATGAAGAAACTACTGATAAGCTTCCCGGAACTCAGACGGTGAATGAAACTATCACAGAAGGAATTCAGCAAGGCTTTTTGGTGAAGGATGACATTTGTCCGTTCGCCAAAGAACGTGAAGCTGTTGGTCATGAAGAGAAGATGGGGAAAGAAAAAGACGACACACATGTTGCTGAACTAAGTAAAGAGCAGAAAATGGAGAAAGAAGAGGAAAAAGAGGACACATATGACAGCGAAGACCTAAAGGATGAAAAGACAAAACCAGCACTAAATGAAAAGATGATGGAGGGAAAGGATTTTGCTTCCATGAAGACTGATAGCATTTCAGAGAAAGAAAAATCTGACTACACTGATGTAGATCACACTAAAGAGGAGAAATGGGAGAGAGAGGAAGTTCAGGAGAAAGACCTCGACAAAAGCTTAAAACAACCTACTCAGACAAAACTGGGAGAAGAAGTGCTTGTTTCCAAGTCTGATCACAAACCTGCATTTGTAGTTCATTCGTCAGAGGAAGACAGAGAAGATGAAGAGGAGGAAGACATTTGTATGGGGGGAGCAGGTTCCAGGCCTTTGTCAGTGGAGCCAAGAAAAACTGACCTAGATATCTCCTCTGCGGGTTTTACCCCACAGACAAGTGATCAAACTCAGCCACCTCCGGCTCAACAGCCCACAGTTATTATCCCAACTCTTACAATGCAGGAGCCATCTCTGGATGAAGAGATGAAAGAGTTGGAAAAAGAAGAATCCAGATTTTTACCTGAAGCAGGCAAAGATACTGCGAAAGCACAAACCACCCCTGTGCCACTTGCCCAACCGGAAACATCATTTGATATTGTGACATCAAACCAAGCGGAAAAACCAGTCACCACTCCAGCAGCCAAAGCAGAACCATCGTCTGAATCAGCAGAGAAAAAGCCTGTGTTGTCAGCAATATCAAGCACCGACAGCCAACCGAGGAGTGGCACGCTTTCAAGTATTGACAGCCAGTCCAGTGTAGAGGACACAATGCATCAAGACAGACAGACACTATCTCAGATGACCGTGGCAGTTTCTACAGAAAAGGCCACGGTGGATGAAAAGGTGGCAAAGGAAGCAGAAAGGGAGATGGAAGGGGAAAGAGAGATGGCTTCTCCAGGGCTTTTGCAACCATGTTCATATTTTATGTTAGACAAAGAATCCGAAGATGGAAGCGACACTCCTGGAACTAAAAAAGGAGATGTGGATGAAAGAACAAGCTCAGAGAAGGAAGTTATTAGTGGAAGTTCCACAGATGACAAGCAAACCGCAGGGGCGTCTAAGTATGATCCGTACGAAAAGCCCATTCCAAAACTTCATGATCTAGACTCAGGAGAAGAAAGAGAGGTTTCCTTAGATTTGGAAAATGCTTCGGACATCTGCATAGATGATAACCGAAGAACAGTCCAGGCAGAGAGTGGAGGAGCCATGTTCCTCCTGGATGATCAGTACAAAGAGGAACCTTTGTCCTTCAGCAGAGTAGACTACAGCCCAGTGTCCCTCACAGAGAGTGAAAGAAGCAGCCACCCCAGTCCAAGTGACTCCCTTACTGATCAAGACAGAGAAAAAGGCCAAGAGGAGGAGAGTGAAAGAGAAGAAAGAGTAGACGTATCTTGTGTTGATAAGAGCTATTCATCCATAGACAAACAAGATAACAAAATGTCCCAAGCTGCTGAGTCTTATTCTTTCAGTCCCAAAGAGGACAAACCTGAAAAATCAGAGAAAGAGAAAGAGGACGAGAAGGAAGATTCTGCAGCCACTTCACAAATGCAAGCAAGGAGAAAAAGTGATGTCATTTCTACCAGCGCTGATATACAGTCAGCACCTACTTCCTTAAGACAAGAAACAGCTTCTCCCTTGAGGAGCCACCAAGATCTCAGTGCCTCAGCTTCTGGTGGCTTGTTTGGAGAATTTAAAGGGAGTGAGACGACAGAAAAGGAAAAAGAAAAATCAGATGAGTCACAAAGAGAGAAAGTGGATTCTTCTGACCAT
The DNA here is from genome assembly GCA_013363375.1 of Menidia beryllina. NCBI lineage: Eukaryota > Metazoa > Chordata > Actinopteri > Atheriniformes > Atherinopsidae > Menidia > Menidia beryllina. Next base: position 321,465 of record JABUIW010000044.1, on the reverse strand, counting down.
CAAAGTGACGGTTCTCCATCAGGACGGCACTCGCCTGCAGAAAAAGACATTATACCTCAAGAATCATCACCATTAGTAACACAAGAATCACCAACTGAATCCAGGATTGTTGCTGTGGCTACATTTGCAGAACCGGAAACAGACAACAACGCTTTGGCATCTGACAACAGTCAAATTAGCAGCTCTGCAACATGTAAATCTTTAGGTTTTCCAGAAGGAAAAGAGAGTCTTATAGACAAAAGGCTCCTGGTAGAAGGGGAAGATTTCAATGTTGATGATGATGAAGATGATGAGGAGGAGGAGGAAGAAGAAGAGGAGGATGAATCAAGCGATGTTGATATGGAAAAGGGTGCCCGGGAACAGTCTGAAAAAGAGACCTGTAGACGTGATTCGGATGACAGTGTGAGACCAGCAGTTATAGAAGACTCAAACAAAATGACTACGCTGTCTGAATCAGGTTTCCTCAAAGCGGAAGCAGTCAAATCAACTTCTGATGCCTCAGCTGTAAAAGAACCAGACACAGAAGAGAAGGGTTTGGCTGTAAAACCCTTAAAAGAGGAAGATACAGTTCAAGACACAACACCAAACACCTTTGAATCAAAGAGTCAAGATGAAAGTAAAGTAAGTCTGTCGCCAGACCCAGGTTCACCTAAAATGCCTGACAGCAGCTTTTCAACACCAGACACTCACAAACAAACAGATAAGATGGAAGAAGAGGACCAAAGCAAAACACAGTTGTTGCCTGAGCCAACAATAGAAAGGGGATTGTCAGTGAGGGACGATGCCATGACAAAATTAGTGACTAGTCACCCGACGTCCACAAGCAGCTTTACTACCAGCTCTTTTGAAACTGAGTCAGTAGTGAAGCCCTCATCCAGTCACTCTCCTCTTCTAACTAGTAGCTATGCCGAAATCGGCCCGAGGTCTGAAGGCTACTCTGAGCATTTTTACAGTGATCACAGTCAAGTTGAGTCAAAGGTGGACAAGAAAGAAACACTTGTTCTCTCAGATAGCTCAACGCTGTCCAAGCCAAGTGATGATAGATATTTCAGCCAAAGAGATTCTGAAGATGATGGTCTAGTTCAGAGGGAGATTTCATACGTCACAGAAAAACATGTGGAAACTACCTCATCGGAATACACATACACCACCTTATCATACTCTTCTTCAACGTTCTCCTCTACATCTTCAGCACCAACGTCTTCTCTTTTGAGCCAGTCTTTAAAAGAAAAAACTGAAACATTTTCAATATCACGCTCCGAAGTACCTTTAACCAAAGAGGAGCCATCGCTCATGGCTGCATCAACAAGCTCGTGCTTTGGAGGTTTTCAAAGAGATGAATACATGGAGGTGATGACGAAGCCAGCAGCACAAGTGTCCAAACCATCATCCACCACAGAAAAACATACTGGGGATAAAGAATCCGAAGCAGACTTGAAGTCTGGGGCCGCTGCATCCACCACTGCAGCTTCACCGCAAAGTACAGACAGTTCATTAACTTCCACAACTTGCTTTGACATCTCGCCTCTCCAAAAAGCTGACAGGAGGTCCCAAGAAAAGGAGCCAGATACAGTTGAAATAGAAGATGGTACACTACCATGTCGTATTGAATGTGAAAAAATCAAAATATCTGATACGCTTTCAACAGAAACTCAGTCATGTTCGTTGGAAAGTACTGTTCATTTAACAGAAACAAAGACAGTCACCGTCGGCTCTACTGCTGTTTTGCCTAAACCTCTAATAATGGCAGAAAAAACTCAACCTACAGCCTCATTCCCTTCACTAAGTGATACTGGAGCTGTCAAAGCCTCATGTGCCACAGGAGTGGATGAGGATAAAGCACTGCAGATAAAAGAGGAAAAGGCCAATGGAGCATTTGAACTGTTGAAGGAAGACACCAAAGTGTCAGAAAATAGAATGAGTGAGAAAGATGAAAAGTCAGAAGAGCTGAAAAACACTGGAGTCAAACAGACAAAGGAAGAAAGTAAACTTGATGAAAAGGCTGGTAAAGAAGAGAAAATAGAAGCAGCTGATCTCCCTCTGAGTGAAAAAGTAGAGTCTGGGAAGCAAGCGGAGGCTGAAAAAGTGGAGGATAAATACTTGTTGGTGAAGCCACCAGAGAGATTAGAAGTAAGGAGAAAGAGCAGTATATCTGACTGGGAACTACTACAAAGGCCTGATGACTACCCCAGTGCCCCTCCACCAGGGTATGGTGACGATGAGGAGGAAGAAGATATGGAAGCAACAGAATGGATGGCCAGTTTGCATAGTACCTCTATGTCCACATCAAAAGATGCTTACCATACAGAAACATCTGGCAAAGGAGAGCGTAGGGCGGATCGGCCCTCTGACCTGAACACTGCGGCAACCTCATCTGCCTCCCCTCAAGGCTTCTCATCCTGTGAATACAAACACAGCAAGGGAGAGCTTTCTCCATCTTTCATCAACCCGAGTCCTCAGCAGCTCTCCAGTGATGAGGGTGAAGAAGGTACCTGCAGTGAGCACTCACAGGAAGGGGATGAGGACGATCACGAACCACACTCTGTGAAAAAGAGGTCGCATAAGCAGAGGCGCGACCACACTCAGAGTCACCATGGAGACTCTGGACAAGGGTCCCACCAGCTTCCAGGTGCAATGTCATCAGGTTTGGCTGTCACATTAGCCGGAGAAGAATCACCTCCATCGTCGGGTAGTGAGTCGCTGCCTTCCCAGTCTGACTCTGATGTCCCTCCAGAAACTGAAGAGTGCCCATCCATAACTGCAGAGGGAAATTTGGACTCTGATGAAGATGCTGAGCATCTACCAGTGGACAAATTATCAGCTTCCGGAACTGGAGGGGGCCACCATTCTCCAAGGTCTTCTCAAAAAACTCATGATCCACTCCCAACCCCCATTAAGGACCCGCTTCCCCATCCTCCCCACCCTGATGCGTGTATGGTAGACCCTGAGGCTCTTCTCAACGATCACACCAGCACAGAAAAACCTCCAAAGAAGGAGCACAAGACCACCAAGGGCCTGAGAAAAGGCAAACCCAAGTCAGCCTCTCCTGCTCGTAGAGGGGAAGTACGGAAGAGGTCTTCTACTCCAGTGAAACAGGCAAAGGACTCTGCCTCCCCTCGATCATCTTCCGTTCGGAGAAAAGATGCTGAGAGAAGTTCCCGGCTGATCAAAATGTCTGAAACCCAAGGCTCAAGGAGTGAGATCCACAACCCTGGAAAAGGCCTGGTCAATGGCTTCAAGAGCAGTTCAGGTGTGTTAATGTGACTTTCTAGAACACATCCCATGATTTCATCTTTAAAATAAGCCAGAAGATGATCCAAACTAGGCCTACTGAATTATACAAGTTTAAATTGAATATGATTTGCCTCAACAGTCTGGCTAGCGCATTAATATTATTTTTCTCCTTAAAAGCTTTCAATATGCATCCTGACATCAATTAGCGGCATCATATCTTACTCATAAAACAGTTCTAGTGCAATAGAAAACATTAAATAAAAAAAAAATGAATAGGTGTTGCGGAACTCACAATTGTTGTTGTCGAGAGGAAACAATGATTTGGCTTGTTTTTTTGTTTTTTCATTATTCTAAAATCAATCCCAGACATGTTGAGCGATGCTAAGTACAAGATATTTTTACATTGTCCCGTAAAAAACATATGAAGAGGTTATATGTTATGGTAAATGTAAAGCTCAAACCATGAGACATTAAGTTGATCTTACAAGCAGATTCACACATTTTATTCAAATTAACCATAAGATTCCTAGAGATTTTTAATCAAGACATGCTTTTGGTTTGAAAAAGGAAAGGAGATTTTCAAATCAATAACACGTAACACAAAAACAGGTACAGGAACACTGCTTGAAATGATCATTTAAAAGGGCAATGAAGTCATACTTTGCTGTCAGATCATGCAATTTTAGGAAATGCATGATAGATACTCCCAGCACCATGAGATGAATAAAGAAGGCAATAAAATACATGAATAAATTAGTCAATGCATATTTAAATATAACAAATGCTTGCTTGTATCCTTCTTCATTCCAGGAAACAACTCCCAGAAATCTAGTTCAGCTGTCCCCCCTGGACCACCTGTCTATGTCGACTTGGCATATGTACCTAACCACTGCAGTGCCAAGAACGTGGACCAAGAATTCTTCAAGAGAGTGCGGGCTACATACTACGTTGTGAGTGGGAATGACCCGGGCAGCGGAGAACCTAGCCGTGGAGTCCTAGACGCTCTGCTGGAGGGCAAAGCTCAATGGGGCTCTAATTTACAAGTAATTTCTCTCCTTCTGTGCACTTTCTCTCACTCCCTGCATGCAAATGGGTTATGTTTTTCCAATTTCTACTACCACTACATCAATCTTAAGCAGTATGTTCCCATTTCTGTGGTAAACATGTACAGTACATTTTCAAAATGAATGTTTTATTGATTTAAAAAATGTACAACTTAAAAGGGATTCTGTCTGGGTGGTGTATTTTGCCACCTTTCCTCCCTTCATGTCTTCTCTTTTTCTGTGTCTGCTGACAGGTTACTCTAATACCGACCCACGACACAGAGGTGACCCGGGAGTGGTACCAGCAGACGCACGAGAGGCAGCAGGACTTGAACATCATGGTCCTGGCCTCCAGCAGTACCGTAGTCATGCAGGACGAGTCTTTCCCCGCCTGCAAGATCGAGTTCTGAACATCTTTAACACAGCTCTGCTTTCACCGCCGCCACCAATCTTTCACCCCCCTTGCCCCTAATAATCACAAGGCAGAGCAAGAGGAAACAAAACTATTTGCCGCTTCAAACTTTCTCCTATTCATGGTACCAGTCTCAAAAGCATTTGCCGCAGCCCTCAACACAGTAGGATCTGTTGGCTGAAATCACAGTCAAAATTTGGGGCTTAAGCTTTGTATTGGTAGGATCAGCACACAATTAGTAATACACGTTTTAATTTTCTTCTTAAATGTCAAAGCAAATTACCTATGCTTACACCAACAGCAACTGTAGAGAGATTTTGAATCACGTTAGACAATGTTTGGGAACTTCCTTCGCCTCAAATCTGACTAAATAAATACTTCTGCAAACAAAAAGGGACCCCAGATATTAGCACCAAAAACAGTCCTCACTGATTGTTCAGACTGTCTTCGGCTTTGAAATGGGGTCTTCCCAGGTTAGTGAAATGTGTGCCAAAACAGGAATACACTGTAGCCAACCTCTCCAAAACAGCTTAGAAATAAGCGGTGATCAATCACTTATTTATTTATGACAGCATTTTAAGCAGTTTTTATTCTTCAATTCAAAGCTTTTTACTCCCATGGATAAAGAACAATACACATTCTTTACATTTCTGCGCTCTCTACATAAGAGCTTAATTAGCTCAATGATGACTGAAATGATACTCTGTAACTAAGACGTTAGTTCCTGTCACCTGTGGTGTAGCTTTAGGAGGCACCAGAAGTTGCCACTTGCTCGGTTCTGTTTCTCAGCTTCCACAGCTTAGCTGGTGCATGATGCTTGCATTGTAGCTCCGACTTTTTCAGAAAGCTGCATAGGGTTAACCCTGTCTTCAAACAGCCCTGAAGTGTGAAATGCAGTACAGTGTTGATAGATTACTACACCATCTGGCTGTCTGTGATCAAGTGTATTCAGTAGGCGTCAAGCAAAAAGACAAAGTTTCCAGAATAATCATGTCTCTGTTGGGTGTACATTTTTTTAAAGTCTTCATCAAGGTTATTGTTAGGTGTATATACTCAGTTTACTTGAAGGATTAGCATTTCACATCAATACAAAGTTTATGTTACAGGAATGAAATATTTTGCGATGACGCGGTGAATTGTGATCCTGAGGTGAAGAGGGTGCTTTTAATGATGTGAGAAGAGGGCCTTTTTCAATGCCATTTCTTCATGCTCAGCTACATATCTGTCAATATCCCAAAAAGTGGCGGAAAAAAAAACAAGCAGTGACCTGTGACGAATGTAGCAATGAAAGCTCGTCTGCGAGGCCCTCCACAAGAATCACTATGCCAGTGGATACTGCAATATCTATTTTCATCATTATTGGAGATACTTTTCAAGAAAAAAAAAAAGTGTGACGTTTGATGCAAGAGGCTTCTTGAACTGTACGTGCCTTCAGCTTGTGGTTTTGGAAAGAGGGGGAGGGGATGTCTTAAGGAGGTTAGCCATTTTGAACCGAGCCAGCAACCATCTTTGAAATGAGGACCAACCGGCTTATACACGAGTTGCAAGCTGTACTGTATCCGGTGAATGGGATTCACTCTTATCGCACAAGGTTTTGAAATGAATATGGAACCGTTTAATCCTCAAATACCCATGTCAAAATCAATATGAATGTCTTCTAGCAGATTATTGCACCAAATAGGAATGCACTTGAAGCATATGAAAGTTGGGTTTTCCATGTAGCTGTGAAAGACGGATTTTGTGTGGCAGGAGAAAACAACTTCTTTGGAGAAACTACAAAAGTGTACAACTTATTACTCCAGACGAAACAGATAAGGATTCAATCTTAATACAAAGCAATTACCTGATATTAAGTGCAAAGAAATATTTAGACTGAGCATAAATGTTTTGATTATGAGTATACTTGATGCTTGATGATACTTGATGAAAAAAGTAGGAACGTTAGTAGTATATATAAATATATATATATATATACATACATGTTTATATTTGTGTGTATATATATGTTCACACAAATGGATATAGGATATACACACTGAGTAGCTGTTTTTGAATAATTCAGCACGATTTCTGTCTGCAGGTGATTTTATCTGTGAGTTCAGAGTGAAGGTCTTTCTGCTTGTTCACAACCAGACTTGAAAACAACTCAGTTTCTTACTTTCACCAGAACTTATTTTGTTTTTCTTCAAAAAAGGAAGGATGTTCCTAACGCAAAGCCTAAATAAATTAAATGATTTACCTCAATGAGATTTTAAAACACAAAGGTTCTCAGAGGGCAACGTGATCACCTTAAGTTAGCCAGGTACCAATTAGTGTGCCAATTAGTTTTTTTGTAAAACCTGCTCATAACGCTGCTTTATACCTCATTTTCAGAAGCCTCTCTGCTTTCCTTCAGTTTTAAATCAAAGGTGGCTAGACACACAAGATTGCCACCCTGTGTTGTTTTACTCATCTCTTTCCATCATTAATCCATTTCCATGATGCTTGCTTTCTGTGTGAAGTTTTAGAGGTGGATAGAATCTTTTAAAATCAAATTTTGATGCTAGTTATATGTAATACAGCTGGGTACGCACAAGTAAACATACACCTCAGTCTGGAAGGAGCTGATTAACTGTAATGCACAGTCAAGGTTTAAAATCGACTCCCCTGAAATTAGTTCATGTCTGAATGTCAAGCAAAAAGTCCTTTACACTTCTTTAATGCCATATGTGATGCATTTGGAACATGAAGATATTTTTAAATGTGTGGGTAGGATTTCATGGGCGGTCTGATATGTTGTACGTTGTTGTGAAAAAATTTTTTTTAAGTTGGCTGACTCCAAATAGATAGCCTCAATGTTTCCGAGGTATGAACAGAACGCTGTGAATCACTCAATACTGAGACTGTATGACTTTAAATGAGGCGAATGCACTGCAGGAGATATATTTTCTGAATGTAGAGTTGATACGAACAAAAGAATGCTGCTGGATCAAAACGACATACAAAGGAAAAAAAATGTTTTTTAAAAAAGACACTAAGTTGGGCATAACTGTAAGGGATAACTTTCCAATTTTGCCTGTTATTGTAGTAACAGAACAGTTAGAAGGAAAGACGAAGAATCTTTTTTTGCTCTCAACGTGACTGAACACAACTGAGATCCCTGAACAAATATATTAAAAGTACGAAAAACGTGGTTCTAACTTCAGCTGCAACTTTTTTCTTTTCCTGAATATGACTTGAAACACACACAGACTACTTAACCCATAATGGAAACTAAACAAATGTCAAATGTCCGAACCGTGCACAGATGTGTACATTCTGCTCTTGAAAGAATACCTTTGACAAACAACAAACTGTCCAGTCTATGACATCAGTTCATTCAAGCATACTTTAGTAACAAGATAATCAGTACCTGCCGAAACTACACAAAAGAAAAAAGAGAAAGAAAAAAAGTGCATCTTTCAGTTGGATTTCATCTTCGTATCTGCCTAAAAGATGAAGATTTCATTTGATCTCAATCAGCATATGGTGTCATCTGTCCATCTAATCTTTCTGCATGTAATTTGTTTAGTTATAATCCTGAATGTAATTGTTTAACATGGAAATAATAAAAATAAAAAAACACGCTATTTTAAAGAGGTATATTTGAAAATGCTTATTGTCTTAACTGGTACTGACATGAACCTAAAGTAATATACTGGGCTGTGCTTTTAATGTTTGCCCTATAACATGTTAAGAAGACGCTGTGTTGGTAGTTCTGTTTGACTCTCTTTCTCTATCCTCCTTTTTTGCATTGTATTACTATTAATTATGTTTTTTCTTCCTCTGCGCAATATACAATATCTCTGTCTCTTTAAAACCTAACTGGTAAAACTAGAACTACTGCAGACTCATTGTAAAAGGGAAACAGCCTGGTGATCAATTAAACTACATTCAAGTCTAAATGTCTTTTTGTCTCTTTTTCCTCAACATTTTACAAGAAGTGGTCATGATTATAGAATGACATTTACTTTAATCATAAAAATATTCTGATTATGGCATAAAAGTTGTTAATGAAAAGTTATGTGTCATCAGCAGCTTTTCTAATGACCCATGGTGAGGTTCTATCCCTTTCGTTTAGGCCCTTTTCTAAACTTTAAATGTTGCCTACTATTATTATAAGCCTTATGATAAAAATAATTGGTTGGATTTAAACAACACGTATGGTTTTAAGCCTGCGAGCAGTTGCTAGCTCATTCAATATTTTACTGTTCACACATTTTATGTTTAAAAAAAAATATTTACAGAATGCATTTAATATCAGCAAAGCCTTGAGGCTAGAGATCAGGATCAGAGCATGGAGGAAGCTAGGTCCAGCGACTTGGAGGAAGGCAGAGCCTGTTTCACATTCTAACCACCTGCTGTTTAATCAGAAGAAAAAACTATCCCAGCTTCAATAAAGCTTACCCCTTACTGAACAGTAGGAGAAGTAGAAGTTGGATGCAATATGTACCGTCTTAGCCATGGAAACTGCAGATTTGATGATGCCTTTTTAGAACACTCTGCAGACACAGACTTTTGATTATATTCTCAACCAGGCCAGTATCAGCCGTACAGATCCACGTATAGGATCTGGTGACCGAATGTTGAAAGATCTCTGTCAAACTCCTCTTCTTTAAGGGTAGTTTAGATAGTCCAAATGTCTGACTTTGTTTATTCTCTCACCCATCAAGCTCTGAGTTAAGAAGGTGCTACAGTGAATTAACACATGTGAAGCAAAAAAACTGCTTATGCTGCAGCAAGGCCAGTTAATCTCATATAAAGGGCAAAAATACAAAACAATTAGATTTGCTAATCATGAAGAACAATGTGCAATCAGCTGCCTGCTCAGAGGCCAGTCTTTCTCACCTAATGTGTATGAATCAATAAGTCTTACTATTTGTGACATCACCAAAATAATACGTGCCATTTATAGCACCAGCCTCTTATCTGGGGCCCTTCTAGAGACAGAACTGACCTTGTTTGGACAAGATGGACGTTGTAGAAAGGGAACTTAGAAATTTTCTTAGAAGATACCATTTACATAATCATGGAATTTGTAAGTATTAATAGTATTTTAGTCAGTTAAGTCCCACCCAAAGTACAGTTTTAGCCTTCACCTTCCACCTGACCTTGATCCCAGTGTTATGATTATGGCCCCATATTTTACTCCATCTTTCTTTCCACCTATGCGATCTCCTAGCTTATACGAAACAAAACAAGCAAACAAACAAAATCAAAAGTATGCTGATCCCACTGTGTTTGATTTTTGGGTGCTATTGACGATGAGGTGATGTTCAGGGCTTGATTTCTCCCAATTAAGCTGTTGGCTTTCAGAGTGAATCAGTGGGGGGGCATGCTTTGGTTGGGCTGGTTCACAGACACGTGTATTTTCTTACCATTTTCAAATGATTGAGTCTTTAAAGAGTAAACAAGGGCAGTATAGTAGCTTGAACGGTGAAGTGAGGAGAGACAAGGTGGCTAGGCTAAAAAGGGGATAAGCGGCCCAGCAGAATACAATGCTACGGCAAACACAGATGAACCTTTCATCTGTTCGGGCCAGCTTCAAGGTAGCTAAACTGATGGAAAGTTGTGGAACTTTGGTTAGCACACCACCCTGTTAAGCTCATGATCCAGGTTCAACCCCAGAGTCGGTCCCAATATGTAAAGGACACTGCACGACTGCTGATTTTCATTCGGGGAGTCAATTTAAATTTTGAAGTGTCCAAGGAGCTGGCGGCTCTACAAAATCTCACTGATACAACGACGGGAGAGGCTTTTAAGAGGGCCATTAAAACTGTTCAAAGGGACTATTATTCCAGATGTAATTCAGCCACTAACGACTCTGCAGTTGTGTGGAGGGCCATCACAAATTACAAAGGTAAAATCCCGTCACCACCCCCTCCCCCAGACTAGCTGACGATCTAAACACCTTTTACAACAGGTTCGAGAGACTACATGCCCCCCCTTTGTCTCCACTCCATCCTGTCCTTCCTTAAACCAATCACAGACCCTCTCTTGGACCCTTTACAGTTTGCCTATAGAACAAATCGTTGTGTTGACAACGCTATCAACCTCAGCATCCACCACATACTGAAGCACCCGGATCAACCGAGCTCTTATGTCAGGACTCTGTTCGTAGCTCCCCAAGTGGAGGAGATTGATATCTTGAGGTCTTATTCACAAATCGGGGTAAAATGGGGCGGGAGATCGACAGGTGAATCGGTGTGGCATCGACACTAATGTGGGCACTGTACCAGTCTGTCGTGATGAACAGAGAGCTGAGCCTAAAAGCAAAGCTCTTAATTTATTAGTCGATCTAAGTTGCAACCCCTATCTATGGTCATGAACTTTGGATAGTGACTGAAAAAATGAGATTGCAAATACAAGCGGCTGAAATGGGTTTCCTCCGTGTGGTGGCTGGGCTCTCCCTAAGAGATAGGTTGAGAAGCTAACTCATCCGAGTGTGCCGCTGCTAGGGCCGCTATTGGCTTCAGACATCAGTTTGTTAATTGACTGTAATTTATAGGGGAGAGCTGGTAAATCAAAGTTATGCTCTGGTGGCTCTCCCTCTGTCTCAACAATTATTCAAGGGTAGTTGCTGAATACGAGACATGAATTTGGTCCGGGCTCCAGACCAAACTCTGGACCTCCCTGCATTCATTAACCAGCTGCTGATAAAAACACCCAAATCTCTTTGTTCACCTGCTATGAATGTGTAAGGCCCTGTCTGAAGAAAAAAACATGCAGAAAAAAGATGCCCCGTTTATTGTTCAACTCAGGCTGGCAGGATTTTTAACCTCAGAAAGCTGAGTCATTTTATGCACTTTGGATTTCTAGTGGGGCGAACAGGCTGCTCTGCCAGCCACATCACCAGGCAAAACAACTCCCCACCCCTTTTCACCATAATTTCCCCAGTTACCTTGACGACACATTTTGACTTTAGAGGATGTTAAAGAGGTAGGTTGCGGAGGTGGTGCTGCAGGTCTAACTGGACACCATCCTGTCAGTTGGGGGTAATTCTCACATCACTGCAGTGGAACATCATAATAGACTCCCATCTTACCCTCCCACTTGACTTAAATCAGCAAACCATAATGTAAATCAGGGGCTTGGGATATGATTACTGTATATTTTAAACACCAAATTAAAGGTGTGATGAGAAGAAATTCAGACATATTGTTTTTTCAGTATTTTACTGCTCCTAGCTGTCTTTTCATATTGAGAAGCAGCTGCTATGTTGAGACAAAAAAAAAAGGCGCCTGTAATACCAAATCAGTTTAAAGTCAATACCAGAAATTCTGCCTTAAATATGCTGCTTATTAAATGACTATAGGGATTGCTGACTATCAGTAGTGTACTCATTCCATGTGCTTCACTTGGAAATTGATCAATGCCTGAATCCCGATGTGTTCAGGCTCATTCTCTGTGGGGGCATATTCAAGCATCTATAGGAAGTCAGAATGTAATATCTTAACATAGACTGAAACTAAATGAACATTGTTCTTAACCACAGGCAACAATACCCAGTGCAATAATTCACATGTCACTGATGAGAAGTTCTCTAACTTTAGGCTACAAAAGGCTATGAAAAAGCTCTGAGCCAAACCTTTCCTGGCCAGCATTTGCTCACTGTCACAGAAGCCAGATAAGAACATTTTGCTTAGCAGATGTGCCTTTAAAAAGTCTATTAAGATACTCAGCTTCCTGACTTTCTGATGTCATCTTGCTACTCTGCCACTGGACACGTGTGACCGTATGTGAGCTGAATGAATGGACCTGCCTCCGTGTGTGTGTTTCTGTAAGAAAAACAAAAACAACTTGTCATCCAGACAGAAGATTGGCTTTTGGCTTCCGGTCAGTCGGTGTTCTCCATTTGTACACCGGCCCCGCGTCGCCGAGGCAGAGTCAATTACATCTGGGGATGTCACCATGGCAACGCATGGGAGATATAGGAGGAGGCATGAGTCATCACTATTGTTGAAAGGTTTTAAAATGGAGCAGAGATGGAGCGCAAAGCAGAGGTGGGGAGGAAAGAGGAGGAGCAGGGATGAGGTAATTGGGGTGAGTTACAATGACAAAATTTACAAAAGAATAAAAAAAAAGGATAGAAAAGAAGGGAGGAGAAGAAACGATGGTGATGTGCAAAGCTTAAGAAATAAGCTGCAGAGAGAGAGAAAGGGAGGCACATGTATCCGAGAGGAAGGTGGAGCACAGTGTGAGGAGATAAAGTGGAGAAAATAGAGAGGACACATTGGGAAAATGAGGTAAAGGCAGACGGAAAACAAGGACAAACTGAAACAAAGGATGAAAATACAAATAGAGCGAGCGGTATGGGTTGGAGCAGTGACAAAGCAGCTTTGTTTATGGTGCAATAACAAGCTAATGTGTCTGGACTGAGGGTGGCTTCGTCTAAAACTCAGCCTTTCACAGGTCTGAGGCAGGTGTGAACGTGTGGTCTGTTGAGCTTAATGACACAGTAAACCATGCTTTCACTGTTTATATGTAGCTTTTTATTAACACGCCTCTCTTCTTTCAAACATCGCAGCTCCAGCCTGATCCTCAAGAGACTGAGTAAGAAAGAAGTTTTACACATTTACAGTCTGACCTCGTTTTCCTAAAGCCAGACTCATAACATGGTGCATGTGTCTCTTTGGCTATCGTTAAACGGCATATTAAATTATGACATAAATAAAAATGGCCTAAATTACCTATATTGACCCATATTCATGTAGAAACGGACATGTCCTACTGAACATGGAAAACTAGATCTCTCTTGAAAATGACAAAAATAGTAAAAATGTGATCTACAGCAGACAGTATCATGTGTTGGAGGTCAGTTCAAATTCAGTTTTTCTGATTTGAAACATTGATTCTTAAAATTTGCGTTCTGGGGCTGTAGGCAGAACTGCCTGAATTCATGTCTAACTTTGGTCAGAGTTTCTCAGAGTTAAAAAAACAACAGCATTCTGCTGTTTCTCACGCTCCAAAATCACTGGACAGATGCCTGAATGGTGATTTTATCAGATGATACTGGTAACAAAAGTGATCAAATTGGGACATTAATAGAGCAGAGTTAACAGGGGCAAAATGGTAGTCACCGTTTCTGGAATATTTCTAGATAAAGAAAAATGTGGATGAGATCAGCTTTATCTTTGGGAATTGGACAAAAATATGTAAAAAGCCACATGGACAGAGTGTAGTTGACTGTAAACATTCAATGGTGATTCAAGCCGCCTTAGTTTGTAATCACACTGAAAAGAAATTTTGGTCAAACACATTCATTGACTTATTCTTTGCGTTGTGGAAATGAAAAGAAAAATCTTTTTAAGCCACTTCCCCCATTCTGGGCTTTGTAAACCTGCTCAGTGACATCATCCCTTGTTCTTTATTGGAAGCGAGAGGGCGGATACACGTTGGACCTTTAGTCTAACTGCATGAGCGTCAGAAATAACGGAGGTGTCAGCTCAGAGTTGCGCTCACTAACTGTTTAGCACGTGAAAACGGATGAAAACTTTAAAAATGTGGTTGACATGGCCATATCAACAGTGTTTACAGGGCCTGACGCAGCTTCACAGCTCCATCTAAAGCAACTTTACAACAAAGAAGAACTGAATTGAACTGACCTCCACTTCAGCTGATTAAACCAAAAATAAACTATAGGTTTACCATCTACCTGAGCATTAATGATGAACAACAATCATTTTGAACATAACAAAACATGACATCATTTGGCGTTATACGGCAAACAGCAGACAGACACAGCCTCAATTGAGACAACTGATCACCAGCTCATTTACCCAATCAAGTGGTTTCCAACTTCCATTTAAAAAATAACACTATGCTAAAGATTTCCTTAAAAATCTAACTTGATTTTTAAATCTCAGACTGTTTTAAGGCACAGATACGGATACATTTCTGTTCGTATCACTAAGAAGGCATATTTAGAAAACAGTAATACAGTTATTTCAGTCTGGTTTTTAACCCTGCTGATGTGAAACACAGCTAAACGGAGTCGTTTCTTTTTGTATGAATGACACGAAACAAGAGAAATATGATCAGCAAGTGAATTTGGTAGGTCCATCCATCCATTGTCCGGAGTCGGGTCACGGGGGCAGCAGCCGAAGCAGGGAAACCCAGACTTCCCTCTCCCCTGCCACTTGTGGCAGCTCCTCCGGGGGGATCCCGAGGCATTCCCAGGCCAGCCGAGACACAAAGTCCCTACAGCGTGTCCTGGGTCTTCCTCTGGGCCTCCTCCCAGTGGTAGATTGACCAATAAAACGAGAGCTTTGCTTTTAATCTCAGCTCTCTCTTCATCACGACAGACTGGTATAGCGCCCACATTACTGCCAACACCGCACCCATCCACCTGTCAATCTCCCGCTCCCTACCCCCACTCCGAACAAGACCCCAAGATACTTGAACTCCTCCACTTGGGGAAGGACATCCTCTACGAGCCGAAGGAGGAACTCTACCCTAATCTGGTGAGAGACCATAGTCTCGGACTTGGAGGCACTGATCCTCATCCCAGCCGCTTCGCACGCGGCTGCGAACCGCTCCAGCGAGAGCTGTAGATCACAACTTGATGAAGCCAATAGGATCACATCATTGCGAAAAGCAAAGATGCAATCCTAAGGCCACCAAGACGGACACCTTCAACACCCTGGCTGCGCCTAGAAATTCTGTCCATAAAAGTTATGAACAGAACTGGAGACATAGGGCAACCTTGGCGGATTACAACTCCCACCGGAAACGGGTTCGACTTACTACCGGCGATGCGTACCAAGCTCTGACTCCGGTCGTACAGGGACCTAACACCCGTAACAAAAGGCCTGGTACCCCATACTCCCGGCCCACCCCCCACAGGATACCCCGAAGGACACGGTCGAACACCTTCTCCAAGTCCACAAAACACATGTGGACGGGTTGGGCGAACTCCAGGACCCCGCTGAGGGTATAGAGCTGCGTTTCACGGCATTTAGTAGATGCCAAGCAAAAAAAATTTTTTCATACAATTTTTAGGCCACAGCTGGTTTAGTTAGGAGATAAGGATGAATTCAGTGATTAGACTGTGCCCAAAAGGTTTAATTTGACAGCTTTTAAAGAAGAATTCATCTCATCATCCAGGCATTTGTTTTGTAGTAACATTAACATGGATTCAAAATAAAAATGTTACTTAGTCTCTTTAGTTACAATCTAAAATCTTGCCTTTGTCTAACAAACTGGAAACTGGGGGAAACCGCTAAACTGGCTCTGTCAAATACAACTTAGCAAAACACTTTATCATTTATTTACTGCTAACAAAAAACAAAAACAATAATCCCAGTTCAGGCACCCATCTTTACAAAATGTTAAACAAATGACAAGTGAAAATTGATGATTTGTCTTTTTTTTGGCTTGGTAAGCAGTTTCCCAGTTTCCAGCCTTAATGCTCAGCTAGGATGTCACACACAAAAGTGGTATTGATTGTTTGTCAGCTCTCAATGTGAACAAGCTGTGTGTGCACATATGCTGCTGAAACAACAGTCACAGTGATGATTTAATTACATTTGATGTAGAAAAAAAAGATATTTCAGAAGACAGAGACTGAAAAAGTTATTTTTAAAAAATGGGGAAGAAATACGAGGCACTTGTTCATTTAATGGTGGGCGCACCTAAACAAAAAGGTTAATCTGGCTTTCATTGTGGCTTTATGAGATGGTGCGTCCAATATGGTGAATGAGTGTGTCCAAAAACTGAAGCAGGTCTGAGATCTGGAGGTACCACAACAGGAAGAGAAGAGCTGTGTATTTGGTGGGCACCAGAGGAGTGCGTGAACACGTTAGAATCTGAGTTCATTACACCACGCAGAGCATTGGCCGCTTGTAGAGCCAACATCTCCTTCGAGGGCAACATTGACTGTGAGCAGGCAGCTGAGGGGATGAGATGAATAACCGCACAGGGACAGACAAACCAAAGTCTCCACATCATGCTTCAGATCCTCAGAAGTCCTGTTTTTTCAGACAGACAGCCTACTCGCCAAAGCTGAAGTTCAGACCTCCGGTCTCTGTGGTTGGAGACGAGGGGCCAGCACTGGACACAGCACTGGAGGGGATGCTGCCATCTGAACAGAAAAACAAACAAAAAACACAGAACTCATTCATTTATTCCTTCAGTTCACCGTCTAATCTGTGCAACCAGTTTAAAAATGTCTCCAACCCTAAAGGAAAAATGAATCACAACTTTCCAAACTGAGCCGCAATTCCAGTTGACTCATGCACCATTTATTGTTGTAAGTGCGTCATGTGGGCAGAACGCGCACAAATTAGGGAGTGATCATAAATAAACAGGCAATTTAATCATTTGTTGTCATGGAGAAATTTGGTGTGTGACTCCAATGTAAATCGTAACCGAAGATCATTAGTCAACATTTCAGACCAATTTGAACTAAAGTGAGCACTTCCTCCTCCAGTACACTCTGGTAAATCAGGCTAAGTGGGTGCTGTGCTCCGGATGTGGAGCAGGTACCAACGGGAAAAGAAAGAGGACGAGGAACAAAATCATCTGGAGAGAGCCCTGAGTGTACATCGGGGGAAAAAAGCCTGGTGGTGGACAGAAGACAACACAAGAAGGGATTAACACAGGAGAAAAAAATAAATACAATTTCTTAACGTCATTTCAATATGAAGAAAAATAACATTCTAAAGGAGGAGGAGAAGGGAGGTAATAAAGGAGGATGACAACACTGGAAGGTATAGACTGGATTGTTAAAGTGGCTGTGATGTTCTTCCCGAACCCTATTTAACCACAGCTTTATCCCTAATGTTGCTCCCACAGAGAGCTCTGCCACACATTTACTCTTTGCTCTTATTTAGCTCATCTGAAAGTTTTGGGATCTTTATGTTTAATCGCGTTTGCTGTAATTCAACTTTGGTGCGGATCAGGATCAGTCTTGTTAAAACGGTGAAATGGATCGACGGGGAAAGATTCACAACTTTGGAGCGAGAGACACTCATTGTCAAAGAAACTTAAAGTGGTGGTCAGTTTTTGGCTGAGCTAAAAATAGGCAATTTATCATCAAGGAACCCGCTGGCAGAAGGGTGCCTGATATATTCCAAAGATTTTCTACCACCTATGGGAAGAGCACACTTGAACAGGAGACCACACCCACTTTCTCAGCTTCTCATTTTCCTTTTTCCTCAAAGGGGAACTCGTCCTCACATCTGGGGGCTGCTAGGTGTGGCTACAAAGCAGCTGAGCATTCAAAGCATTCTTTCAAGTGAGGTCTGGAAGTTGTTAATCAGTGTGCGGCACTATCAAAAATATTCTATGCCAGTAATTTAAGCAGCTGGAATTCTGAAGCAACAGATCAAACAGAGATTTAAAATCAGCGTTTTTCACATTCATGTACAGTTTCTAAAAATAAAATAAAAAAACTCCTAGTCAGTTGGCTTTGTGAAAAAAATAAAGATATAAAAAAAATACTTTAACACTTACGCCACAGAGGCTGGCTTGGTGGGCGGAGAGATGCCTCAGATCCAGAGGAGGACAGGGGCTGCAGTGGGCTGTACAGAGATGTTTGACTCTGAGAGTCAAACAAACCAGAGAGAGCTGGAACAGAAAGGAGAAGCACGTATGTTTCTATAAATTAGTCTCATCCAAAGATGATTGGCTTTCTATACCCCCCCCTTTATTTATAGAGGTTAGTGAGATATAATGAACCATAAATCTTTCTGTCACAGCTTTCTTCAAATCACAATGGTAACTTCCACTTACATAACCTGCTATAGGCTATGGATTTAAAAATTCTGTCAAAATAATAAAACTGGTAAAAATGCTACTTTTTCTCTGATAGAATCCCAAACATTTACTTAACTGGTAGTTAGATACATAGATTGCATGTGAATAAGACAACTGGAACCAAACCAAATGCACTTTATATCCAAATTTATAATGAAAACAAAAACATATCAGGAGAGTTTTTTTACTGATAAAATGTTGCCATTTTTATTGTCCAATTTAATCAGAAAATGTTGATTAAATCTATTCAAAGTTCATCTCCACTGGTTCTCACCATTAGCAATTGTCTGCAAATGTTGCTGCAAAAATTTGCATCATATTTTGCTGCCATATACATTTCAAACTGTTAACCAACTTAACATTTTAAAACCCTTCCACCTTAATCAAAGTAAATATAAGGTCACAGACATCGAGAAATGCCACCAATTATAGGTAGCCTGATTTAACTCAACTTTTACATAGATGTAACCGACAACTGGAGCTTTAGATTGTAAAACTCTGTTGCACTCGAATGCAACAGAATTTGTTGCATTCATGTGCATGGGTGAAGGTCTACAACCTGGTTGTCACTACAAGCTACCTCTCATGGTTTTGGCGTGGGCCTCACTGCTGCCCTCGCACACCGACTTGAGGAACTCCTCCACCTGCTTCAGGGAGAGCGAGTTGTGCAGCGTCTCCAGTGGGTAGATGGAAGGCACCATGGAGCAGCCTTCGAAACCTGCAATCCAGACGGGACACAGAGAAACAGCCGATCGTACCACGTCATCAAACGTCATCAAACGGAGAAGTGGGGACACTACCACTCTCTGTGCATGTTGGTTTTTCTCCACAAATCAGCTCAGTTTTTCAACTCCAGACAGGGCAAAAACTGGCAGCCATTACTGATTTGTTAACTCTCCACACAAAATGTTAGGCAACCGGATGATAAACATTCGGCGAATGGTTACCTTCCACAGCAGCTGAGAGATTCTACATCCTGTTTAGCTTCAACCAGGAGAAATAGTTACTTTTCTGACTAGTTGATGTTTTCCAGTAAGAGTCAGGTTGCTAACTTGGTTAGTGAAACCACATGAACAAAAATTAGAGATACTGATTATTTGGGGAAAGTTTCATACTGTTGGTAGTTGCATATTAGTCAGATCACAGCAATTCAAACCGCAAAATATCTTAACTCTGCTGCATTGACAATAATGTCAGGCATGCTCTGAAAGCATGGAGTTTGATGTTATTTCCACAAATCTGAGCAAAGTTAACATGTAGTTGGAGCTAGAGAAAAATAACCGTTATCCACTGACAAAGAAGGTGTATCATCAACTGGATGAAAACAAACTAGTGCAGCAAAAAAGAAAACAGTTGCGCTGAAATTAGTTAGGACTTTGGTCCAACATAAGATGCATTTCCCTTTGGAAAAAAGAAAGAGGCAAGAGCTAGATAAACACCTTTCTGTTACCAAACAACAGAAAATATGAGGTATGGCACTTGATTGCTTAAATTCTTATTGCACGCCAGGAAACTGTTATTGCTGCTATTGTTTCTGAAGTGTTGTTAAGTGGTTTGCATCAACTGCAGTACAGTAAACTATGGTATTAAACGTCTGATGATTTAAAATTGGTGTTCATGCCATTCAAAATGCAGAGGATGGCTTTTTACTTAACTCCAAATCGATTGTGTGATAATTTGTTTCTCCAGTTCTGATCATTGATCATTTCTAAGCTATCCGACCAAAGCTCAGAGGTCTCAAAAGAGGAGTTTATGTGAATACACATGGTTTTTGTTATCCCCCACCTCCACCCCAAAAGACACACACTAACACACCTACACACACACACACACACATTATGGGCTGAAATTTTCACCTCATCCATTTACTTTGACTTGAACCATTCAGGTTTATTTAACCTCTTACTTTTGTTTTTTTCCCCAAATAGCTATTTACAGAAACAACTTGCGTATTTCAAAAGGACAAATGTTATGTTCATATGACACTTTTATAGTTGAACGGAAAGCACTGGCTCATCTTGACGGTAGCAAAATAATTGAAAAAATTGACAGGAGAAGGTAACGACGTGGTTGATGAGACCCTGTCCAGACATCTGGAAAAATATATTTTTTAAAACCTTGTTTAAAATCTCATCTAAAAGTTATAATATAAAAGTACAACATCTATATATCAGGTAAGAAATTACTGTACAACAAAGACCAGTTATATGGTGCAATGTACTAAGATCCATTCTGGAAAAGTTTTAAAATATCATCAGAATATAGAGAGACCGACACTTAATTGGCTTATTAAAATCAGCAAAGAATGATAGTAGCTGCCATCCTTCAACAGATTCCACATGGCCAGAAGGCATATTCAGTTAATACTGAAAGACAAAAAGTGCAGAACAGTTGTGACCTCCCAATGCGAGGGCTAAATTGCTTATATTAACAGCAGGTACCTGTCTAAAAATTAGACATCTCTCCAGAGCAAATTTTCAGTTTTAAAAGCATTTTTTCAGCATCCACCTCTTTGGCTGCAACATGCACACTATGCATTCAATAAAGCCTGAAGATAAGGGTTACAGCTACATAAAAGTTTATTCCACCAGCATGCATGTAGTAAAATTTGTCCTACATGTGCAGACTCATTCCACCACTTAATTAAAAAAAAAATACAGTTCCCTATTTTTTTATTTTTTTATTTATTTAAAAGGGCATTGTAAAAATTGAATATATAAGTGTCAGCCCAAGGATGCAATTTAAAAAAATCTAGTTTTTCCTTTTGATATTTTATTTCTATTTTAATATTTGTGTGGTTTATGTATACAAATTAAACAAAATAACAGAATGAGTTCAAGTGTCAATGCCCCTAAAGTGGATGGTTCATATCATTTAATCGTCTTTTTAAAAAAAGTAGTATTTACTATAAATCAGCAAATATCTATCTAATAAGTCAAATTAATCATGTGGATTCTTAGAACACTGCTGAGAGTAGATGGAGTTGTGTTCCAAGATGTCCAAAGGCTTATGCCATGGCAAGTTTTGAATGATTTAATCACAGCATACTAATGCAGTATAGGACACAAAAGTAACTGCTGTTTCAATGTGACTTTGAATATGCGGAAGAAGACCATGTTGCATGCTCTGGCAAACATGCAGGCTTCTTCATTAGTGGATATGAAATGAAGCACGATTGCAGAGCGGCAGATGAAATCAAGAGGCAGAAGTTTTTAAAGAATCAAGACAATAAAATGCTGGCGGTAAACTCAGATAGAAACAGAGTACTAAACAAGAGTCAATGCAAAGCTCAACAGCATCCTGCTTTACCACTTTGTCAGATAAAAGGGCCAAGACTGAAGAAAAGATGGCAGCAAGACACAGAGGGGGGCTACAGAGGCTGACCGTGGAGAGATTTTGGGAGCTCCTCACCACACATCAGCCAGGTCCTGAGGAGGTGAAGGTGGTATGGACAGTGGTGCAGGTGATGGGCCATGGCTCCATCCACAGAGAGAGGGGTTAACCCCAGCAGTGCTAACTCAGGGAGTTCATCTGAGGGGGTGAGAGGTAGAGCACGAAGGGAAGGAGAAGAGAAGTAGGAGCAATGGGAGGAGTGACAGGAGCTGTGCTGCATAGAGGCAGAGAGCTAAAGAGCAGTGCATCTTACCATGAAGTTTTTTTTTTTTAGTTGACCTTAATTTTAGTTGCTGCATTCATTTGATCAATACAGGCCATCCATTCATCAACCGAAGTCTACAAACCGTGCTTCAGCTGTACACAAAATGTCTATATCCTAACTTTTCATTTCTCATGTCATTTGTTTGTTTTTTCAAAAAGATGTCCAGAAGTAAAATTAGGTAAGAGGGAACACTTAAATATAAATAAAATAAAAAATAAAATAAATAAAAAATAAAAAACAGCAAGCTACACCCAACCTCACAAAATCACCCAAAGGGGCTTTCAGCTACTGTATTAATATTACTTCTCAAACACCACATCAATGACTCTCAAAATCCTGCTGGGACATCTCAACCAAATGAACGTTTTTTCGAGTAACTATTCACTTTGGTCTTTAGCACCAAAGCAGTATTTTCCAACCAAGCTCGATTACCAACTTTTAGCAGCGATATTAGTGTGCTTTTTTCACATCATATTATTCTAATGATTACGGGAAAAAACAGTCTAACGGCTGTTGATTTATTGTTTGTCCTCAAAAATAATAAATTTTTCAGCCCTTTAATAAGAAGCAACCTCTCCTTGGTTATTTGGAACAGTGAATTTTAAAAAGATACATTTTCAGAAGGTGTAAAACAATTCACATGTAATCAAATATGAATTAGCATAAAGGCAAAATGAGACCGACGCATAACATTAAACCACAACAGGGCAACACAACTCCACCCTTTCCACATGGATAAACTTTTATACATTTTTGGAAAACCTAAGCTTTTGTTAAGTTGGGTTGCTTGACTTTTGTACGTTAGTACTAAAAGGTTATTACAATGACATTTATGGCAACACCGATCAGTGCAACATGGCAAGCCATTTACACATCAACCTTTAGGATTTGAATTACCGTAGGTGTGTTTCTATTTCTTTATAATTATGTAAATGTATGATTTATCAGATATATAGACAGAATATGGACAGAATGTTATATAGACAGATTAGACAGAATGGAGAGATGTGTGTCGTTTAAACCATTACTCAACTGATACAAGCAGAGAGATGTTATTTTCAGTTGGCAGTGTCTATGTAAAAAATGTCTAATTTTTTTTCAAGGAACCCTCTGAAAACATAGAAAACTAGTTAAATATGCCAAAAAGCAGCTAATACCAGTGATATACTTCTTGAACATTATGCAATGTGCTGAATAATATGTAACAGCGAAGGGTGTCAACGTTGGGTATAAAAGGAACGTACACCAAAGACTTACATTTTCCATGGAAGCGTGGTCATAGCTCACCACTCTCTGCTAAAACTAGTAGTAGGACGATTATCAATATGCTCCAATAAAATGTATTTCAATGCAGGATAGTCAAGAACTTTGGTCTTTCTACACCTATAGTGTACAATATTGTTAAATATTAAGCAGACCCATATATATATATATATATGGGAGAATAATACAGGTAACAATCAGACAACCGAAGCATTGAGAAATGTAACCTGAAACCATATTAACTAAATGAACAATCTGTTTATAGGTAGTAGATTCAAACATTTACTATTCTTTGTTCCAAAATAATTGCAAAGTGTAATCAAAAGGAATTTAAAAGTGTTTACACATTTAGACAAGTAGCTGCTTAAACATTAGATTTTTTAATTAATCCATGCACAGGGCATAAGCTCAATTACGGAAAATCAGTAAAAGAGTGCCCGCCTTTCACCTGCTGGCACAAATAAACCCAAAACTGAAAGAAAGAATGAATTAAAACATACACACAGATTGTGTAATGACAACACACAAAACAATGACAAATTTGGCAAAAAAATCCTTACAAAAAATTACTACCTGGAAGTCTGTAACGGTATTAAAAATCTAATATGAGAAATAAAATCCATGTATATGCTCCTGTCTGAAACTAAGAAAGCACTTCCTTTTATCATTTCGGCATGGGGCTCACATTCAGATCAAAGAGCAGCTTCAATTTTTTGGTTGCTCTTGAGGCTTAATTTCTAAACCCTGCACAGACGATGTGGAGAGCCATTCGGAGCGGTCACCATAAAAACGGACAATATAAATTCTGGTCAAAACAGAAAAATTAAATATGTTACTCAAAATGAACAAAAAGTCCAAGTGAGGATACATTATAATGTGTGATCATCTATCAATGGAAATATATCTGGGGAAGGAGATACATTCCATATGAGACAAGTCCTGTGAAGAAACAGCTGGATAAGAAATGCAAATTAAACATGTGCAGGCAGAGCAGTTGGTGTTAGCGGTGAGGGCCCAAAACAACAAGACAAGGGACAACAAACACCGAGGGTGTGTGGTGAAACAGAAACTCTCGGGGAAAAATTAACAAAAATAAAAAAATTGGAGCAATTTCATGTAATTATCGCAAGTCAAATGTCAAACCCCCCAAAATAGAAAACATAGGAGATGTTTTCCCACAAAAGGGTCATGCAAGATAATAGGGAAACTTGAGGATTGTCGAAAAAATACTTGAATGAAAGCAGACATACCATTGGTCGGATGCCTGGCAAACGACACAGAAAATCTCTTTACTGCCAGCATAGAGAACAGGTCTGAGGAGATAAGAAAGGTAACTGGTATTACTGGGGCTGCGGGTGTCAGCCTGGTAGCCTGTTTGTGTTTTAGGAGGACAAAAAAAGAGGGAGAGGAAAAACAAAAAAAAAACATAGGGCCTGCCGTGTCATCAGTGTTTTCTTGCCTACTATTGTGACAGAAAATGAAGGTCATCACTGAACAAACTTAAGCAATCGGAGAAAAGAGGCTCTGGAGTTTATCCAACGGATTTCAGTATAGGAGTTGGAGCTGCAACCTTAAGTCTTGGTGTGACGGCCATTTATCCTTGAAAGAAGCCGTTTTATGAATTTGTTCTGCCTTCTCTTCCTTGCAACATGCTTTCAATCTTCTCTTTTCCTTAGCCTAAAGTCTGGTAGGTATACAAAATAACACGCAGCCACTGCTTGAGGTACTTTAGCTGTTGACATATTTCCTTCTCAAAATCTCAGCATTTGTGTGGGGCAAATCTGACTAGGAACCACAGTCAATGCACACACCCTTTAGATGGCTCTCTCTGTGCTTTTATGTTGTTGTCAATTTTACTCAAAACAGAAGGATAACTTAAAGGGGAACATCATGCAAGAAAATCATTCCAAGATGGCACCGCATGAGTGGTCACCTGTTATAGCAGCTCTCTACATGTCTACCTCTTTTTAGTGTTCTATAGTGTTTAGTACACTTTTGTAACTTTTTTTCGTGTGTTTTTCTCTTTCTGGCCTTGTGTATTTTTTGCACTGCTGCTATAATATGTACATTTCCCCAATGAAAGATCCATAAAGTACCCTAATATAATCTAATCTCACAGTTTAACTCGCAGCTGTGATCAGCGGTAATGAGAGGAAGCTAAGTATTAACCTTTGCAGGACTGTTCGGATGGCCCTCCTCAATGGAAAAAAGCCACTAAGATATTAGCAATGTTGTGGTGCAAGTGAGACAGACACAAGTGGAAAGGTAGGGACGTGGCTTGACTGACAGAGGGAAGTATCAGTTACCTGAAGAAAATTTAGACTAAAACAATATAAACATTTGCATTTTCTTTTCTGGTAAAACCTAAAGATAGACAGCCTTTTCTCTTCAATGGAGGCTTTCATTTCATACAGCTCATAGCAAATTGCTAACTGACCACATTTTTTAACACAAGTTCCTGAATCCCCTTTAGTACATGGTTTTATTGTTATTCTGGTATTAAATATTGTACATATACGTATATGCATATTCTTAATTCTTTTTAATTTACAGCTACTAGGTCACATTGCCCTGCTCCTTCTGGCAGGGGGACCGCCTATGAAAATAAGCCTTTTGGGTACAATGGGGTACAGTTGCATTTTTTTTTATGAAATGTTCTTAATTTACATTGTCCCACTCTAACAACTGAAGGTAATATAGTCTAATCTAATCTTCAAGAAAGTCAAAGACTTGCCTCATCACATGGCCCACCAAATACATGGACTTTGACCAAGGTCTTCTGGTAATGGTTAAGCAATTTTGGAAAAAAACAAGTATACCTCTAAAAATTGTAGTTTCTAAAGCCTGCCACAGCTATGAAATGTTAGGGGGTGGAGTCCTGCCCAAGAAACATGTGGGATAGAATGTTTCTGTCTGAAGAACGCGATGCAATGACATAATTAAAAGGTTCTGGGCTCTATCTGTTTGTTAACTATTAAACCGTGAAAAACAACTTGGTTATTTCTAAGATTCCACAATCAATTGTGAACCGTGGGCCTTCTTTTAGCTTTATCTGACACCATACAACATACCCAACAAAATCCAAGTCATGTTTATAACCTTTCCAAAAGTTTTCCCATCTCTTCTAGCTCGCCTTTTCTTTCTTTTTAATTAACACCACACCTGCGTGCGGCAGGTAAAGACCAAAACCCAGAGCAGAGAGATCCTCAAAGGTTTTGAGGAGCTGAAGGGCATTGCTTTGTCGAGTCACAATTGTTTTGAGGTTTCATTTGGAGAGGAGCCTCGCAGAAACAATAGCAACACACAAAGTATTGCCTGGAGCTGCATTGAAGTAAAGTTAAAGGGAAGTTGCAGGCAACAAAATATATGTCTGAATATAAATATTTGGCATAACAGCAAACACAACACAAACACAAACACAACTCTCATGTGGCAAAGAGGGCCAATTCAATTTGCTCTTCGAAATACACTTACCACCAGCACAGCAGGTCATTCCCGGTCTGATTTGTATTATTATCACATGTCCAGCAACAAAAAGCTAATTCTTGGTGATAATGTTGCCATCTCTCTTTAAGTGAATAGCCCTGACGTCAGTCCAAACCCTCACCTGTTTCTCAGGGCAGCAGCACGTAACATGATGTAAGCGAACTGAGAGGAAAGAACCCCTTTGTCACTGCCTGAGTTCGGCCTTTGCAGTAAGTGCGACACCCAGTGGAAAAACTAAGTAGCTCAGAATCATGTGTAAAAAATTTGCTGGAGAAGGGAAAAAAAGATCCCAGCTGCTCTGTTGATGTGAGGATCAATTTGCAAATACTTACTTCAAAAGGAAAAAAACATATTCCCTGTTAACACGAGGACATCTATCTTTGGAAAATAAACCTGCTGTGAGGACTCATGGTGAATGTGAAACAGTTCAGCATGAGTGGGGGAAAAAAAGCTAAACAGGAAGTAAATTTGGGGATTATTTTAAAATGGATTACTGGATATTGTTCCAAATAACAGGCTGAGTTTTCTTACGTAAGGATTACTACAAATTGTGATTAATACAAAGAAAAAAACAAAGATTAGTGCTGATTATGAAATTCCTTTCAAAGATCTGTTGCAGAACAAAACCAAAACATGCACAGAGAGGGAACTCGTCCACACATTTGAACCCAAGCTGACAGGGACATGATCGTGTTTTATGTGGGAAAGAATCAAACGTCACACATTTACAACACATGCAAGCATGCTGTAGCGACGCAGCCAATAACTCTGCTGTCAAATCAGTGCCGTCATTGCTCGCAGCCACATGTGAACCCCTCAAGAGATCTGACGCAACATTTTGAAGCTGCTGGATTGTTCCGGGAAAGTGAGGGAAGAAATTCCCAGAAGTTTGAAAGATTTTAAGGTGTGAGAGGGAAAAGAAGAAGGAAAACAAAGTCCAGGGAAAAAAGGAGCTTGCAGAGCTGAAGATTTGTGTCTTTTTTTTTGTCAAGGGTGGAGATTCGAACACCCGCCCCACGGAAGAGGACAGACACCACGGTGAACATACCAAACATGCCAATCTTGCATGGCAGACTGCCAGGGGACAGAGGTGGCTTTCGGTGGTGGTGGTGTGTGCGGACGTAGTCCCGCAGGTTGGGGGCGCTACAGGACACACCGAGGGCAGAGGCACTGAAGAGGCCAGAGCAGAGTGAGCCTGTGTGAAGGGGGTGGGTGGGGGGTGGGCAGGGGAGTGCAGGTAGGAGGGATGGAAGTGTGAGTGGTGAGTATTTTTAGGTTCACACCGTGGAAATATTACCGGAAAGACCTGTATGCAAGCTATAAGGCTTTTTCCAACGGCAATTGCATGACCTCCATACGTGCACATGTAAATAAGGGTAACAACAGCCGTGCAGCAGAATGCACACAGAAGCCTCAAAGGGGGGAGAAACTTTATAGGCCACGAGGAGAGAAGGGCTTCTCTTTTGAATTCCAAAATATGACAGGCATCGTAGAGATGCCAGTGTTGTGTTTACAACTGGTCTCTAAAAACAGGCTATAGGTATGACGACCAGCGTGCTGACAGAGGCTACTGCCACTGAACAGAGGATCAGTCTGCAGCCCCAGACTTAGTTAACATAACAAACTGACAGGCTGCCCTCAGAGACTAAATAAGGTCTATATACAGAACTCATCTGATGCCATGGGCTGCATTAGAAGTGTGACAATAAAACTCTGAGTTACGTGATTATAGGAGTGACATTACATTAATAATGAGCTAATACTTTCTTTTCATAGACATACCTGTGGGTCAGTTCACTTCACACATCTCATTATTGAATTGTAGCTTCTGATTGCGCAAACAGCAGCAGATAAATTGATAGGAGTCATTTACTATGACAATCTCTTAAAGCTGCAATGAAGTGGTTAAAATAATACGCAGAGCTTAATAAACCTACAAGAGAGTTTGCTTTCCTTTAAATATTTTAGGAATCTGAGCTTTTCAGAAGGGTGTATTGAGTTTTAAATCATAAAAATTCTAAATGTGTAAACTCAAAAAGCTGATCCCACTCTCTGCTGTCACAGTTTTTCTTCTCATGCCTTGATTAAGAGAGCAGTCCTTCAGACTTGTAAGTGGGTTCTTAGAGGTTACGTTTTCATATAGACTGTACAAGATTCCTTAATGGCTTCTTTGAGTTTTGTAAAGACAAAGAGAGGCAATTAAGAGAAAAAAACATGAATAAAGCTTCAGAAGAAGAAGAAAAAAGAAATAAAAATAAAAACAAAAGAATCCATTTAATGAGTCAAAAGCATCCTCATTTGGAAGAGCAAGGGATATATTACTCATTTCATTGTGTTTACGGTTGTTAAATGTTGTTAAACAGGAAAAAAAGTTTGTCAGACTGCGGAACATGTACAACAGCATGCAGCTGCTGATAAAGACAAAGAAAATCCATGTTGTCTATAGTTCTCCTTTATTTGTGGACATATCTCTGATGGAAACAACAGGCAGGGTCTATTCTGTGAGAAGTTGTTTGTGTCTCTCCAAACCAAACATGTCACATCAAATCATTCTAAATGTATGATCTGTAATGTTTTGCCTTTGTTCTTGGTTTTTAGAATCAAACAAAGGCAATCGAAGTGAAATGTTCGGAACATCGCCTGTGTTTACACAAAAAACAGTGCTATCTGCTCTAAAAGAAAATAACTGAAGAGATCAGAATGAAAAATGTTAAACCTTTAATCTTACTGTTCCACGTTTATTTCTGGTGGAATTTGGAAGCAAGTCAGACGTTTGAGTCAACTTTAAAAACTTGTACTTGGATATCCAGCGGAACCTACATTAGTACTGAATAACTAATGTCCTGTATGACTTCCCCTAAACGTGAATGAGGTGCACCTATAGCAGGCCCCCTATGTGGTCACCTTAGCGCCCAGAGAGAATATCGCTGTGTCAGTGAGCACCATGTGACACCAGAAATCCTGCAGCGAACGACACTCCTCCCTACTGACCTCTTGCCTGAATAGTTTGGAGTCTGATCCTGTTGGCTCTAAAGCTAAGCCGAGTTGGAAACTATGTGCCCATCAGAAAGAGGAGGGATGGGGATGCAAAGAGGGGGAAAGCAGCATACACAAAGAACTGAATAGGGGGATTTAAAGAGATGTGGAAAGGTAAAAGAGTGAATAAAAAATACAGCTGGGGCTTGAAATGAGAACAAATATAAACAGATGTGAAGTGTGTCTATAGCCATAAACACAATCATAATGCACATGAGTAAAGGGACAAACACCCATCTCTCCCTTACACATCAAAAAATTAGATACGCACCTAGGCCGCCGGCCGGTTTGATCTCTGGAGATTGACGGGAACACGACTGGAAGAGTCTATGGGTAGTGCATCCTTTGGAGGAATGGGTAGGGGAGGTCTCAGAGAGGACCTGAGAGGGGCCATGGAGACCAGGGGTTAAGACGACATGGTTGCCACAGTAAATCGGGACCCGGTGTTTAGCATTAGTTAAAATAAAACTATTCCATATGTGACATTAAAGAAAGACAAAGATGAACTCATCTTAAGAAGGACAGTGAAATGCTAAACTCTAAAGGAAAAAATCATTACGTTAGCCTGTTCCTAAGACACTGTGTGGTACCTCCATGGAGCCCGTCTTGCGATTGCGAATCATGGGGGATCTTCTCTGAATGTTTATTGGCTCTGAAACAGGAAGTGCGTCGTCTGTCTGGTCCTGAGAAAGGTCCTCCAGACTGCCCTGATCAGTTTTTTTGTCCTCATTCTGATTGGTCATAGAGGATGATGTAAAAAAGGAAAAAAGAACATTTTATAAAGGATCAGGTCACCCTCTTGGTTAACCAGATTACTACATTTTATGAGTATGTTTCAGGAGGATAAAAAAAAACAACTAAAGCACCATAAAAGAAGAGTTGCAGCAG
This sequence comes from Menidia beryllina, assembly GCA_013363375.1. Lineage (NCBI taxonomy): Eukaryota > Metazoa > Chordata > Actinopteri > Atheriniformes > Atherinopsidae > Menidia > Menidia beryllina. The sequence goes on along the minus strand of JABUIW010000044.1, from coordinate 290,669 downwards.
AGTGGGAGCTGGGCTTGATTGTTTAATCAGATGGCATGGGACGATGTATTTTGGAGTGCAGTTGCATGGCGAGTTCTACACTATCCTATGTCTTCTCATCAGAAAAAATACTTCCAAACCAGCAAGAACATCCACACACCTCTGATGAAGCGGGGCGGAATCCAAAGCCAAGAGGCACATTCTCTTCATCATCGCACCCTTTGACGCCTGGACTAAAGTGAAGCTCCACATGGAAACGCTCCTCTGAGGATGGGTCCTGATCGGCACACAGACACACACAAACATGAGAGTGAGTTTTTGAGGGAATCAGTAAACTGGTAAAGGAAGCTGTCATGGCCTGAATCAGTGAAGCCAACCTTGTTATTGTCCTCATACAGCATGATGACTATCTGCGTCATGTAGTTGAGCTCGGTTACAGCGCTTAGGTAGTCCATTGCCTGTTTCCATTGCTGGTCCTTCTCCTCCTTATAAGTGAACAAACCCATGAATCTATTTAGACTAATCAAAACAAGCATGGACATCTAAGTTAGTCCTGCAACCTATGAAACTTTCAAAGCAGTATCCCAACAGATTGTCCTGTCACTGTCAAATAACATCAGGAGGCCGATAGAAAAACTACATCATGAAAAAAACATACATTCAGAAGTCCCCCATAGCGGAACATGCTGAGTAGGGAGTGAACGTGGCTCTCGCTGGTGAAGTAAAGGCGTGTACGAACATGACGACCAGGGGACATCACTCCCCGAGAATACCTGAGCACCAGAACACAAGACAAAATATAAAGGCTCAAATGAACTTGCAAAGAACTGTGTCTTTATGCAAAAGCACGAGTGCGTCCTTCAACAGCTCTTCTCACAGGGGGTGCAGCTTGTTAACGGCCTCATCCTCATGAGTCCTCTGCAGATCCAGCTGGATTTTCTTCATCAGAGGAACACAGTAAGCCTGAGCGATGTCCAGTTTCTCTGCTTTACTGATGCCATACTCCTGATGGGATTTACATGGAACAGACGTTTCAATATTGACATCTTTTACACTCATATAATACATTTGTATATACACAGAGTGAGAGACAGAGATGGAGTCTTGTCAACTAGAACCTAAACGAGGCACAGTTCAAAAGATGCTCTGCTTTAACCTGTGGGATGACTATGTCAGCCAGAGCGCGAGACAGTCTGAACAACTCCAATGTGTCCTCCAGGCTAAGCGAAGCATTGTGCTGCGAGTCATATTTGATGCAGTCGTAAATGTCTGGGATTTTGCTGATGTCGTAGCGCCCATTCTTCATGCGGAAGTCTCTCTCCAGCTTGGACCAGCGCTGCAGCATCAGCTCCAACGTCTCGCTGTGGTAAAGCTGCAAATCTGAGGAAAAGCACCAGGATGAACACATCACATACCTTGTGACCTTTCGATCCTGATTTATTTAAATTATTCTTACAGAAAAAAAAGGCACAGAAATTTTAATCGGTTCTTCTAGTTGGTCCTACCTGCAGATTTAGGGTCCTCCAGTCTTTTTCGGATCTGTGAGGTGAGGCTTTGGATGAGTCCGTACACCTTGTCACAGGTTCTGACTGGATTTTCTATGACCTTCATTGAGTTCACTAGCGATGGACTTCCTGTCGGGGCCAACTGGGACACAATGACAACTGATAAAATCATGCCAAACTTAGTCTAGGATATTCTTATCAGCCGGTGCATACATGACAACATTTTCCCAACTCAACACTTACAAAAAACCCTTTCTATAACTAAAGACTTCAGAAGCACGTTTAACTGTTTAAGCCGACTCAATTCTGCAAACAGGATGCTTGCATAATTCACTGGTTAAACTTTGCCCTTTATGATTCCGTGCTTGACAAATACCTTCTGATAGTCCTCTTGTGTAAAGTCCTGGTCCTTCTGCATGATCTCATGCAGCCTGGCCTTCACCTTCTGCTGACAGTCAGTCAGAGAGTCACTGTCACTGTCCAGGAGTCCATTCATGTTGGCACTTTTCACCATCTGAACAAGAATTGGTGTCAGCTCCCCCTCCAGAGCCAGCAAACCCTGCAGAGAAACCCAAAAAAGCCTTCTGTGGTTATGCTATGAGAGCAAAGAGCATTCGGTTGCTTATTCTGATGTTCACTTAAAAAAAATTCTGAATAAAAATGTTAATACAGCAAACATTTTTACAGCAGTTTGTGTCATCTTTGTTAGAGAAAGTCTTATTTTCGTGTGACATGTTCAGACAAAATAACGTCTGTTAATGAAAATCATTCTTAATTTCAGCTTCCCAACCAATATTGGCCCATGTGACCACACAACTGAAATTATTTGTGAAAACTGTGATGAATTTTTAAATCTGCCTTTAGGTATATATTTAAAAACAGCTTGGTGGAAGTAAATGGGTGTCAATGTGGGAAATGTCATACCTGCCCATGATTCAGTACCACTGAATTGTTTTCTGTTTAAAAGCTTAAAAAAGAGAGCGCTGTTTTTTTTAAATTAATTTCTGTGGCTCTTCATAAGATTTGTGTATTTTTAAATTCTTTGCTGGTTCACACTATAGCAGAATCAGAAATTGAACAGGTAAGAAGTAAATGGTTAATTCTGAAGTTGTGTGCCAACTAAAGAAATAATGATTAGCATTTTCGGGATCCAAACCCACCTAAAGAGACATGCTGCAGATCATGTGGCCCTTCAAAGCTATTAGTGGTTCACTTTTTGGAGAAAAAATTTTTTATTTTTCTTTTAAAGATGCCATTGTTACCTTGGCAAAAGCTGCTGCAGTCATCTGCACCCTTCCCTCATCAGAGGCGTAGATCTTCAGGTCATGACGGTAAGTGCTGTGCAGGCGCAGGAGACCGCAACCGGGAAATCCAGCATAGTCACCTGATAAACAACAAAGACGAGCATGGTCATTATCTGGTCTGGCCAGCTTTTCAATAGCAATACGAGCCGGCAGGTTGGTGAAAGATGAGAGAATTAAAAAAAACAACAACAAAGAAATTGTGTGACGATTACACCCAAAAATAACAAAGATTTCCATTAAACATACAACATACAGCACCTGCATAGATGCAACATCACTTTCAGTTCAAATGCTTTGCTCTCAGTCTGCTCTGAAGGATTTTGAAGGTTATTTTGCCTTAAATGGAAGCTTCAATGGAGAGGTTAAAGCTGTGACTAAAATGAAATGAAAGTGAAGTGAGTGCACATTGAGTAACACTCCCAAGATTCATGAGCACCCCTGCAGATAAAATCAAAAGCACAACATGACCTTTTTTCTCTTTTTCTCAAAAATTGTGATTTACGTAAAAACAATCAGTACCAATAATATTGCAAAATATGTAAAAAAGTAGCAGAAACTTATTTCATTTAATCCACAGTAAAACATAGATAATCTGAATTTGATGGTAGCAACACATCCAAACATTTTTTGGGACAGAACACTTAAAGGCTCAACATGAAAGGGTAAATCGGGTAATGCAATTTCATTGCAGTATAGTTAAAAATATATATATATATCACTAAAAGATTATGAGAATCTGTGACACATGAGTGCCTGTGTATTCACTGCCTTTGAATTAAAAAATATTTTGATATTTCATATAGCATCCCAACTTTTTTGCAATTTGGGATGTTGCCTACATTAACTTCTGTTTAAGGTGTTGATGGATACTAATGTCACAGATCAAATCACACTGATGCACACATGCATTTCTCACCACTTCACAGCCAGTTAGCCTGATGTTTGCCTATTGATGGATTTTGTTTTCATGCTTTGTTTGATGAAAATATCCTAATGAAGGGTGAAGATTTAATGCAGTCAAAAATTAGTTGTCTTTTGTCAAACTAAATTTTTAAAGTAAAAATTGTATTTAAAAAAAATCAACTGACTTAAAAATATGCAATCAGATTAGTATGAGATGATCCGTATTAGCAAAAACTGCTGTCACTTCCCTTGCCTGCGAATTTACGAGCCAGCAAACAAAACAACATTTGCTATATGGATCACCTCCAGAGCACATTGGTAACGACACAAACGGGCCACAGCAGTCTTAGTGTCAGGCAAACAGGACAAGTTGCCAGGAGTGATTAACCAAAATCACAATGATATGAGGACAGATCAGAGCACGTTAGCGGATGGAGCGCTCATAATGAGAGAGGAGTGGTGACAGCCAGGAGACCCTTCTCTTACCAAACTCAATAGGGGACTCACAGCCAAGGGACCGGCGATTACCGGCTAGTAGTGTACACAGAGCAACAACAGGTAAGAAGAGAAGAGCAGAGTTAATTGACACAAAAAGTTGTGGCGAAGAAAGTGTAATGAAAACAGTGGCTGGGATGGGGTGGGGGGAGAAAACTGCCTTCTTTTCAGGAAAATAAAAGAAGTAGTCAAGGCATGGGTTGCATCATCATTGCACTGACTTTTAGTTCTGCTTCAGGGCAGTTGGGCAGTGTGGGAGATGATTTGCATGCACTATAAAACAAAGCATTTACAAGGAAAGCTTGGGAAATATTCAGCTCAGTAATATTCATTACAGGTCTGTTAAAAGATAAAGTGGGGAAACAAGTGGGGAACAAGCTGAAATCTCTTATTTAAATACACTTTCTCTAGTTAAAATGGTTCAAGTCCATCTTTAAGACAAGACAGAATTTAGTTTCCTTTTGAGCTTCAAAGATTAAAACTGAAAAGGAGGAAACAACAAGGACTTGTTTGCTTTGTCATGCTGCAGCCCACACCCAACTGTACTCTGCACCGTGGCCATACGCAACTGCAAACAGCAAAATACTGCAGTGGAAAAGGGCAACATGTCGAAGCAGCTAGATAGCAGTGTGAGTAGTATTTTGAACACCGGAAACAGTTCCTTTTTTAAAATATCTATGGACATTAAATGTCTTTTTTTTCTATAATGTAGAAAATATAACAAACGGGTCTTTTGATCAAATTGTAGCAATATTTTCCACTGATTTTTTTCTATAAACTAAAATGCTAAAAAACACAAACAAACTTTATTCCTGCGTTTCTTAAACACATTTTTGACTATATCAAAGGTGAAATAAGTCTAATAAATAAATCAAATATACATATTTCTTTACAGGGTTGACATTACCCTTGCTATCTTTCATTGTGACACCATTTAGCAAAATCAAAACTGTTTTATCTTTCAAATCGTAATCAATTCAGAATGCCAGAGCTCGAGTTGATAACACAATCTTAACTTGAGGTCAAACTTTGCGCTGAACAATTTGTCTTCAGCAGCTGATTGAGCTTAAAGAATCACACACGCACAAACTTTATTTTGGCCGCTTTTATGGCCTTGAATTAAAAGAAGAGGAGAGTTTGAATGGCAAAGTGGGGAAAAAATGTGTTGTGCAGGAGATGATCACATGATTTCTTAGAAATAAGCCATTAATAGATCCTTCTTTGACTTTGAGACACACCTAGTGACATCTAAGTGTAATGAGATAAAATGGGCCACAATCCATTTAACTTTTTGTATATTAAATCATTTGCTTATAACATTGGAATGATTATCAATGTTAAAAAGTAGCTCAAAGACATTTTTCTTTAGCAGTGTAACTCCTACTTTCAAGCTAATAATGCCATACAAATAGTTTTAAAAGATCGTAAGTTGTGATTTATGGATCTCTTTCCCCCCGATTATGTCTCTCACAGAGGACATGCACCAACTACCACAGGTTTCAGACCCCTCCATGATTTCTAAGTGGAAGAACTTACAAAATAACAGGGTTTTCAAATGCTTATTTTTCTCACTCCAGCTTCATTTAAAAAAATATATTCTTGACCTTAAATCTACAAGATTCATAATAGTTTGCCATTCCTTGGCTTCAGAAGTCATATTTCAGATTTGTACGTTGTCTAACAGAGTGTATTTAAAACTTACCATTGAAAAAGACGAACAGTGAATGAACAACAACAAAAAGACAGAAGGTACACAGTGGCTCCTAAAAGCCTGTACCTCTGCCAGTAAATGAATACTCCAAACCCTCTTCCCTCAGTAGCGACTTCTTTAAGGTTAATTTAGATTTATGAATATCTATACAAGTCCATTCTCTCAGATATACGAGAGTATGATCCATGAACGACTGGCTGGTGTGTGTGTGTGTAGATATGTGTCTCGGTACCTTGACCTCCGGGGTACATGCAGCGGAAAGCCCGGCCCAGCTCTTCAGCCTGAACCCGGCCTGCTGGCGTCAGCTCCCCACCCCATTTGAGAACTAGCAGCAGGGATGGAGCATCTTTCTTAAAGTCTGGAAAAGGAAGCAGAAGACCTGTTCTGCACCTACTTGTTTACATATATAAACATATTCATGAAAAAAACACTTGGAAAGCTGTTTTAATTGTACTTTTTGCAAAAACTGACGATAAATGCAAATTGCAAATTGAGACTGAACCAGAATTCAAACGATTTACATTATTTGTGTCTCAAAATGGGAAAACCCGCCGCTACTGTCTTAGTCAGACATTAGGCGTTAAAATGTATGTACTTAGATCAGTCCAACTAAAATCATCAAAATTCTGGACCAGCACTTGTAGATAATTCTATAAAGGTACTTCAAAACAGAGCCACAACGGACAGCGAGACTTTCTTTTTTCTTGAAAACATTCATGCTTTCATATATGTCAGCACCTGTTATTTTAAAATGAAGTTGCTCTTCTCATATTTTTCAGTTAAATTTGTCAGGGAAATAAACGCATTGTCGAAAAGATCACAAAAGACAATGTCTGTGCAGCCAATTCAGCTGTCATTTCATGTCTCATCCTCTCCCAGATTAAAGGTTCAAAGAAGCAGAATATAAGAGAATAACTTTAAGTTTGTGACTCAGTTCTGCTGAAATACAAGTTTATTTGCAAAGTCCAAATAAACCGGCCAGGTCTAGCTGTAACCAGGGCTAGATTTAATTCAGCGTGCATGCCAATCAGAGCAGGGAACAACCTTAATTTGTGATGCAAATTAACAGAACCGAGGGGTTTTTACAGAATATTCTTGTCTGGTTTGCTTGAAATTTGCCTCAAAATCCTGTTTCAGGATTCATTTGCTGTAACTTATTTTTTATTATTTCTTCACTTTTGACATGGGCTCCTATCAACGTGCCACTGACATACAACTGTGACGTCAAGTTGCACACACATAGAGTCTAATGAGAGCTGTCTAAACTGTCTGAAACTGCACACACACGCCACATTTATTCGTACCTTCTTCCTCGCTTGAGGCTTTAGGTTGACCGTTTCGAAGATAGGTCAGCTGGACTTTCCTGTTGATACCTGAAAAATGACCATACCTGGAGGATATGAAGACACGCACACATTTATCAAGTGGCACACATAAAGTGTCATTTGTGCACCGACAGACAAAAGCATTCACTCCATTTTCAAAAGCTAAACACATATCTGACCTCCATTCCGTGTTTATTATAACACAAGCTTTATAAAAAGGAGGAAAGAACAAGGCAGCAACTTTAAAATCAGACACGCTGATCACACACACAAACACACACTTGGGTGCCAGTATTAGCAGTTGGTCAGGATAATTAGGTTATGCTTAAGGCATGTTTGAGTTAAACATCTGAAAAGCAGTGGCTCCAATGGAACGCCAGGGATGGCTTTAGTGCGTAACTGTACACCAGTGTGAACTCAAGAGGAAAAAGATGAAAGTGAATGCTTCCACTTGCCTATCAAGTTAAGCTGTATGAACAATTTGGCACCTGCCGGGGTTTAATGACAGCATAGTGTTCTCTGAGAGGATGGGCAGCCATGCAGGCGCCTCAAAGCCATGTCGCAGTCGCCCCTGAATGAGGGGGATGCGGAAAATTTTTATGGGTTTGAAAACCTCCCTTCAAAAAACTTGGTTTAGGAGAGTTTGATTAAGCCTAAGAATGCTTAGGCTAAGGCTAGCATTCAGCTGTAGGAGACCATTGACAGGACATCAGATCACAGCTGTGAAAAGGATTCAAATGTGAAACTGAAGATTGCATTATGAGCTGTTGGGTATTACGGGTGTTTGCTTATTCATGTGTTCCCTGCCAAAGCAAAAAGAACGCTGACCACGACCTTCCACAGCAAAAAAACAGGAGAACATTTTTATTCTGTATCAGCTCCATAGAAGTTTTTGTTTCGGGCACAAAGAAAACTGAAAGTTCGGTGGATAAGAAGTGCACCAGAGAGCTGTGAGGCTGCATGTTCATAACAGTACAACAAATACAGTTATCTGTTCAAAATATAGCTCTCATACATGGCCAAAAGACCCTTGTTGTATTTGTGCTCAGTTTAACCACTGCAGTACGTCCCAAAAAGAAGAAAGGGGCACCTTATCCCCCAATCACATAGGCTTTTGGTGGCACATAAAAAGGGGCCGGGCCCCAAGTCTGCTTAGATAAAAGCATGAGTTAAGTACTACAAATGAGTATAAATGTAGATAAGAGGCAAAAGGAAGGAAGACATTATGGGATTGTGGTGAGGATGGCATGCACAGTAAATGCACTGCACACTTGGATCTAAACACTCAGAAACACAGTGAAATCATCATTAGACTGTGTAAATGTAAAAAATGTTAATCCTTTAAAAATGGATAGATTTTTAAAGAAAATGAGTGAGAAAGTGTACAAAATATTAGGAGTACCCTCCAAACTTCAGCTCAAGTCTCTGGTCTTATGCTATGAACTGATATTACTGATTAAAGGAACATTTTTACGAGTTAAATCAGTGTTCTCTGTCTGAGAAAGGTTCCTCCTCCTCCCTAATACTTTGTACACACTCCAGGTTGAACAGGTGGTTGAACCTCATCCTTTAAAGTGAGAAGGGAGAGGGTGCGTACTGAGTGTCATTCAAGCTGGATTCCCTTTTCGGAGAAACAACAGGACGAATGGGTTGGCAAGAGAATGAGGAGAGGATAAAAGGAGAAGAGAGGGGAAAAAAACAAAAAGTTAAAGTCAAGATGAAAGAGCGGGATTGTTTTTTTTTTTTTTTTTATGATGGACATGTGTGTGATGGTGAGTACGAGAAAGTTGGCTGAACCCCAGTGAGGTGTTGAAAGATGAGCCACGAATGAATGATGATGTCGCGAACAGGAGGAGGAGGGTGGAGGGGGGGAGGTAGATGACTGATGGCTTGCGTTTTGGTGAGAGTCAGTGTCTCATGTGACGTGTCACTCACATTTCCAGCACGGTCTTGAGCTGTTCCAGTTTGGATTTCTTCTCCTCAATCTCACAGTCGTTATGCTGGCGTAGTTCCACCAGCAGCAGGCGGGCAATATCCAGCACTTCCTGGTCAAAACAGAGCGGGAGACCTATCTCTTAAACTTATTTCTTCTCAGGTTCTGACACTTACGTTGATGTCAGTATCAGCTGTATTTTATATACGTTCACGCAGAGACCAGATGAACGCAGCATGAGCGTGTGAGTGGATTTGGAAAACAAACCACTGCGTCACCTTCCACTGCAACTGTAAATCTAAATACAAGGGAAAATGTTTGCGTCTTTCTAAAAATGTCTCATTATTTCCCAAAACTAGCCTGACAACAGATTGATTATGGCGGGGAATAAGGTTTTGGATGAGTCCTACTCACCTGCAACTGCTTTGGCTTTTTCAGTTTGAGTTTGCCTGTCTTGTATCCTCCATACTTCTCAAACAAATCAAAGAATCTGTTTTCAAAAGAGACAAGGGCAACCAAGAAACAGTGTTAGCATTTTCTAAAAAACACTTATCACTGCAATAAGGTTCAACATAAGTAGGTCTTTTTAAGCCCTTCTGCTCCTTTGGTTTCAGTCTGAGAGAGAAAGCTGATGATCCTTATGCTTCTAAGCCAGTATTGTGCCAAATCACGAGAACAGAGTCAAAGGTATGTGACAACAAACTGAATATATGACTCTGGCACAACGTTGATGGTAATCAGGAGATAATTATTGTGCTGAAATAAACTTACAACGGATGTCGGACCTCCATTTTCATCTTCTGCTTTGGTGTTCGGTCGCCATGCCGGATAATGGCAATAACACAACGCAGCTCCATCCTACATGAATAAACAAATAGATAACAGGAGAACAGAACTAAATGTGGCCTATGTGTTGTTTTGACTACTGAAACAAAATCTTAAAGTCAGATAATGTTATCCAGAACTGAGACCAGCAAGACAAACTGATAACTATGGCTCTTCACACAGAGGGAAAGCTGGGTAGAAAACATTAAAAGGTACAGTGGTCTGCAAAAGTTTGGGCAACCTTGTTAATTTCCATGATTTTCCTTCATAAATCATTGGTTCTTAGGATAAAAAAAATCAGTTAAATATATCATATAGGAGACAAACACAGTGATATTTGAGAAGTGAAACGAAGTTTATACCATTTACAGGAAGTGTGCAATAATTGTTTAAATAAAATTAGGCATGTGCATAAATTTGGGCACCACAATAAAAAAAATAACTCAATATTTAGTAGACCCCCCTTTTGCAGAAATAACAGCTTCTAAACACTTCCTATAGCTTCTTATCAGAGTCTGGATTCTAGTTGGAGGTATTTTGGACCATTCCTCTTTACAAAACACCTCTAATTAATTCAGGTTTGATGGTTTCCGAGCATGGACAGCTCTCTTTAAGTCACACCACAGATTTTCAATAATATTCAGGTCTGGGGACTGAGATGGGCATTCCAGAACGTTGTACTTGTTCCTCTGCATGAATAACCTCAGTAGATTTTGAGCAGTGTTTAGGGTCATTGTCCTGTTGAAAGATCCAGCCCCTGCGCAGCTTCAGCCTTGTCACTGATTCCTGGACATTGGTCTCCAGAATCTGCTGATATTTGGTGGAATCCATGCTTCTCTCAACTTTAACAAGATTCCCAGTCCCTGCACTGGCCACACATGCCAACAGCAGGATGGAACCACCACCAAATTTTACTGTAGGCAGCAGGTGTTTTTCTAGGAATCCTGTGTTGTTTTTCCCCCATGCATGACGCCCCTTATGTCCAAATAACTCAATTTTAGTTTCATCAGTCCACAGCACCTTATTCCAAAAGGAAGCCGGCTTGTCAAAATGTGCTTTAGCATACCTCAGGTGGCTTTGTTTGTGATGTGGGAGGAGAAAAGGCTTCCTCCACATCACTCTTGCGTACAGCATCTCCTTGTGTAAAATGCGCGCAATAGTTGTACGATGCACAATGACTCCATCTGCAGCAAGATCATGTTGTATGTCTTTGGTGCTGGCCTGTGGGTTGACTTTGACTGTTCTAACCATTCTTCACTTTTGTTTATCCGTGATTTTCCTTGGTCTGCCACTTCGAGCCTTAACTTGAACTGTGCCTGTGGTCTTCCATGTCCTGACTATGTTCCTAACTGTCGAAACAGACAACTGATATCTCTTAGACAGCTTTCGGTATCCTTCCCCTAATTCATGATGGTGAACAATCTTTGTTTTCAGGTCATGTGACAGTTCTTTAGAGACTCCCATGTCCCATACTCTTCAGAGAAGATTCACAGAGGAGGGAAACTTACAATTGCCCCCCCTTAAATACTCTCTCATGATTGGGTTCGCCTGTGTATGTAGGTCAAGGGTCACTGAGCTTCCCAAAACAATTTTGAGTTCCAATAATTGGTTCTAAAGATTTTTAAATCAGTAAAATGACAACGGTGCCCAAATTTATGCACATCCCTAATTTTGTTAAAACAATTATTGCACACTTCCTGTAAATGGTATGAACTTCGTTTCACTTCTCAAATATCACTGTGTTTGTCTCCTATATGATATATTTAACTTATTTTTTTAATCCTAAGAACCAACGATTTATGAAGGAAAATCATGGAAATTAACAAGGTTGCCCAAACTTTTGCAGACCACTGTACAACACATCATTATTTATCTGAGAAATGTGGTGTTTGAGCTGTTTTTCTGAAAGGACAAATTTTTTTTTTCATATAAACATGATAAAAATGTGAGACTTTAAATGAACCATGCTCATTTTACATTTACCTAATCTTTTTATTTATTTATTTGTAACTTTACAGCATTTTCCCTTTAAATCATTAAAAAGAATAGATTCAATTCAAATATTTAAAAGCATTTGTGCATTTGGTCTCTATGTAAACTTGTCCTGCTTATCAGGTAACTTCAAGAGAGAATACAATAAACAAAATGCTGTACAGGCGTATGACGTTTGTCAGGGGTTTTTGCAACAGATTGAGTGATGCTAACTCTTAATACATACATGGTTCCTGAGGTTGTTGGGACAATTGGGATGTCTTCAGCCTCCATGGGGATTGACCAGGGAATGTGCAACTGGGGAGCCAACTCCCTCATTACCATGTTTCTAGTGAAGCAGGGGAAAAAAAGTGAAAAGTAGTTTCATCACATTAGTAAACTTTTCACGTTCCTGCTGCTTGAACTGTTCTCCTTTCTCTGCTGTGCACAGAGCACATTTGTAAAAAGAAGACATCGCAAAAAGAAAGGCTCAATTCCATCGCCAGGCTAGACGGGAACAAATTAAATAGGTATGAACCTGAAAAAAACAGGACCCTCAACAGCTGTGGGCTTCATGGCTTTGGATCAATTACAGGACGTCGTCTTTAAAGACATGCCAAAAAAGAGATTACCATAAAGCGGGCCTTGCAACACAAAACTGACCGAAGCATTTCATATTCACAAACATTAGTTTCCCGTGAGCTTTATTTTGCCTACACAACACTGTGTATCTCTCTCCATTATCAGCATTTCACAGTGGCTCCGTTTCTGCCTGTGAGGTCACTTACAAAGCACAGTTATGTAGTAATCACCTACCCCAGGACTTTGGCACAGTCGTCGTAGTATTTCATAGAGTTTTTGACGAAGCTAAAGCCATTCACGTCACAGACGTAGGAATGGCCGTTGGCTCGGAGTAGGTCGAACCCACAGACTGTTTGCTAAATAACAAAAAAAAGTTTTTAAAAAATGTACACACCACATGGAAAAGTTATTGATTGAGGATTCTGAATATGGTTCTGTAATAAAAGAAAATGTTAAAAGTCTTTAAGACTCAGTTTTCCATTTTTTATGCTGAAATGGGACACTTTGAAAGAAACTAACTCACTACTGACCAAGTGTAATTGTTTTGAAAGCTTCATGGTCTTAATCTCAACTGTTTGATAAACACAGGGAAGATTAAAAAAAAGTTGTTTCCCAAATATGTGATGACAGAATATATAATTATCGGATTTTAAGTTCAGCCTTTTTTTTATCCTCCATGTGTCGCCATTTACCTTGAATGCCAGGCAAACCTTGCGAGCCACCAGTTTCTCCATGGCTGTGAGCATGACGGGGTAACGGATCTCCTTCCCCTCGCTGTCTCTCTCCACCTTTCCATCCAGTGCTGGAGACTTTCTGGCCTCAGCATGGGCGTAATCTGGGCCAACGGTGTAAACCTGACATGGCATTTCCAACAATTACTAGCAGAATAACAGTGAGGATTTACCAGTAATGCCCATCCACCGCTACCCCTAACACTTGACATGATGAGGAATAAAGCTAATGGAAATAACGACAGCATCTATGGTACCTTCACATCAGTGCCATCGGTTGGCATGAACTCCTCATAGATGTAGGATCCTGTCTTTCGCACGCTGCTTTCTGGGGAGTAAACACTACTGCGACTTCCAATCTACAGCAGAGACAAAAGTGACAAAGCAGCCATGTGGCATGAAAATAGATCCTCTAATGTAGTTATAAGTACTTAAACAAAGACATTATTCTTTAAAGATAAATAAAAACCACAATCAGCATGTCAAACTTGTTAAATATTAAAACTGATCATGAGTGTCATAGTTCAGGATCGTTCTCTTTGCTAAGAATCACATTCACTATTTATTTTGTGAATGGGAACTCCATAGAATAAAGGCAGCAAACAGGTATATTCCACTTTAAATCTTCCATTACCTATTCACTAACAAAGAAAACATTCAAGAGGCTTCTTTTATTAGGCTTGAGTAAGAGCTATAAGCCAGGTAAGATCTGACAACGCTGACTAAAAATTCCCCTTTCTGGGGGGATTTTCTCTTACTTTTCCTGCTCAGAACTCAGAAAATTGACAGTAAATAATTAAAGCAGATAAACTTCTAGCAGAGTCAGTAAAGAACATTGAGACAACGGGAAAAGTAGGAGTCAAAGTAAAGCTCCATGTCTAGAGGGATAGGGATGTAATTAAAGCTGTGGGTGGATGTAAACATTTTGGTGCCACAAGGAGAAGGAACGTAAATCATTAATCTGACTGCGCTATGTAGGATGTAACTGCGTGAGTGGAATGCAAACTACTTCTAATCAGAATATGATCGTATTCAGAAAAACGTCCAATGTCAGCTTATGCCATGCATTTAAACATAATCCGTGACCTATCCGCCTCCTCTGCTTCAGGAAAGTTACCTTTCTAAAGAGCCTCTGGCTGCCTCCTCCAGCAGATGTTGGGTAATAGATGTAGACGTTGTGGTCTTCTGCACAAACAGGTTTCTCCACAAAGGGTTTGTGGAACACCTCACCATTCACCTCAACGTGGTCCTCCCCTTCCACTAGGCTACACTCTGCACAGGGTGCAACTTGAGCGTTAAATCAAACGCAGGATGAAATCTTTAAAAAGGCACGAAGTCAGCACCACCAAGCGCTGCTTTAGTGGCACATGCTCAATCACAAAAGGAAATCTGCATATTAAATTAACTCACGGTCAAATTAAACCCCTCCCTTAATCTGGAATTTGATGTAAATTTGGTTCTAAACCGTCTTTAACTGTTACGATACAAGTTGTTCAAATCTGCCCACCTTCAGGATTGTCTGGGTCTCGATTTAAAATGGCGTAACGAGGTAGATCGATGCCTTCTTCCTGTAAGATCCGGTACACTTCCCTCCTGATGGAGAATCAAAACACCATCACTGACAGTTCTGATGAGAAATGCTCAGAGAATATGTGTCTGATGTGTGTGTTTCTCTTAGAGGAGAATAAAGCATGTAAAAAAAGCATTTAGGTTTTATTTCTCACATTGCTGCTCACCCTTCAGGTTGGGAAGGACGAAAGTTTGCGAGGGGCAAAAAATGTTACGGAGAATAACAGCAAAGTCGTAAAAAGGTGAGAGTTTTGCATGAGGGTCATGTTAGCCAAATAGATATATGAGAGCCAGTAATGACCATCTGTATCGCTTGAAAGAGCCCAGAATGTAAACTATGGAGAAGTCAGGATCTTTGTGGGAGGAAATGTTCTAAGAAAACAACTTTCTCAGCAGAAGATCTTCATAAATGTGTCTGGAGAAATTATTTCACTGCACATATGTTGTCTGTAAGTCAGTCGAAAGGTTATTTTTCTTATTAAAAAAAAAAAAAAATTTATTCAAGCCAACCAACAGACCAGAAATGTTATGAGAGACTGTTGGCTGACACGAAGTCTCATCAGGCCGATTTTCGTTCACAATCTTATCGGTTTAGCCGCATAAAGATAGTGAAGAGTAGGTAAAGGGAAAAAAAAGAGCCACTTAGCGAAATATAATGTGTTAATGTATATCTTCAATTTTTACAAAAAGATGCAACTTTGGAATGTGTGGAGCAAACAGAGCTATTCCAAATCAAGCTGAATAGATCCATGATTTTAAATGATTTCAGTTAGACAAATGTGAAAAATGTTCACGTGTTTATTTAAACTCTGAAATAATGAAATTTGGTGCGCCTGTCTGCTCGGACTGTACCTGTCCTGAATGAAATACTGCATGTTGAGGTCATTAATGAGCAACGGATTCCTGAGCTTGACGTATTCCACAGCTTTATCAAGAGGAAAACCTGAAAAAACAAAAAAATACACACCTTTATATAAACACATATGTGTTTGTTCATATTTCCAAGATCAAAAGCCTTAACCTCCATGCATGAAAACAAGTGGGGATTTCAATAATAATTCAATAATTCTCTGCCTGTGAGCACAACAGATATGCCTGCCCTAATTTTTTAAGTAAATATTAGCTTCCCCCAGCCCTCTCCTGTAAAAATGAACAGTAAACACTGGACTAAAATGTTCCCACGCCTCTCTGTGCAACTCTCTAAAAATTAAAAATAGAATGGAAAAAGTAGACAAAGACAAACTAACTTAAAAAGACACCCACGGGAAGTATGACTAAAATTAGAGATGAATATGTGCATATGTTATATATACATTACATATTAGTTAGTCAGTTGGAAAATAGATGGATGCTGATTATTAATATTATAGTTGTCTGGCAAAACACATTTAATTCAGACACTCATAGTGAACCGAGGTTTAAAGATCAGACCCACAGGTTAGATAAGGGGATATTCACATCCAAATGCAAAGAGGGGGCTGAAATACCTGCTCTTTGATATGTAAAACCCTCTTTTTTATAAGGCTCCAATGTATCTGAGAATCTGAGTTTAAAACACTTTCAAGGCCAATTCTGAGGTCTTCCTTCCTCAATTAAGTCTGGAGTTTGTTTGTGAGGGTTGCTTTTGCATTTGGAAGCACACAGCGTGCAGGGAGAGGAGCTGTCTGTGCAAATGGAGCAGACCCCCTTTAGGCTCTGCAGATTAAACAAATCTGGCAAAAAATTAATATTGAGTATGGTGGAGATTTAGAGACAGAAACAAGAGCTAACTGTACAGTTTGGGTTCCTAATGCCTTGAATTAAAAATGCATCTGGAGCTTTCATTGTGTTCATTGTGTGTGGATTGTATTGGTCTCTGAATGTTTTGGTTAAGCCACACTGCCACAAGGAGTTGGATTCATCACAAACCTTAGATGGATACCTCTAATCCTACTGTTCCCTGTTGCCCATAAACTGTCAGTGTTTTCTTTCAGCCTAGCAAAAACTGGAGCATCCCTCTGAAATAAGCTAAAATAGTGTTTTTCCCCATGGGTGTCTAAAACCAAACTTTTATGTAGAAAGCACAAACATCATTACCAGATTTAAGGACAAGTTTATGCAGTCACACAGAAAAAGCCAACATCCGAGAGGATGAAGTTGTTCACGCTCTACAATCCTGTTTTCAGAAGTCCCTTTTACCTTTGGAATGGAATGAGATCAGGCAGTCACAGAGGGGCCATTTCTCCACAGGTTCCTCTAGGATCACCTCCTCTGGAAAAATGTCCACATCAATGTAGTCAAACTTGCAAAGTCGCTCCAAGATCTCAGTCATGGGCTTTGACTTGGACTTCTTCATCATTGCACATATGCCCACAACAACTTGCCGCTCTGTCGGCTGGTAGAGGGAGACAAAAAGAGATGTCCAGAGTCAAACAAAAAGCCTTTCAGTCTTTAAACATAAAAAAGATGTCTTTCTTTAACTTATGTCGGCATCAAATTAATGATATATTTCTGGTGAAGACATAAAGAACTTTAACAATCTGGGGCTTTCTTGTCGCTCCAACTCATGTGTCAAATCTACCACAAACTTTGCTCATGTAACAAACTTTTATTGCCGTTTAGGCACTCCAGTGCGCAAAATAAAAGCAGATTTAACAGTTTTATTACTCCAAATTGAAACTTTAGATCACAAACAAAGCTTCCTGACTCGGGTCAGCACTCTTGGCCAGTGGTTCAGTTCAACCTGCAAACAAGGAAGTCTCTAAATCTGTCCATATTTATACATTTTGGTGTTTTACAGTACAGCTCCAGGAAAGACTGGAGATCGGCAGTTAAATTGCTCTGATTCAACTGGTTCTTTATCAAGAATCGGAGCAACTTCTCATTCTGGAACTGCTCTTTCCCTCCAGTCTGTTGCTCAACAGTAAAAAACAGGAAGTGATAATGGGCTCTACTGCTTTTTCTTTTTTTAGTTGTCTTTTTATGACATTTCGTACAAGTTTCTTCTTTTTTTGTAGAAAGATTTGTGGTGATGCTATTAGAAGATAGAGACAGAAAGATTGAAATAAAATGTTCAGAGCTTAATGGCCAAAGACCTAAAAACACTGGCATCATTTAAGCATCAAGCCTCTGATATCAACCTCCTAAAGGACCCTGGTTCAAAGAAGAGACTTTTGCGGTGGATATGAAACCTTAACAAGAAAAAAGAGAGGGAACGTTTCAACTGAAAATGCCATCTACATCAGGTTAGTCACGCCAATAAATGGCTCTAACAAGTGTAGGTAAGTGCGAGTAGTTTGATCCAATGTTGATGGGAAAACATTGATTACGGTATACATTTTCTGCACCTTAAAATGGTTCCTTCACTGTGCATAAGCCATTTAGACTTTAGCCGCTTAGTGAAATTGTAACCTTTCATCTGCAACACCTCTGTGCAGAAAAAGCTCTTCAGTGTCAGACTCCCTTCAGGAATTGGGAGTTAGGCCAGGAATTGTCACCATTCTTTGATCTTTATGAAAGCCTCACGCATATACCAAATGATAATGGCTGAAGGTCAGTGTTACATCATAAAATGTGCCACCAGACAGCTAAATTCAAGAATAAATGAGAATAACCAACTGGTTAAAACACAGTGAAAAGACTTGCAATCAACCAACTAGTTTCCGTTACATGAAAGCCCAGCAGTAAGTTGGCCGCAGAGAAGATTGTCTTTTATACTTTGACTCAAACAACTATTTTTGAAAAAAATATAAAGCTGTATTTATGCAGATATGAATTTCTTTAGCGTGAAAAAAAAAAAAAAACTTTACTTACCGACTCATCTTCATCGTCCTCCATATCCTCCTCTCGAAACATCTCTCGCTTCATTCCAGCCTCCATCTGACCCATGTCGTGCTCATCATCTTCACAGCCAATTACAAAGAAAGGGTTTTTTTGGGGAATCGGCCCTTGTTCGGTCTCTGGTTCAGGTCCCTTGCAGGGCTGGGCCATCACAACCCCTGGAGCAGCATTGCTGTCTCAAAAGGCTGCCCCTTCCAGAGGGGAGTTACGGTGGTAAAGCTGTGTTACACAACAACCGGGTGAGCGATACCTGAGATCTGTAGATAAAACCTGCTAGCCCGTGCCTCAGCTAGCAGCTGATGGCTCCATAATGCAAAGTGAGGTAGGGGAAGGAAAAAAAAAACGCGTTGAGGTAGTCGGTTAAAAGGTCCTGAGGAGAAAAAGGGAAGAAACTTAATGACAAACTACGGTAATTGGCCATAATTCATTTACGTAAATAACATAAGAGATGGCCATTGATACAATATAAATGATAATAATAACAATAATAATATCTAAGAAAAATATGCTTTATCGTGTATGAAATATAAGCAGATAATCAAGAAAATTATTTACATAACTTAATTTAGTGTGTTTATTATCAAAAAGTAAACCCTTCTATCCTTTTACAATGGGTCAAACTCTGGTCCTGTCCAGCAAGGTTTAGATGTTTCCCTGCTCCCTCAGGGACCATAAATTCTGGTTTAGGAACTCTACTTCAAGATGTATTACACTGGCAGGTCAACCCTCCTTTTTTGTTCAAATGACGTCACAGGGCTTTTGGGCCTGTGTTGCTCATACGACTTCACCTGCCTGATATGCATATAATTACGGTTATGGACAGGGAGAATAACAAAGATGGATAAATATATATACAATTTTTAAACAGTTATTGGATTAAGCCATGTGAGAGAAAATGGTTCGTAAGCAGAGTTTAGTTTCCAAACTGAGTTTTACTCCACACAACAGAGCCTGCTGCGGACACCTGAATTTTTAATCAATATTGATGTTAGCTGTATCCATGGTGATGGGGCCTGATGCTTAAGTCGGGCCGACCATCTACTGAAACATTAACAAATTAAACATCGGACAACTGCAGTTTGAAACTCCTATTTGCAGACAAGAGTCATAACTTAAAAAGCTACATAACATCCTGTTTTAATGATTTTACAATTATTATTATATTATTATTATCACTCTTGGGAATTGACTAACTCACTGTTAAGCTGCCATCCCAATACAGTTGAGCCTCGAGTTGATTCACAACAAGCCAATGCAACACTGGCTTGTTTTAGTTTTTTCTTTGTTTTTATCCATTTCTTAGAATTTCTTGTTAAAGAGGTATTCTTTGGAAAACGAGCGGCTAGTTTTGTTGTTTGCTTTACGGATAATGCTAGTTTACATTGAAGTTCGAGCCGAGTCTTTCACACTCACATACAAGCTGACCCCCCCCCCAAAAAACTAAAAATGATGATGTGGTTGAACATTCAACAGCTAAATATCTCAAATCCAGCAGCACATTTTGATGCACATTTCTTTTCAGGGGTTCAAACCTCTGAGTCCGTGGTAACAATTCAGCTGTAAACAAAACCTAAAATCCAGATATTGATACATCTGCTGGTTTTATTTGGCGACTGTACTCACTTCTGATCTGACTTCATGTCATTAAGAAAAACGGCTGTTGGCACATTTCCTTAACTGAGCAATGCTTCGGAACAAGAGGAAGAAAAGCATCTTTGCGACAAGACCAAGTTCAAGACCAAATTCAGCTGAATTGTCTCGTCAGCCCAACAACTGGCCGAAGCAGAAAAGCCTTCAGAAACAGGCAGACCAGGCAGGGGAGCTTCCACTCACATGCCGGCCCGTTACACATACTTGACTGCTGCAGTGCAGGCACCACCTCTGCGTGTCCCAAACTTTCTGCCCGGACATACCTCGGCTGAGTATTGCATGCCGTCCCTCCTAACCTTGGGACCCTAAAATAACCGTGTCCTCTCCAGTGGGACAGAAACAGAGAGTCCCGGGTGTTAGATGCCAGCAATGGAACCGAAAGATAAGTCATCGCCACAAACCTCTCAGGCGTTGACAGGCTGTACTAAACCAAGACAGGGCTCTTCTAGATGGGCCGAGGTCGAAGACCACTAACAGATATAAACTCGTAAATAAATACCCATTACTGCTGCGAGCGCTGAGCCCAAGTTTACACAGACTTTGTTACACTGAGTACACGAAACCTAAGTTGCTACCACTGATGGAAAATGAAGCAGCCGCCATGTCAGTGGGAAAAATCACAGAGACGCCAACTGGCTAACCCTTCAGGCCAAGTGACCCACAGATTAAAGCGCAAAAGGCAAGCCTCGACAGCATCATGAAGCTTAACAGGAAATGGATTCGCTGTCTTATATTTCAAACATCCAAAGATTACATGTTGTAACATAGTAGATGAAATGGTTCCTGGTCCAGATTTTCAACACCTCACCTACATACACACACACACAACTGTATATATACACATATAAGTTTACATACCCCTGCTGAATTTTTTCCTTTTCTTTACCTTATTTTTGGTAGAGGATGAACGACAACACAAAAGAATTTCTTTCATGGTTAGTGGTTGGGTGAAGCCATTTATTGATAAACAACTGTGATTTCTATTTTTAAATTATAATGACAACAAAAAACATCCAAATGACCTTGATCAAAAGTTTACATACCCTGGTGATTTTGGCCTGATAACATGCACAAAAGTTGACAGAAATGGGTTTGAATGGTTACTAAAGGTAACCATCCTCATCTGTTTAGTTTAAATCTGTGTGTCTGCATAAAAGCAGAGTGAGTTTCTAGGACTCTGACTGACTTTTTCATCCGTCCAGTGACGTTTCTGGATTCTGAGTCATGGGTAGTTGAACTTTATAAAGCAAGAAAATGATACAAAAAGATATCCAATGAATTGATGATGCCTGTCAACTCTGTTCAAATTTTGATTTACAAATGGAAAATCAGGTACTCTGTTAAAACCAAAAGACAGTCGGGTAGACCCAGCCCAGGGAGAGGTGGAGGGGTTTGAGTGTCCATATGATCCTAGGAGCTAAGTAGTTCTGGGCTTTAAGCCCCTGGTAGGGTCACCCGAGGCAAACAGGTCCTAGGTGAGGGATCAGACGAATTGCAGCCCAAAGACATGGACAAGGAATATCACAGGAACTGCTGGAAATCTACCAGGATGTGTGTTGATAGACACTTTGGCCGTGTGGGTTATGAAATGGGATTTCTATGGATTGAGCTTTCACCCAACACCATCAGACCAACTACAGGACTGACATGTGAGGAGCTAGAAAATTAGCCCAACACCTCAGATTCTTTGTGGAGTCAATGCAGATTTTTTCGTTTCCACTTTTCTACAGCTCACCGCTTCCAGACGGAAGGAGTGTTGATGCCTATAGGGAGGAGGATGGGATAGGTTTTAAAGTTGTTGCTGAAAGATGGAAATATTCTCACAAAAAGTCAACCCAAAGTGGCACAGAGCAGGCAGCATTCAGATCGACGCAACTCTGATATATTCTATATGAGACATTTACATATGTGCTACATTAGCTAATGAATCTACCTACTAATGCCCCACAACTCCCAACAAAAAACACAAATAAATAAATTTTTATAAAGAAAGGTTGCCTCTTTCTTCAAACATAAGTACAGCGAATGCACCACAGTTCAGACTTCTACGTGTAACCTCCTCCGTTCAGGGGCATAACAGGAAATGTGGGCTGTAAGGTACGGAGGGAAACTGTGCTCCCTATGGTTTTAATAGTACCACACATTAATGTGAAATATGTTAATAATTCAATACCGTACAAATCAAACTGAAGAGTTCCAGGCACTGAGTGCATTTATTCTGGACCATCATCAAATTAACAATCCTTGAAAGGAATTTCACATCCAAATCAAATACAAAACAGGAGCTCTCTGGTTGCCAAAAAGTAATTGTGTTTTTCACAGAGGAACTTGAGCCTTGACACCATTTAGCCGCCCTGAAGTTGTCCCCATCCTTTAAGTGCTGATTAAAACAAAGAAAATAAGACACAGAACCCTGACAGAAAGTCAATTCAGAGCCAGCTCCTGTCTACCAGGCAGACTCATCCCCACTTGAAAAATAAAACCTCATTACTCATAAATAAATCAGAGGACTGGTTAACAACATCCCCAGCTGTCACTTGTGGGTCCAATCCCCCAGAGGAGTCTCATTGGTCATCACAACATGCCCCTGATTAAAACAGAAAAAGAATAAGAGGCTTTAACCTTTGAGAGTGTGTCCCACAGGTTTCCTGAATGTTGCAGGACGGGGAGGAGCTGGCCATTAACTTTTCCCAGATAAGATATCAAAAATAGGAGCACAATAATGCACTCTGCAGCAGGTTATCTGAAAAACCCATTATAAAAGACAGGCATCAGCTCTAACGTCAGCAGGTCACCTCAAAATTAATAGCAAGAAAATGTGAAAAGCAACTGTGCCTTAAACTGTGAAACACATTTGTCATTCGTTATCTAAATGCACTTAAATCATTAACAAAGCTGTACATTACTGATAGGCAGACCATTTTCATCCCTTGAAAATTACGACTGCAGAGGCTAAGATAACATTGTGGTTATCGGGATGCAAGCACCAGTAGGTCAGAAGGCTACACTAGCCCATAAAAACTTTGAGCTCTTAGAAACTAGAGGCTGAGCACATCAAACTCTACAAAAGAAGTCCTGTCATTTCTCCCTTTTCTATCCAAATGGTTCTTATTGCAGAATCTACAAGATGATTTATGAGACGACTAAGATTCGGATCAACACAGTAGCTCACATCAAATACCAATGCCTCCAAAGTTCTTGTGGAAGTTTGAGCGGCCTTCCAGGAGCAATTGAGCAGTCTACGAAACAAATGTGAAGACGAAAACATGAAAAGAGCAATTTAAACACAACCCGAGCTCATAAATGATCCTAAGACACACTAAGAGAAAAGAAGGAAGGGTTTTGTTCATCGCAATGCAAGCTGTGAAACATTCTCTGCCATCTTTTTATGCCATCAAGGTTACTTTTACTGTTTTACCTCATCCCTATTCAAAACTCCCTTTGTGTTTAAATGCTTTTTAACCTCTTTTGTCTTAATGGTTCACATCCACAGCCACAGCACCTGCCATCAGACTTCCTTTATGGGGTCCTAATAAAATAACGTCACAAGGCTGAAACGTATAACTGTGTGAGCTGGAGACATTTAAGAAAATAAAGTTCAGTCAAACTCCCCATGCGGACCTCTTACTTTTGTCTCTATGTATTTTAAAGAGTTATGATTCTCCTTCCAAGCCAGAAACTGTGCCACTCTCTCCTCAAACCTGGCAATCACTCGCTGTCTGTTTTTCTTTTTTTTACGGGGGGGTTAGCCTTCCAATCAGCTTCGGTTTACAGGTGTCCAGCAGCCTGGTTTTAAAACTCAAAGTGCGCGTCAAATCGCTTTGAAAACACCACGAATGGCCGTACAACTCCCACTGTAGAAACAAGTGGGCTAGCTCATTCAACACAACTCCCGGCTGCTACGTTGTGGTTCTAACCCCGCGTTGCGGTGGTCTGCCTTTGTCCGTTTTCATCCAAGCAACAGGGGGGGGGGGACCCGCTTTCTTGGACCACGGCACCCAGAAACACACGCACACTCATACACACAAAAGCAGTAAGGTCTACAACACTCACCGGCAGAAAACAAGTGAGTTGTTTACTTCCTTGTTTTGACTGACTGTAGCGTCTCGAGTGGTAGCTGCTGTCGTCTAAATGTCTTTTCTGTTTGTTTATTTTTTCTGTTGAAGGAAGATGAAGTCGTGGGCTGTATTTTAAAGTTCACGTCCGGTCACCGCCGATGTGTTCAGCTGCTGCCTCTGACAGCTTCCTTCCTTCCTTCTCTCTCTCTCTCTCTTTCTCCTTTCTTTCTCTCTCTCTCTGCACTCACCAAAAAAGTTTCCTTGTTGTAAGCCGCGCCATTGCTGCCACCTAGTGTCCAAAATCAGTATTACAACACCGTGCTTCAATGACACGATAGTTTTCCCCCCCCATCGATTTTCTTCCCCAGTCTTACTTTTCTAGTCGTTTTAGTTTGCTTTAGACGGCATTAAGAACAGAAAATGAGTTTGTTGATGGCAGTGACAAACAGTGAGTTCCATTTATCTTTTAATTACCGTACTACTAATGTCTTACTTTATGACAAGGAAATCAATATTGCTTTTTTGAGCCCCCTCATAATTCCAGTTTTATTACTAACCTGCCTGTCATCGTCATTAGCTTTATGACATTTAACCAGATGTTTGCACCTTATTTTAAATCTGCTCACAGGGTCTCATTATTAATCAGCATAAGTTGTTGCTCTTGATGCCAACAACAAGCCATGGATCACCAAGGACATCAAGGCCATCCTTAATGAAAAGAAGAGGGCTTTCAGAGATGGCAACCGTGATGAGGTGAGGAGAGTGCAGGGGGTACTCAAACTGAAAATTAGGGAGGCCAAGAACACATACAGGAGAAAGCTGGAGAATAAACTCCAGCATAACAACATGAGGGAGGTGTGGAGTGGCATGAGAACCATCACCGGGTTCCAGAAGACCGGCAACATGGGGTTGAATGGCCGAGTGGAACGGGCCAACGAATTGAACCTATTTTTCAATAGGTTTGATACTGAGGCCCATCCCCCACAAGCCTCTGCTGATGGTTTCCCAACGACAACCACTCCACCTTCCCCCACTCCTCCTCCTTTCAGACGCCCTGTCTTCTCCTTACCACCTCATTCCACACCCACCTACTCCACCCCTCCCCCCTGCTCTGCATCGTGTCCTCCACAACCTGAGGACCTCGCCCCTCCCACAACTGTCACCTCTTCAGTGCCCCTCTCACCTGACCTGGTTCGAAGACAACTGACCAGACTCCACACCGGCAAAGCTGCAGACCCGGATGGTGTATTTCCTGGGGTGCTTAAAGCTTGTGCCGCCCAGCTGTGTGGAGTCCTTAGTCTGGTCTTCAGCCTGAGCCTGCACCTCCAGAGAGTCCCCGTGCTGTGGAAGACGTCCTGCCTCGTTCCTGTGCCTAAGACGCCGCGTCCTAACGGCCCTCAGGACTACAGGCCGATGGCACTGACGTCCCACATCATGAAGACCTTCGAGAGGCTAGTTCTGGAACAGCTAAGGCCTATGGTCAGGCCCTTCATGGATCCACTACAGTTCACCTACCAGCCCCGCCTAGGAGTTGAGGACAGTATCATCTACCTGCTGAACAGAGTCTACACTCATCTGGACAAGCCGGTGAGCACTGTGAGGATCATGTTCTTTGATTTCTCCAGTGTTTTCAACACCATCCGTCCGGCTCTACTGGGTGAGAAGATGACGGCGATGCAGGTGGATGCCCCCATCGTGTCCCGGATTGTTGACTATCTGACGGGCAGACCACAGTATGTACGTCTACAGAACTGATCAGCAACACCGGGGCCCCTCAGGGGACTGTCCTCTCTCCATTCCTCTTCACCCTCTTCACCTCAGACTTCAGCTATTGCTCTGAGTCCTGCCACCTTCAGAAATTTTCTGATGACTCAGCAATAGTCGGCTGCATGGAAAGGGGCGATGAAGGTGAATATAGGACTGTGGTGGGCAACTTTGTCACTTGGAGTAAACTGAACCATCTGCAGCTCAATGTGACAAAGACAAAGGAGCTGATGGTGGATCTGAGGAGGGCCAAAACACCTATGACCCCTGTTTCCATCGAGGGGGTCCCTGTGGACACTGTGGAAGAATACAAGTACCTTGGGGTGTACTTAAATAATAAACTGGACTGGACAAGAAACACCGAGGCAGTCTACAAAAAGTGCCAAAGCCGAATCTTCTTCCTGAGGAGGCTGAGGTCGTTTAACATCTGTCAGACGATGCTGAGGATGTTTTATGAGTCTGTTGTGGCCAGTGCGATCTTCTTTGCTGTCACATGCTGGGGCAGAGGGTGAGGATCGCAGACAGCAACAGACTAAACAAAATGATCAGGAGGGCCGGTGATGTCGTAGGGGAAGAGCTGGACACTCTGACGACCGTGGTAGAGAGGAGGATGCTGTCCAGGCTTCAGTCCATCTTGGACAATGTGTCACACCCCCTCTACGACACACTGGCCCAACAGAGGAGCTCCTTCAGCAGAAGACTCCTCTCACCCAGATGCACCACAGAGCGCCACCGGAAATCATTCCTGCCTGTGGTCATCAACCTGTACAACGCCTCCCTCTGAGAGTCAAACTTAACCATTGACACTATCCACCTCTCTTTTTGACCTATATATACACATATAGTTTTCTATGTATATATCTAGCTATATTATATGAAGAATTTTGCATATATATTTGTATATATGTACAGACATGTATATATGTATATGCCTTTGTTTTACTTATGGAGCCTTTAACAAAAATAATTTCCCTCTGGGATTATTAAAGTATTTCTGATTCTAATATAGTATCACATATCAGAAGCATCCCAAACAGCCAGATGTCTTCTAGCAGAAAGTTTGTCACGCCCAGGGTTTTTGGTTTGGTTTCGTCATGTCTTGGTCCCGTAATTTCCTGTTTTATTTTGAAATAATAACTCCCCTCTTGTGCCAACAGCCTGTTTTCC
This sequence comes from Menidia beryllina, assembly GCA_013363375.1. NCBI lineage: Eukaryota > Metazoa > Chordata > Actinopteri > Atheriniformes > Atherinopsidae > Menidia > Menidia beryllina. The sequence continues at coordinate 263,378 of JABUIW010000044.1, read as the reverse complement.
CTTATTCCTGATTGTGTCCACCAGTTCCTAGTTTCCTAAAATTTGTGCTGATAGTTTTGCGTCGCCCCTTGTCTTGTGCCAGATCCTTGTCAAACTTTCAATCGTCCTCATCTCGCCTTTGTCAGTGTCACGTCCTCCATATTTTCTACCTCAGGTCTTGTCTCTTTGTCCCTTTTTTGTGGTTTTGTAACTTTAGGTTTTGTTTAGTTTTTTTTCCCCTGTTTATTTTAAATCTGTATCCAACTTCTGCTGGATTTTTTTTGTCCCGTAAATAAATGTTACTTTTTCCCTGAGTACTTGGTCCCTGTGTCTCCTTCCTTGTTGCTGCATTTGGATCCTCTTTCCATCAAACCGTGACAGTTTGTGATAACACTAGTCAGTCTAGTTGTTAAAACTTGTGGTAGATGTAGTTGGGTGGGAATTGGAGAATGAGTGGGCGGGGGGGTTAATGGATCAGTCATATCTTGCTCACGTTATCTTTTATCTTGGATTAAATATAAAATCTTGTCTGCCATTCTCTCAAATGTATAGAGCATTTTCCTAATCACTAATGGGCAAAAGAAAAGGTGATCCTTTATAAGATTAAAAGGGAAAAAAGGTTTCTCATAGATGCTGTGACACCACAGTTCCCTTTGCTTCCTTCTGAGCTCTTCTCCAAGTCAATTCAACCCTGGTTAAGGCCAGATCGCCAGCCTGGTGTAGTTGATGCGAGTCTGGCAATCTGTCAAGAAAATGTGAAGCGTCTTCCCCATCATACCACAGGAGGTCTGTGCAGCAATATAAGGAAGCAGTGTTCATAAAAAGCCTCTGCCTACTCATCATTTCCCTTTCACCAAAAATCCAGCTTCCAAAAAACGTTCAATGTTTCAAATAATGTATTCCATTAAGAAAAGTTGTCTTTTCCGAGTTCCTTAGTTACTGATGCGACTTCCAAATCTGAAGAATATTTTTTTTAAAAGCCATACTCTGTAAGAGGTTATTTCAGCTCATGAGCAGGAGATTAAAAAGAAGTATAGGTTGTGGGACATAATCAAATTGTCAGTGACAAATTGATCACAACCTCCAGACATGTGTTGCTCAAATGTGCCCACATGAACCGAATTTTGTTCTACAACCAAATTTATATATATTTTAGAAATGCAAACAAATAAACAAGTCAGAAGACTTCTCCCTCTGTACTTTCAGAGGATGAAGAGAGGGCCCAGTCACTAGTGAGGTGAACGGGTTTCTTCAGTATCTCTCATGAGGTGACTAAAGCGTGTAAGTCAGTAGGGTGAGCAGTCATCTGCTGATCAGTGGGCTGGTGGTGCAATTCCCCACTTCCCTGGAGCAAAGGAACATTTTTCTCTCCTGAGAAAGAAAATAAATGTCTTTCCAATTTTGAGATTATATCACACTTCGCGAGCATGGACTGGTTGTTATACCATCCTTTTACTTGTCTTACTTTTTCACATTAATGCAACAAAAAAAATCATCATTGAGGGAGATAAAAAAATATTTAATCTATTTCTGAAAGGAGAAATGTCTTTTGATTATACACGAAATAAGACTAAATCTGACATATAAACCTATTAACTGTATTCTCCAGTTGCAGATTGAAAAGAATACATGCAGAAAATGCTTATTTAATTAAAAAAAAAACATTTTCATGGGAAAATTATCCTGTACATTGTACTTTATTCAAAACTTCATTTACAGGGTTGCTACTACATTGGATCGGCTCTTCTCTCTGACTCAAGCTGTCAGATAACTATGCTTTTTATCTAAATGTGAACGAAATATATGAATGAATCGAGAAGATACATCTTCTTAGGGTTTTTTATTTAAGAAGATGATTTCTTTATTTATAACTTCGGTCAGTGATTGGAGGCCCAAAAGAGATAATGCAAGGTAACAAAATGTCAAATTGAGATCCAGGTAAAGCATAAATGCAACAGGTCAGACACGACCTCCAGACAGGAATAACAAGACGTGTGATGTTAACACGAGACCCAGAGGCAGACTGAGTAGATAAACTAACAAAGCAGAAAAGGAAGGATGAGTCCATTTAGAAATGCTGCCAAAACTGGGAACAGGAGAATTTCAAAAGCAAAGCCCATAGCCTAGGTCAACCTCAAAATCGCGCAGCTAAAGAATGAGCAGGTTCTTTGTCAGAGCAAACAACCCATGAAGACCAAAACTGAACCAGAAAATCAACGGAAAAGAAAAAGGGAAGAAAGCTTCAAAAGTTTTCTGGAAAAAAAAGTCAAGTTCTGTATGGCGCCCTCAGTCATTGTTGGACATGACCAAAGAGCAATTATCAAATTTTTAGTCATCAGGCTGAATCTGTATTTTTTTCGCTTCTAAAAAATACACTTTAACAAGCGTGACCTCTGGATTGAGTTTAAGCAATAATGTTACTTAGGAAACCATTATGTATATAGGGGGGGATAATTCAGTGGTAAAGCATTTGACTGCAGACCAAGAGGTCCCCAGTTCAACTCTCGGTGCCCCCTACTTTTCAAGTTGCTTTGGATAAAAGCGCCTGCTAAATCCATGAACACATGAACATGTTTTGAGGGAAAGTACATTCTTATAGGTCTGTTTGGGTGCGGGTTATTTGAACACATACTTTACTTTAAGGAAATGTGTTTTTGGAGTTTCAGGGGCTATGGTCATAAGTGTGAGTCATCAGTGTATAGGTCTTTATTCTGTAACAACTCTGTAGATTAGTAATCCACTTTTAGAAAAAAGAAATTCACTAACTGTCAGAGAAATTAGAGAAAACGGACAAGATCTACTTGTTAATGTTGCTCAGATTTGTCAGAGTTGTTACACACACATACATATTCACTGAGTCAGAACTGGCACCTATAAAGCAAGAATTGACTTCTTGGGGTGAGGTTGTAAAAAAAATGCACCCTCCTCCTTAATAGGCTGCAAGAGACTGTGTCAACACACCCTGGCATACACATACACACTAATCTCTATTTCTAATGGATGGTGGGAGTAAATGCCAGGCCAAGACTGATTGAAAGGACACCCTTATGACTTCAGCAGCCTCAATTTTTATATGTGATACTTTTGCAACTACTGTATTTAACATAGAGGAAAGTCTTTGTCAGAATTCATGACTATACACATGTATTTGGAAACAGTTTCGAAAGAAAAAACAAAGTCAGTGCCACCTTCTGACCAAGAATACATATAGCACAATTAGTTTCTTTAAGAGTCAATGGGTCAACATTAGCACTCATTTGTAATTTTTTCCAATGTAGAGAGAAGAACCTTTCCTCAGTTTTCCAAAAAATGTCCCTACCATTTACAAACACACATACATGTGCATAAAATCCAGCCATAGTAGTTTTCATGTTATTGCCCTTATTAATCCATAAAATTAGTCCATCTGCATGTATTCATAAATAACATTAAATTAAAAGTGAATATATATTTTTTAATTTTCCATTTAAATTTTCCATGTAATTACAATAAGTAAGCACCAAAACCATTTTAGGTTATTTCAGTGGCAGAAAACTAAATCTGCTGCTACAGCAATACTGTCAGTTGTCTATGATATATATTCAATAACATCTTTGCCTGGTGGTCTCAGCTCTAATGCACAGATGACCGTCATTTACATTGCAACGTGATCTGGGAATATTCGCCTTTGCAAATCAAGTGGTTGTGTACATTACAGCTGTGTGTATCCATCTGTTCCTTTAACACCCAACTGGGTACTGTCTCTGTCCACTACCTTACTACATTGTGGAGGCCTTTTTGTTTAAAGGGTTGCTCTATCTCAAGAGGTGGTTGCTGTCATTTTTATGTCAAGAATGTGTCTTTCAACCATGCAGCTAATGTTGCGTAGTTGAAAGCACTTAAATGGCACAAAAAATTGACAGACAACCATTTAAAAAGCAGATTTGGCTGTTCTGGCTCACAAAACTGCAACAACAAAACTCATTTAAATCAGGAAGAAAATTGAAAGGGTTCTTCTGTGGGACTTTTTTCCATGGGTTTGAAGTTTCATTAATACTGTCCAGCAATTTTTGTGTTACGGAAAAAAATGGAAAGAGAATTACCCTTGGGGCTCCACAATGGAACAACATTTGCTTGTTTGTGTTGGAAAAGCATCAAAGTGTCATAATGTGACCTAGTAGGAATGATACAGCATAATGCTGGGATCACATGTATCTTCAACTTGTTTCAGCAAAAAATTGTGCATCTATCTGAGTGGAAATACCCGCACCTATTCATGTTTATGTGCATATAGCCTTGTGTGAAAACAGGAGTCTGTCAACTGAAACAGATGTCTCAGCACTTTCCCTGAGCTTGAAATTGGTCACGAGGAAGAAAAAGCCTCAGTTTGCTTGCAGTAGATCCTATTTGAAAAACCTGTGTCAGCAATATTCCAGCTTGTCTCCAGCATGTGGCTTCTCATATTTGGATCATTTAAGTCGGAGAAAAGAGAAAACAGAAGCATCTCTGTGTTGACCGCCTCGTCCACTCAGTGAGGTCTTTCACATAGACTCTGCTATGTAATGCATCTTGTTTGGGAACAAGTCAGCACTCACTGAGACTTTAAATGAACTGAAGCTAGTCACTAGCAATGGTTTGATGTCAACAAGGACTTATGTGTAAGTTAATAGAAACAATGGAAATATAAAGAACAGTTAACAGTGAACATGGGCAGAGCTCAAGTGAACTTGTTAAAAAAGTAGCTGAATTCAGATCCTTTTAGAACAAAAGAGACATTCATCATGGAACTTGCATTTTATATTGTATAAACAGGTGAGAAACAGGATATCACAGCAATTTAAATAGAATGTGGTGGATTTTTAATGGCTGATGTAGAGCATATATTCTCTTTACAACCAAGTCTGTGAAAACATGCAACCTTTCCTATAAGAGGGTCCTTGTGCGCCTTAATGAGTAGTGTGCCCAACATAAAAAGCCCATACATTCAACGTTTTAACAACCTTGCTGGATTTTAAACAGATGATGCTTGAATATCCAAGACAGGGCTTCCTTACCACCTTGGGAAAATACTTGTCTTCTGTTAGATCAAATCACTCATAGTTCTGTCATCCGACTCATGACAGGGTCAGTATTATTCAAGCAAATTAGAGTCAAACTGATTGAATTGAAAATACCCATCACCTTCCGGATAGCAAAGTTGATGGAAACTGAGCCAAACAAATTAACTTGAAACTCGAAACACCAGCAAGTGTGACAGTGCTCCACCATTGGTTATTAAGACAAAATTGTTAGCACCAAGTATGAACTTTATTTCCTTTCTCTTAAAACAAATCTACAGACACTTTTATTAGAGCTCGAACCAGAACATGTATGTACTTTTGATGTCAGTGTCAGAAAATAACGGGAAATGTTATATGGGAACAAAGTCAGACAGAATTTCACGAGACTACAGATGTACTGACTATTGTTGAATTTAGTCTGTAAAATATTTTTGCCATGTTAACAATGTATGTATAAAAACTTATTTTGGCGTATGTATGATTGAAATTGATGTCACACTTTCAGATGATACAAACAATGCACATATTTTGGCATGATTTGAGCCTCCCAAAAATAGGACATTGGCCTAGGTAGATGATTAGTAATTTGATTGCTTTTTTTTCTAATTTCATATCTGAATCATATGTGGTGTAGACTAATACCGTTTCTTGTTACTTAAAGTTGTGATTCAGTTTCTTCAGAAACTTGCAGGTATATGATCAATTTTGCCTTTCAAACTGCTACCTTACATGTAAAGTCACCCAAACTGGATGTATGTGAAAACTTATGAAGCTCTAATTGCGCCCTTGTTGGCTATAAAACCATATGTGTGGAATATGACATGCCAAACACAAACACATGCCTCATGGCTCTTCCTTTTTGCTATTTGGAGAAGGCTAAATTCTTTAGATATGTCACCGTGTGACAGCTAAGCGACATGAATGATGGTCAGCAAACCCTGTGTTTCTATAATATCTGTTGGACAAACACTGGCTCTCCAAACATGTCCAAAATTAGAGCAAATCAGCTGTTAAATCTTTTTCCCTTTGAAGATGTCGACAGTAGGTGTGTTCCAGGGTTTCAGCACACAGAGCCAGTGTATACATCACTGAATATAGACTGGTGGGAGACGAGTGGGGGGCATACCTATCCTCAACCTCAGACCAACGTCTAACATGTTTGATTTACAACTGAATGCAAACTTAGATCGGCTCAGCAACAAATCATAAAAGATATCCTCTCAAGGCACACAAGATAAAGCCCAGTTAAGGCCAATGACAATCCAATTCAATATAATTCAGTTATAATCCTATGAATTCCATTTCATCACATTCCAAATTCATCATGTCTATAGACAACCAAGTTGCCAAGCTAGGGAAGCCAAAAGTTTGGACAACAACATTTTGACAGGAAGAACCAAGATAGAGGGCCATAATTAGGCTTGAATGGCTTGACTGACTTGGGCAAAGGAAAGAAGAGACTCTCAGAAACTAGCAGCAGACACACTGCATGCTATATAGATGCTGAAAAAGATCTCACCACGCTTGTAAACTAACTGGAGCCAGCGATCATTGGGCTGTAGGCAGGGCACACCCTGGACAGGTCACTTGTCTATTACAGGGCCACCCAGAGAGGTACAAGATAGACAATCAAGCACACTCCAGCTGTCAATTTAGAATTGGCATTTGACATTATGGGATGTAGAGAGGGAAGTACCTGGAGAGATCCCACAGCCAGAATTTGAAACCGGAAAACCCTCTTTGAGGTAACAGCTTTAACAATTACACCAGAATTGGATGCAACCAAATTAGTCCAATTCATAAAATGAAAATGTGAAAATGTTCTTGCTAAGAAAACCAAATGATTGCACTGAATCTTCCCTTTGATCCAAACCTCAATCTGAGCATACACAATGTATTTGTGGTAATAAAATGCACCCTGAGATTGATAGAAACAAACCTCTGGTAGAGCCAGACTCAAGGAGGGTGGCCATCTGCCTCATCCAGCTAGGGTTTCAGAAGATAGGAAAGATGTACAACAACCTTCATAACAACTGTTCAGGAACACCTGCTAAGAAACACAAGTAAATGAATGTTACATGTACATGGAAAAATGTACATGGAAAAAAGGAAATCATGTGAGTTTCCCCAGCAGTAAGGCCTATAGTGGCATTATTTTCCATGTTCCAGCATCATCTCAGCCATCGACAACAACAAGCTGTGAAAAGAAAGTACATTTTAAGTGTAACCCTAAAGGCAAAGGTAATTTTCTGTATGAAATCTGAATATTTCTTCCACCACCTGATGATATAAAAGCATCCTATTTTCTCTTATCCCATTCACTAAAGAAAAACATGTTAAAATAACCACAGAAGACTGTCCTGTTGGTAAAGCACATGCAAACTACAATCCATTTGTTTTTCCTTTTTGCATTGTTGTAAATGTAGGACCCCTCCAGGGATCTGTTGCAGTCTTGTCTCAATTGTCACCAAAATAATGCATCTGTGGCAAGACAAGCTTTCATCTTGACCGCAACTGCTCCTATTTACTCATTTGGCTTTTTAAAAACTTTTTCTTTTCTTATCTACTCATAAACTTTGTATATTCTGTTCAAAATCGAAATCCAGGACTACTTGCATGACCTCACCATCTGGCAGAGGACTACCTTGTCTCTCTCACCCTCTCCGTCCCTCCCTCACTTTCCAACATCTGAAAATGTGGTGTTGTTTGAATAGAGCTTCTTTCTGTGCTCCTACCCAGGCAGGAGTAAGAAGCTGACATTGGGAGCACTGCAGGATCAACAGTACATTTACAACTCACCACTGGACACCCTTACAAGGAATATTCCATCCTCTGTTTGGGAGAAAGGTAAAGATTTAAAGACTGAAACCATGAACTGATGGTAACTTTCGCCATTTTAAACACTTGTGTAACAGAAAATGCTCCAGAAAGGCTTCGGGATTCATTCATAATTCTTCTTACTCTGTTGACTAATTTTGACGATACTCCACAACTTTGATGGGAAAGTCACAATGACTGCATTTAGAAAGGGAGGTCATGTTTCTTGAATTTTCATTTGAAAATTGATTAATTTTTGCATAATTAGATGTTTCCAGCATTGTCATGTGTCATATTACTAACATGCTTGTGTTATAGCTCTTTGTGGTGCTGTGTGTCAAACTATCATATGTCTGATCACCTTATTCAGTTGTGACCTGTAAAGCCATGGTATCAAGCAAAAAAAAAAACTGACATGTGTCTAAAAATAGGAACCACTCTAACTGAGTGTCAATTTATTTTCATTCAAAGATACTCGTAAATTTGTCAGAAGAATAATTCAAGCTTATATTTACTGGTAAAAGATAAGTCCAAGAGTCTAAGTTAAGAGTTTTGTTTTTTGTTAAATTTTGATACAGGGGTTGGTTGTAAGCAATTGATGACTTTTGACAGTTTTACTTCAGTGGCATTAGAAAAAGCTGGCAAAGAGTATTATCCTGTTACTATGGTTACACCAGGCTGCACAAGTACATGTTGTGAATTGTAATCATGGGATGCTGAAATTTACCAAGTTGACCAAGGGTTCAGTTAATGCAAGTATCTTATGTCTTTGAATGATTTTGAGGGAGGACAGATTTAGTACTTTAGATATATGAACTAAACCCATCAGTGTATGTTTGTGTGTGAGTCTACACGTGTCTGTGTGTTTGTGTGTATATGTTTGATATGTTCTGCCACTGAAACATATCTTTGATATGGGACTGACCAGTACGTTGGAATGTGCTAATATACTCGTGAGTACCTGTGATGGTGAATTTCTGCTCTCTGCCCAGCTCACTGTAAAACAGTCTCTGTGTGTTTGCAAACATAGGCCTTACAGTCTGTGTCAAAAGTGTTGTATGAGTACACAATTTTTCTTTCCCAGAAGCATCTGACGTGCGTTCACTCACATCCCTTTGGTGATCTATGAGTGTCGGTCTGTGTTTCTGTGTGTGCAGACATATCAATGTCAGCTCTGTTCTTCAGCAGAACGTTAGAGGAAAGTGGGTGGATGGGGAGGTGGTTGAGATGTGTGTGCGTTTGAGTGGGTGGGGGTCGTCTTTGGATGCCCGCCTTGTGTTTACCTTGGCAGGATCGCACCTCCCAAGACCCCGCCCCTATTCACTGCTGGAACAGACAGAGGCCTTATTGCCCTCCACCTCAGCTGGGAGCAGGACATACCATACATGGGGAGCAGCAGCCACCTCACTGACTGAATGGGCACACTGTGGAGAGATGGCTGATTGACTTGATTTAACCCAGCGAAAAATTCTTACCTATTCTATTTCCTGTTAAAAAGTGGACACAGTTTAAATGATACGTTTAAGGAGAGCAAAGGATCTGATAAACATTTGAAGAGACAAAGGCTTTTAGTGTGCTGATGCTTTATCAGACAATGGGTTGGCTAATTATTTCAGCTCTGACTATTAGTCATAAGACCACCCTTATAAATCTATAACTTCATGAGAATGAATTGAAGATACATCAAATAATGGTGTTGTCAATACTAGATAATGGGATGTACTTCTAAAAGAATCATCTATCATTTAGAAAAACATACACCAACAAAATAAACTAAAGAGTCATTTCACATTGAATAGCAGTTTATCTCTTTGCACTACTACATACATTAGCTAAAAGTCCCATAGTGCATGAGAGACTGTAAAAAAAAAAACAGTAAATTTATGAGAGATGTATGAAAAAAGCAACACAACTAATTTTTCTATGTATCTGAAATATACTATATGGTACTTCCTGTATTTCTTTTATTGTATTTCCTTTATAACTGGGGCAACATTCACTCTCACACACATCTTAGACAGGAGGGCCAATATTGGTACTGACGTACTGTATTGGATTTGCAGAACTAAGAGAACACACAGTAACACAATTATTTATGTTGTATGTAATGCAATGAGATTAATAAAAGGTAACACAATGGGTCTGCACAAAGGTGTCATGGGTTCCATGTACCATAGCATTATCCTAGACTAGTTATAACTTCTTTTCTTCCTCAATCCCTGGTGGGTCTGTGCAACTGCTTCAGGTTTATTAGTCATAAATATCTCTCTGTAGCAGTTGGAATGAGCTGGTTTCGCCTGTCCAAGGCACTGCACATGCAGCACAATGGAGGTTCAGTTAGGTCTTACATAGACTTCGTATCCCTGAGCATGATGCACGTCTGAGCAACGGAAAGTTGAGAAAAAATAAGCAATGTGGTAACCTGGCTCTGACAGAAGTGAGACTGTGATACTGAAGCCTGCCTGAGTACTAAGTTGGCAGTTACCGGTATGTTTTCCGACACATATCAGGAAAAAACAGACAACAAAACAAAGTCGGAATTTTAAAAACTAAAAAAATGATAATAATAATGTTTTTTTCAAATGTGGCCCTAATACTCACAGACTACATGGAAAATATATATAAAAAAATACATCCATACCATTTATATAAGCTCTCTGAACCCAGATTATTCACAAGTATAATGTTATCACCCTGACTATCATTACATTGCTTTTTTAACAAAATGCTAGTTCAGCATGCGAAGCTAGCTTATTATCATTGGAAACAAATCAAAGTTGTAGATGGAAATAACTTTGTTTTGAACTGTTTACATGTGATCTTGAGACAAGCATTAACATGACCATGTTTGATGATTATGGCTTGCTACATCTCACCCTAAAAAGAACATTCCATTACCATGCACTTTATTGTTTCTAAAAATTGTATCTAAAAGCCAACTGTTGAGACAGTCGGCTATTTGATACATGCTGAGTGATGAGTAAGTAAATACTGGTCTGAGGAGCGGTATTGACTGACTCATGAATGGCACAGATGACTTTGCATGGACAACATTTTAACACAGGAAAAAAGATGAGTGAATCATACTACTCTTTAAGTGCTTGAACTGCTTTTAGCACTGAACATATGTTTTCTGTGTAAAGACAGAGGGGCTTTCATTCCGTTTGCAATTTTTTCTGGATGCCCATGATGTCCTATTTCCATCTCAATAAATAAAGGTCAGGTCAAAAACAAAGCAAGGTTTATTTTGGATAACATAAAGTAGGAGCAGAAATAGCACGCAGAGGCAAAAAAGTAGAAATAAAATGAGCTTTTAACAAAATTATTAACTATTCACAAAAGACAGTTTTAAATCTTTTTTTAAATCATCTGCGTTTTTCCATTTATCCTTGCCTTGCTTATCTTCTTATGATACTAATTTAATATGACTTGTCACATGTCATATGACTGTTAATAAGTTTCATGATAAAAAACTTAATTCTAATCTTCTCTGTTTGTCAGGTAAGGATGACGTCTCTGATTTTGCTTTGTGTTACCTTGCCCATCATCTCAGCAACAATGCTGTTTGAAGGCCAAGATGGTAAGTGACCTCTGGTAAATGGTTGAAGTTATGAATGTGTTGCATCACGAGAAAAGCCATTTTTAGTAATTCTAGTTTTCGTTTCATTTTAAATAATCAAACATCTCAACTTAGAAAATATTTTAATGTTATAAGATTTAATACCAAGACTGGTCAATAATAGTAATTATAATACATATACCAACAACTGGTCAATAATAGTAATTATAATACATATACCAACAGGATGTACAGTATGTGTATTTGACTAGAAATACTAAACATGCAACCCCCCCCTTTTTTTTTATTTATTCTCTAGCTGTTTTTATTGTAGTGTTTACATTTTTTGATCTGCTTGGTCCAGATCTGGTGAAAACTGATCATGTTCTCAACGAATATTTTAGAGCTCCACGCATTACCCTCTTTCCCTTCTTCTAAGTAATGATTCGTTGTTTCCTGCTGTCGCAGTGCTGTTAAGCAAGCACTTTTCTTCTTAAAACTTTATCCACAGCCAGTTTCACACCATATTAACAATGGTCTTAAGCTGGTACACTGGAATCAATAACTTGTCAAATGTTGACTGATCATCAAGTATATAAAACATTTATTTGATATTTGAATGTGAGTGTTTTTATATTGAAAAATAAAAACTATTTAAAATGGTCTATTTCAGACCGTACATTATGTTAGTCTGGACCCTAAATGAATCATGAATCCTTTTATATATCTTTACTCTAGACATGGATGGCACATTGAAAGTCAGCATCCCTGTAGAGATGCCCCTTCGTCCTCTGCTTGGTGGAAAGGTGGTGGTGCCATGTTACTTCGAGGACAACACTGTCAATGACCCTGGAGCCCCCACCATTGCTCCACTCTCCCACCTGATCCAATGGACCTACAAGGACAAGGAGAAAGTTACCACAATACTGATGGCGTCAGAAGGGAAGGTTCATGTGGAGACAGAGTATCTGGACAGAGTGACACTGGTCAACTACCCATTGGTCCCTACTGATGCCACCATGGAAATTACAGAGCTGAGATCCAAAGATTCTGGCACCTATCACTGCAAGGTGATCCATGGTATCGAAGACAGCTACGACTCTGTGAACATCCAGGTTCAGGGTATGCTTCAGATACATTTGGCTTGATTTACTACAGTTCCAAGTTGAAATGTCCAACTAATTTATCATTTAAACAGAATCATCTATTTGTATCTTAAGAAAAACACATCATTCAGGTTTTATTGTTGATCAATTACACAGAAAAATCATAGTTGCAGTTTCAAAGTAGGGTTTATGAGCAGTAAATGACAAACGATGAAGTCTCACCAAGCACCCATTTTGTGTATATGACAGGCATTGTGTTCCACTATCGTGCTATCTCCACCCGCTATACCCTGACATTTGAGAAAGCCAAGGCAGCATGTATACAGAACAGTGCCACCATTGCCACTCCAGCCCAGCTCCAGGCCGCCTACGATGATGGATACCACCAGTGCGATGCTGGATGGCTTTCCGATCAGACTGTCAGGTACAGGACACAATCTCATGGTCGACCTTCTGGGCTATTAAGAATTAGAAAATGAGGGCAGAGATGTTCAAACATAGAAATCATAGAAAACATAATACAGAGTAATGATTTTGTCCAAAAAGAAAATAATCTACAAAATTCTTGGTTACATCACACTGTAGTCTTGTCAACTCTCACGTTACCAGGAAACTAATGGAAGGAGGCAACAACCTAATCAAGCACATAACCCTCTAGAAAGCTGAAAAGAAAGAATGCAACACTTTTGTTGAATCTTCAATATTTAATTTTCTCTTTTTCAAGAGTCAGGCTAGCCGTTTAAATATTCTTGCCCAGTCAAGCATTGTTTGCTCAATGTCGGTTTACATCTGTTATCAAAGACATGTGATTAGACATGTGATTGGACAATCATAACTCTCCTGTGGCAATTTTATACTGTGGTCAATCTCAATGCAATAAGTGTCATAAAAGGACATTACTTTGCTCAAGAATTCATATCAGACAACTCAGGTGTCCAAATCTTTGTATGTGTCCAGGTATCCAATCCATGAGCCTCGGGAGCGTTGCTACGGGGACAAGGAAACCTTCCCTGGAGTAAGAACATATGGCATCAGGGACGCTAACGAGACCTATGATGTTTACTGTTTTGCTGAGAAAATGTCCGGTAAGGTCATCTAACAATTATTAAAATCCCCTAAAAGTGTACAAGTGTACACTTTTACATAAATATCTTTTTCACCTTTTCTCAAATATTCTCTCTTCCCAGGTAATGTCTTCTACTCTTTATCTGTAAAGAAATTTTCATTCTACGAAGCACAAGATCAGTGTGTCAAGCTCGGGGCCAGGCTGGCCACAACCGGAGAGCTTTACCTTGCCTGGAAGGGTGGGATGGATGTGTGCAACGCCGGTTGGCTTGCAGACAGGAGTGTACGCTACCCAATAAATGTCGCCAGGCCTCAGTGTGGAGGGGGTCTCTTGGGAGTGAGGACAGTGTATTTGTTTCCCAACCAGACAGGATACCCTTACCCAGATTCTCGCTATGATGCCATCTGCTTTCAAGGTTATTTCTTGCTTTATATATGTAGAATAGTACTGATTTTAAAAATGTTTCTGCTGCATGATGAGGCAATTCTGTAAAAGTTATCAGCTAAACAATTTTACCTCATCAGCTGGTGAACAGGAAGGCACCGTGCCTGGGAGGACCACACCTTTCCCAGACATCATCCGCTTCAGGCCTCCCCTTGGGCCCCCAGGCCCACCTCCTGAACCTGAGGTTAAGGAGGGGAGGGGGAGTATTTTGATTCTCCCTCCATTACCAATTCCACCCATCGAGCTTGAGCATGTATTGGATCTGACGGATGATGGAATGATGGCTCCCACAGGTATATTTGCACTCTTTATCAGCGGCAAGTGTCTTGAAATGTTGTTTATTTTTTTGCCAATGTCAAGGGTAAAGTATTAATTATTGATAACTTTGAAAGATGTAGTGCCAATGTTAAAACAGGCTACCAAATTTGGGTTAAGAAGTGAATCAGTCATCTACTCATCAGAAGATCAAAGGTTTGATCTTTGGCTACTCCAGACAACACAGTGTCCTTAGTTGAAACTGAAATGAGTACATTACTGTCTTCAAGAACTTGATTTGCAAAATTCCTTGTCTCTATGCTCAGACAATGGGCATTATTCACAAATATTCTTACATAATTTAATCATAAATCTAGGAATATAAAGAATGAAAAGGTCTTTACGAGACAACACTTTTTGTCTTCCCTCCATCATTTGTTCAAGGTGTGGTGTTTCACTACCGTCCTATCACTGGCCGGTATACTTTGACCTTTTTGGAGGCTCAGCTGGCATGCAAGAACATTGGGGCAGTTATCGCCAGCCCCCAGCAGTTGCAGGCAGCCTTTGAGAAAGGCCTTCACCAATGTGACGCAGGCTGGCTGCGTGACCAAACTGTCCGGTGAGCGACTTAAGTGATAAATCATCTTACTTTGATACAATTTGGATTGACAAATGGATGTCAAACCATATAGACTCCACACTGTAAGTCTGACCATGGTACCAACGATTGTCCTCTTTATAAATCACCACTTTAAGATCATGGCAGAAAATCGAAGAGGGGATTTTCATATTTTTAAAACCCTGAAAAACTCCACAATTTACAATAACTGGGAAACTAATCCTTATTAAATTGTGCTTGTCATTTACTTTATGCTCAGATACCCAATTGTATCACCAAGAGAGAACTGTGCTGGTAACCTACTTCAGCTACCAGGAGTGAGATCCTATGGCCTGAGACCAGCTACTGAACGCTATGACGTATTTTGTTATGTGGAACGGCTGAGAGGTGAAACCTCATAAATCTCAAAGATACAGAATTACTACGAATCACAGTGGTCTGAAATTTTAACATCTGTACCTATAAACTGTAGTAACATTTAACCTTTATAATTCTTTTTGCCAGGTGAGGTTTTCTTCACCAGTGACTATGACAGCTTCTCTTTTGAGGAGGCTGTAGATCACTGTCAGAA
This sequence comes from Menidia beryllina, assembly GCA_013363375.1. NCBI lineage: Eukaryota > Metazoa > Chordata > Actinopteri > Atheriniformes > Atherinopsidae > Menidia > Menidia beryllina. Next base: position 247,923 of record JABUIW010000044.1, on the reverse strand, counting down.
ACTTAACACGACCCTTGCAACCCCTGGGGAGTTATATGCCGCCTGGAATCAAGGACTGGATAAGTGCCGGCCTGGCTGGCTGATGGACCGCAGTGTCCGTTACCCTGTCACAACTCCCAGGTCTCAATGCGGAGGTGGTCTGGTTGGTGTCCACATCATCTATGCCTTCCCCAACCAGACAGGATTCCCTGATGAGCACTCACGCTACGACGCCTACTGTTTTAGAGGTTCGAATAAGATTGATATGCCTTTTTTATTCAAAGACCAGGTAACGTTAAGTTTTTCCCATATACCTATTGTGACAATAAGACACATATTAAAGAAAAAACTTTTTATTTAACCCAACAATAACCTAACTCAAAGAATACAAAAAGAAAACAGCAAATGGGCCCATAAAATGGGCCCATAAAGAGAGCACAGTAACCAATGTTTACACAAATAATAACTTGAAACAAAAAAAAAATTAAGCCAACTCAAAGAAACTGATCTTCCAAAGTGAGACAAACAGGGAACTTAAATAGTGGCTGATCAATCAATAGAAAAACAAACGGGATTGAGAACACAAAATAACTAACTGAATCTGATACAAAAAATTGCTAAGGTATTACAAAGTTAAGTAACAGCAGTAATTGGAAGCTGAGTGGTAAACTAATTTGGCTTTGAAAATCAGAGTTCTTTTATAAGAGACTATTTCTTCTTTCTGCTTTTTACAGCTGAAACTTCAGTTGTTCATGTTGAAAATAAAACCAGCTTATATCCGACACCAGAGACTGATGTTGTCATAAACAAGACAACAATCGCAGTTGATTTTTTTGCTCCCACCGGTAAGTCTGATGTTTCTTGATGTGCTTCCATTTTTTAAATTCTTTTTATTCTAATTGTTTGGTCCAGCTGCTGATGTCTCTGTTTTTTCTGCCCTCTATTTTGCATTTAGATAAAACACCTGTGGACTACAATGAAACTAAAACCAGTATAAATATAACTGAAACTGAGTTTGTCTCCAAAACAGCGATCACAAATGAACATATGCCTCCTACAGGTCAGAGGGGTAAACATGAATGCATCAGTCAATATTGTCTTTTCTCTTTTTGTGAAGGGTTTGTAATAGTTAAAAAAATATTTTTTGTATGTATTACAATTAACCATACCACAGAGCAATTTGCAACTGATAAAGTTTTTAACAGGTTGGTTATATTGATCTATTGACTGAGCAGGTGAACAATTGGATTGTTTGTAACCTGGCAAACCAAAAAAGTATCTTCTAAAATACTTCAAACAAATCTAAAAATAATAATAAAATAACTGACTCACCATTTTTAAATGTAATATCTTTTTTTTAGGATTAATTCCCAAATTCTTCCCAAATTTGGCCACACTTCGATTCATTTTCTAATCCGCTTATTCTGATCTAAATTGGCGGGGTATTGAGCCTGTATCAGTTGTAGCATCTAATGGGAACCTCTTCATGCTTATTTTCCCAAGTGATACCCATGTTGCCTCCAGTCCCAGTTGATGTGTCAGGATCTGGCTCAGCTGAGCATTCAGCCAGTGGGGAGACATCCGGTGGATCTGGAACTGCAAGCACCAGCGGTGACATGTCTGGATCAGGACAGCAGATTACGTTCAGCGGACACACTGATGTCTTCTCAGGAGAGCAGTCTGCCTCTGGAGGTCCCGAGGAGGCAGAGCGGAAAAATGCCTATGTCCTCACATCTAGAGATGTAATAAGTGGATCTGGATCAGCATCTGGAAAGGAATTTGACAGACAATACTCTGGCTTCATCACGTCTGGTGTTACTAGTGGCAGTGGGGACAGCAGTGGTAGTGGTGTTGGACCAGTGGTTATTATGGTAGATGGAGATATGACAGAGTTACAAAAAAAATACCAAAGACCCACAGGACAGGAACTAGGTCGGGGAGGAATTGATATCAGCAGTGGCATTTTAGAATCAAGTGTGTCCGGCTCAGGAGATGTGTCTGGGTCCAGCTCCGATGGCTTTTCTGGTATTTTATTTGTTGACCAAAGTGGTCATGATCTGACTGTGCAGCAGGCCAGAGAGCAGGAAGTATCTGGACATCGTCCCTTTGAATCGGGCTTGTACAGCGGATTCTCCAGTGGTTTTCCATCCGGTGTTTCAAGCAGTGGCTCTGCCTCTGGAGGGTCTTTCCAAAGTGGTGTGGATCAGGAGGATCCCATGGAACCTACAGTTGATGACGTTACTCCAGATACAGCCGACACGAGCCCCACCACAGCACCATCATTGTCGTTTGCAACTCCTGCTGCTGTGGAGGAGCCTGAAGTTGTGGAAGGTATGAGCTTTAGATGGTTAATCTGGCTCATTATCAAACTTCTACCAATCCAATGTGCATCTTTACTTTTTTGGAGATGCTTTTCTGACCGCATAATACGTCACAGTGTTTAAACTTTAGTTATTTGCTCTGAGTTGCCAAATATATCAAGAAGAAGAAAAAAGGGAGGAAATGGAATCAAATACAAATATTACTTTTCTCTCTGAACATATGTAGCTCTGGAGGGCTGTCCCGACGGATGGGTGGAGTTCAGAGGCAGCTGTTATTTTCACTTTGAAGAGAGACAGACTTGGTCTGATGCAGAGCAACACTGTCAAGAGCTCAGCTCCCACCTGGTCAGCATTAACTCCCCAGAAGAGCAGCAGTTTGTCAACTGTGAGTAGCTGTGCACAAATCAGCAAACTTAACAAAAGATGTCTGTGAGTGAGTAGATAACGGCCCAAAGAAATGTTGTACTTCTATGTGATCAGATGCAACACATTACAGCTTACCGCAGGGATGACATATTTGCATGTTTTGAAGGTTAAATGTTTTCTCTTTACAGCCTTTGGTCAGGACTACCAATGGATAGGACTTAATGACAAAGATGTGCAGGATGAGTTCCGCTGGACAGATGGTAGTCCTCTTGTGAGTTTGCCTGGACACTGCTGACTATTCAGTGTACAGTACATGAAAACCAGATTCTTTATGTTTGATTTTGGGGGGGCGTTAATTTATGATGGTTAGCATCGTTGCCTCACAGCAAGAGGGTTCCCAGTTCGTATCCCAGTGTGTTTCTGTATCTTTCTGTGTGGAGTTTGCATGTTCTTTCTTTGTCTCCATGGGTTCTCACTGGGTTTTCTGGCTTCCTCCCATCGTCGAAAAACATGCATGTTGGGTTAATTGTACATTCTAAATTGCCCCTGGGAGTGAATGTGAGAGTGTGTGGTTGTTTGTCTCTGTGTGGCCCTGCGGTTGACTGGTCTGTCCAGGGTGTACCCTGCCTCTTGCCCATTGTCACCTTCTGTCGGCTCTTATCCAGTATAAGACATATAGAAAATGGATTGATTTTGGGTCACGTAATAAAGCTATGTTATAAAAGTTAATGACTAACAATGTTTTCATAATACTTCTTCAATGCTATCATCAGACCTTTGAGAACTGGAGGCCAAACCAGCCAGATAACTACTTTGGCTCAGAGGAGGACTGTGTGGTATTAACCTGGCACGAGGATGGACGCTGGAATGATGTGCCCTGCACCTACAACCTTCCGTTCACCTGCAAGATGCGTCCTGGTGAGCTTACTTGCTTGGGAGGAATTTCTCGTCGACATGCCATTGCAGCAATCTGTGCAAGCATTAAACATAGTTTGTGATTTCCACAAAGTTAGCTCATTGTCTTTGGAAAAAAAATCTGACCCATTAAGCTTAATAGGTTGACCACAATACATCCTGCACATTTGCTGCAATGTTAACTCAGGTTTTGTTACTATGTTGCGAGACCATTGGACACTTGATTAAGATCTGCCAGTTTGTAAATGTTTTGTTTAGCTGGGAGAAACGCCTCTAAGAGCTTTATTCAATACAATCCTGATCAAAATTTTTAAACCACTTAAAAAAAAACAGTTACAATTTGTACATTATTAAAATTTTGCACCGTTAGGTCTTAAGAAGTTTCTGAGTAGAGCTTCTAAATGCAAAAAGAAGGAATGGGAAGGCGAGAGCAAATGTTTTGATCAGGCAATTTATTTAAACTAACAATATAACTGAAATAGGCTGTTTAGTAGTTGATCAAAAGTTTAAGACCAAAACTGAGAAAATTAGTCTCAAATACCAACTCAGTAATGAGTAGGTCCATAACTATTGTTGATTAATTTAGGAATTGGTTTTGGCATGCTTCACGCAAGTGTTTCCAAAAGGCTAGTGGGAATGTTAATCCAAGTCATAAAGAGCATCCACTGTCTGGAACGGATTTTTGTAAATTTCCCTTGACATCCATCCCCAAAGTTTCTCAATTGGATTAAGTGCAGGAAACATGCCGGACGGTCCAAAAGAGTGATGTTATTCTCCTGGGAAAAAGTCTCGGTCAGACGGGCGCGCCCCTCCACTGTGCCATGTAGAAACATTTCAGGTGCCATCTCCTTATCAAGCCAGTAACATTGAAAGATCACTAATTTGTGACGTTGAAGGACACATGGCCTTTAAAGACGTTTCTTGTTTTCGAAGCCCTTCCTACGCAGATGCTGTCTGATGGTTATTAGGCTGCAGTCAGCACCAGTAATGGCCATAAATCAGGATGAGGATCACCCCATGTCTTGATGGAAAGCAATTTGGACCCTCCAGCTCAGCGCTGGTGATTTGTTTTTGGGTCTACCACATGATCTTATTGTTCCATAACCCTAAGAATCTTTTAAGTGATGGCACACTGTGAGATGCCTTGTTTATGCAGTTTAACAATCCTAACATGTTCAAAGATGGTGAGCTTTTTTGGCTTTGCATAGAAGAGATCTTGACTGCGATCTGTGATTGCTTGACAGGAAATTACATGGAATCCAGTGATTTTGCACAGATTTTGGTTTTGAAAGGCTGGGGTCTTAATTTTTATCAACTGATGAACAACCTATTCAGTTAAATTGTTTTGTTTTATTTTTTCAATTTAATTGCCTGCTCAAAACCTTTGGTCTCTTGTTGTCATTTCTTCTTTTTGCAATTTGAACCTCCACTCAGAACTTTCCTAAGATCCAACAGTGCAAAATGCGAATTCATGCAATTTTTTAACTGGACTTAAGATTTTGATCTGAGAAAATCTGAGAAAAAAAACAGTGTGAAATATGGAAACTGAAATTGATTCCAAAACCACAATAATTGGCATCAGGTTAAACGCACGCTCTGTAAACAGACTTCCCCTTAGTAAAGACTGGGACACCTTTGGCTTTTTAATAGAATTATCTAAAATATTTCATTTTTGTTTATTCTTTTGTCAGTCATGTGTGGAGCTCCTCCTGAGATAGAACACGGCAGACCTATGGGCAGCAGCAGAGAGCTCTACCCCATCAACTTTGCAGTGCGCTACCAGTGTGATGCAGGCTACACACAGCGCCACCTGCCTGTCATACACTGTATGGCGAATGGGCAGTGGGAAAACCCACAAGTGGAATGCACAGAAGGTAAGAAGTATGGAATTACCAAGCAACTTTGGGGTTTGTACACTGTATGCACTCTACACAAAGCTGACAGTATCAGCGTCAGAGATAAGAAACAATAGATCAGCTTTCAATGCTGTTCTCTTGAGTTGTTTGTTTCACTACACTAACATTTATCATGACAATTAAAAATGTATGTCCCCTAAGTCTTCCTAAATTAGGGTTAGGAATTAGGGGACATGGTTTTTTAGGGTCCCTAACCTGTCAAACTGAATAAAAGCACAGTTGTATTTGACTGATGTTTTAAGATCCAACAAGAGGAATATTTATTTCTGTCATTACAAATTGACAAAAAATTTGTTTTGCCTTTTACAAAGACATGGTACACATTAGAAGGGCCTACTTTATGAATCATTTCCAGCCTTGCAAAGAATAAAATGACATGGCTCATAAGCTGTCTCTGATCTAGATATGAAGTTTTGTCCCAGACATTCCCAGATGTTTAAAAGCTGCTTCTGAAGAAGAGCTCTGATTTTTTCTTCTTATATGTTATGCTGTAACTTTTCAATCCTTAGTTTATGTACATCAAACACGTCAGTTTAAACCTTTCTGATTTTATCTTTTTTTTTGTGGCACTGAATAAAAACCATGCTGTTGCAGCCTAATGCAAATGCATTTAAATCCCAAGGATCCTGCAGGGCACTTTGTGATGATTATCAAGAAATGCAGAAGTTAAACTCAAGCAGGATGTCTTGATATAAATGTCACATATAAATGTCACATTAAATACATCATCACATTTGAATTTGAAAAAAATAAGTAGAGAAAGTCAAATACTGAAAATGTAGGCGTTAATATAAATGTTTTGCTTGCTACTTCATGACTACCAACTCTCTTGATATTTTCTCAGTCTTTTGGCTCTTCTTGTTTATATGATGTAATCAGTATGCATATCTTTTCCTCACACAGCCAGCACCAACAGTAACAGACTACAAAAAAGGTCCCTCAGGAGGAGAAGTAAAGTTGTCAGCAGCCAACAGGAACAGAGGAAACTGCTCTGAGCTGCACTGAAAAGACATACAACAGAGCCACAAAGAACCTATTTTGTAAAGCATGGACACTAATGCAGATGGCTGACCAAAAAGATAGCATGCCCTACCTAAACAAAATTTAGAAAGTGATAATGGACGTGGCTGGCATTCATGATCTTTAACTGTCACCCAACATCCTCTCAAAGCATATAATTGATAATCCAGCATTTCATAATTAAACTGCTTTTTTTTCTGGACTCTGTTCTTTAAATAAGTTAGATTTGAGAAATTGGCTGAAGATTTTTTTTTTTTAATCTGTTGACCGTTTAATGACAGATTGGTTAGTGCTGTTAAATTCAAAGAGATGCTTGCTGTATTGCTAGGATATTTAACTAGAAATGTTTCTCGATAGATGTTTTTCTTCTACTTCTTCCTTTTCTTTTGGTTTGACAATCTAGACCATCAAGTGATCAACCATTGGAATTGTGACACCTCTGCAGTCACACAGGAAACATTTAGTTGTTCAATTTTAAGATCAGGATCAAAACATATCCTTTTCCTTTAAATCTGAGAAGGGTTTCATAGGATGAATTCATGACATGGTCGCAAAAAATTCTGGATTAAAATGATCAACACTTGTGCACTTTTGAACACTGATTCCATTTTTATGCTGATCATTTGAATCCAGAGCACTTTAAGCACAAAATCTATTTTACAACAATGCTATTCTTTTGTACCTATAATCGCCAGTGGAGTCTAACAGGATGAAGTTCAACTTCAATTTAGCAAGTCTTTTAATTGTATCAAAAGCCTTTCCAGGTTGGGGAGAAATGCAGTGGTTTGATCTCTGTCAATGCCGGGGGATCATGAATTCAGTGTTTGTGACAACGATCTCTCTGTAAATATTCTCACATCAATTCTGAACAGCAGGATCTGTCAATAACTTACAGAACATAATATTTTAACAGTTTGCATTAATCATTGTCTACAAATTTGTTGATGAAGTTAGTTCCAAGAGCCAACTGTCAAAACAAAACCAGTGGATTTTTTCTTTTGAATTTTGAGCAGCATAGCCAATGGAAGTTCTGAAAAGGACATGGGGTGGCTCGACGACAAGGCTGCCGAATGTTGACGATGGCCCTTTTTGGTCGAGAAATTTCTTCCATTTTAAGGACAGGCAGATGTTATAGTGCATTTCTGGCCTCTCACAGAAACAACCCCCAAGCATGGACACATCTCACAGTTTTGAACGGACACACCCATAATTGAGGAAATATTTCAAAATATCAAAGTGAATGCCTGTTTACTGATTTGGTACAAGCAAATGAAGGAAATAGGCCTGCATGGCTGGAGCTGGCATGTGTGTTCAAGGGGAGGGGAGAGTGTTGTGGAAGAATATGCTTAAATTTCACCCTAAGAGAGACATTCATGGAACAGTGTGCAGGACAGCTGGGGTAAAGTGTGTTTTAGAAATGTGTGTGGGTCTGTATCAGTGTCTGTGATTAACTGGTTCTTAAATAAACTAAAATCTTTCAAATAAATCACAGTATGAACACAAACATCATTTCTGTTGTGACTTTGTTCTTATTCTTAATTCTAATGTGAACACTTAGCTATACTGTGGCGAATAAAACTTTGAATGTCCTTTCTCGGTAAATAAATAAATCCAAGTCAGCAGTCAACAGTTTTGCCATGACTGAAAGGGGCTTTGCATTGTATGTCAATGAATTCCCGAGAAATGTATTTCTTGTGAATGATTTTTCCGGGAGCTGCAGCATTTGAGGTAAACTCCTCACAGCCAAATTTGCGCAGAGCCTATGCCCTGGCATTTTGTTTGTTTTCCTTCCTGTGCAACTCAATCATGAAACAACATGCAATAAATGGATCCTTCATCAGCCTCCAACAGCAGCTACCTTCATCACTGCAGTCACTGTAAACAGACCTTCTCTGTGTGTCTCTCAACAAAGTGAGTAGTGTTGCGAGTGTGTATGTGTGTGTGCGTGTGCGTATGTGTGTGTGATAAGTCACGTGTGGTTGCATGTTGACATGCATGCAAAGCTATATTTACCTTTCCAGGTACATCATGTGTATTTGATAATCTGAGGAGTGTGTTTTGTGTGTTCATGTTTTTGTGTGTGCTAGTTTAATGCGCCCAAAATAATGGGTCCTAAATGTTAAAAGGGATTTTCAAGGGCTAAGCCAGATATAATGGTAAGAGTTAGAGTCAGAGGGGCGGCACGGTGGTGTGGTGGTTAGCACTGTCGCCTCCCAGCAAGAGGGTTCTGGGTTCGAATCCCGGGGGAACCAGGACCTTTCTGGGTGGAGTTTGCATGTTCTCCCTGTGTCTGCGTGGGTTCTCTCCGGGTTCTCCGGCTTCCTCCCACAGTCCAAAAACCTGCATGTTAGGTTGATTGGAGATTGGGGAAATTGCCCTTAGGAGTGAATGTGAGTGTGAGTGGTTGTTTGTCCTTGTATGTCCTGTGTGTTGCCCTGCGATGGACTGGCGGACTGTCCAGGGTGTACCCTGCCTCTCGCCCGTTGACCACTGGGATAGGCTCCAGTTCCCCCCGCGACCCCCATGAGGGAATAAGCGGTATTGATAATGGATGGATGGATGGAGTTAGAGTCAGGTTTAGCATTCAGCTGTGATAGTCAGTTTTAGGGTAAAGGGTGGAAGAATGCTTCACGTGTTTGCATCCATGTTTGGAAAGCAGGTGTAAATAGGGCATGTTTATTCAATCTGCTGGCCCAATATTAGATGGGATGTATGTTTACAACCAGACACAGGGCGGTTAAGCAACTTAATATATAGTGGCTGTTTTGTGTTGTCAGTAACCCATCTCACCGCTTTACTCTACAATTCTCGATTGAAAAAAAGAATTTGAAAGGACTGTCCTGTGGTGGATTAATAAAAACAAAATTTAGTCCCATTAAAATTCACACATTCAAAACGTTTCTGCCATGGTTAATGATAATGTAGACGGTCTAACACTAACTTTCAAAAAGTTTTTCTTACCAGTGCATTGTTAATATATAGTTTTGTAAAGAAAAAAAGTTAATATGATTGTCATTTCTTGATTAAAGTGTCAAATTATATCTATTAACTTGCATTCCTGAACAGAAAATATCATTTTCTGTGGTTGAACGTTATGCTCAATGTGTTTTCTGACTTCCAAATGAAGCTCAGTGAGTTGGTTGAAATGTATATTTAAAGTATAGAAAGGAGAATTCGGTTTGAAATCCTAATCAGTTTGAAAAAATAAAACACTGAGAGTCGAAATCAAAGCATCGTATGATGCTGGATAGTGTCTGAGACAAAGGCATAGACAAACAGTGTTCTTGGTGTCTGCTTTGGAGATTCATGCAGACAGCAGCATTTGCAAAAGAGCGAATAAGAAGGCAGGAAAAAAACATTAACTTAAGCAGATGCCACACATCTCAAGATTTTAAGTATAACATAAATAGGGAGGATCACCTTGAAGCAGAAATTAATCCCTCTAAATCATAGTTTGAAAAATTCTACAGAATGATGGAAGAAGGCTTAAAGGGAAGAATAGACAGAAAGAAGACATTTCTGAGGCATGCAAACATCCAGGAGCATCTGGAGTTCTGGAACTGGTGAAGGAGCCAAGTTCAAATCCATGTGGGGTTCAGTAGGTTGAAAGGATTCTCCAGTGTTTTTAATACAGTTCAACTGCAAGTGGATATCCCCCAAAACCACCAAGACAACTGACAACCTCACAGACAGCTGTTGACGGCACGTTGTGTGTGTAGCCTCTGTATTTCACGATATATATGTGTGTGCGTATATATATATATATATACATATACATTAGAATAGTATATTGTTTTTTTTTATATTTGATGTGTATATTGCATAAACATACAAATTTTACAACATATGACGTGAAATTTGATCAAATATTCGACTCGACACAAAGTGAATTTCCAAAATCATAGAATTTATATAAAATATAAACATTCAATTAAAAAAAAGCTAAGTTAGTTTAAATCTCAGTCACCACCTCTACCTCCATACCGACCATCTCCTCTGTCGCCTGCATTGCTCCTACACCACCGTTCGCCAGTCTCAGGTAAAGGTAAAGTGCCAATAAAAAAACCTTTTTATTGATTATTTTTGTACAATTTATTTCTTTTTACATGTCTCTTATATAATGCATTTGTTTTATTGCTATGTGTAATTATCTGCAGTTTTTATTAAGGAGTTATCTAAGGTTTTTGGGCTGTGGAACTAATTTTTCGAATTATAATGTATTCTGATGGGAATATTTGAACCAACATAGGAATGTTTTAATATATGAAGCAGGTCCCGGAACTAATTTAATTCGTATATAGAGGTTCTACTGTATACTGTATATACAGATATAGACATAAATAGATATAGATATTTAGATAAATGCACCTTGAAGTAGATCTATTTACAATTGTATTTTTATTCATTTGTAGAAAAAAGTCCAAATGCATAGAACCAATACAAAAACAAAGAAGGTAAATATTTGTAATCAAACAAAGTTGTTTATATGTTACAATGATACATGGTAAAACTCAGAAAATATGTTGTGTGGATCACAGAGAGCCACTTTTTAACACCTTTAGAGAAACCAGACACGTTACACTGAATGAATGGTGAATAACATGTTTTACATAATTTAAAAGAAAGGCATCCTCTGTGTTAGTATCCTACATTTGGCAAGTTTACAAACAGGAGATGGAAATCTGTGGAACAAACAGACATTTGGCAGAAAAAGAACAGAGAAAAAACGCCTCAATCATCAGGTGGTCTTTGGTCAGGTGGTGTACAATATGAGGATCCCAGGGACAGACTATTTGTTTATATGTGGTGAACAGGAAGAGTGAGTATAAACAAATATACAGTTTATTGAGGTTAGTTTGTGACTAAATGGAAACAAATGCTTGAATAGGCATACTTTCGAGAGTTACATAATAACATTTTAGCTAGAGCAAAGAAAAACATATTTTGGCAGATTTCAGCACTGCATTAAGCGGAAATCCGTCGTAAGGGAAATTCTAAGTCAGACTAATGACATGATGCACGTTTCTGCAGAATAGTGCTGATGAAGGACAATATTTAAAAACTTTAACAGTACAGTTTTGATCAAATATTTATGGATGCCTGTCTTCATGTTATAAATCAGAGTCCGACTGCAACTCTCTGTCGATTGTTGAGTTTTGTCATTTAAAAATGACACAAAGTCTTATTATTAAAGACGCAATTTCAGAAACAGGCAAACCTGACTGGCCCATTGAGCATAACCTCAACACCTCCAGCATCCATAGGATGAACTGAAGTACGTTACCCAATGTTTTGGGCTAAATTGAGCTGTTTAAATGAACACTTGGTAAATTCTAAACTAAAATAAGGAGAGGGTTGGTAAAGGAACATAACAGTTTTGGAACTAGATCTTTAGCACTGACTTATGGCTGAAATGTTCCAGTGTCCACATACTTTTTGGCCATGTTGTGTTTTGTCAAGCTCGAGTGGCATTAAGTTGTTGATTAGTAACCAAGTGGAAGACTGATAGATTGGATTTGTGATGATGTGAAACGTTTTCACTGTAATATATCTGAAAAATGAATAAATTGGCAAACTGGTAATTAATTCCAACCTGCATAGCACAACTTTGAACCAGTCCTGAGTCAGAGCACCTACCTATGACAATAGACACCGAACTTCAGGGACTGAGGGGGGAACCCAAAGCTACGCACACCTGGCTGTGGTGGACCACAGTTAACCCGTGACTTTGTGATAGGATAACGGATGCTTCCATCAGCCAGCCAGCCAGCATCACAGCGATCCAATCCCTGCAGCTTCCAAGCAGCATACAGCTGGCCTACAGTGGCAATCTGACTTCCATCACTGACACAAGCCTGGGCCGCTTCAGTAAAATTGAGCTTGGTAAGGTGTTTTAGGAAGTAGACGGCCCCTAAGACAAAAAAAGAGTAACCACTGTAAATATTGTCATTTGCTGAGGTTGTGTGATCTGACAAAGAATAAAGTGTTGCATGCTCATACAGACCCTTTACAGAAGCCGAGAAGCAGAACGCATCATAGCGGTGGCGGAGGCGATGTTGTTGTCCATAGCTGCGCAGACCGGGTGCTAAGTTAAACCCCCCACAGCCATCACGTGGCACTGTGATTGGGTATTGTACTGTACCATCAGCCAACCAGCCAGCATTGCACCAGTCCAGCCCTTCCTCCCACGCCGTGAAGAGCTGCTCAAATGTAGCCAGAGTGGCATCCTGGTCCTGACATGCTCTTTGGGCCGCAAAGAAGTTATAACGGTAGCGCCCCTTATTAGAATAATAGGGGAACACCACACCTATACATGAAAAATGAATATCAATCATTAGAAAGTCTGATCTCACTCTGTTTCTATCTATCTATCTATCTATCTATCTATCTATCTATCTATCTATCT